>VWZN01014106.1:33456-185098 GCA_013396955.1 Regulus satrapa | reverse complement strand
TCTCTTTTTTTCTTCTTCTTTTTTTTTTTCCTTGGGATTTCATCCAAATAAATGAAGTGTATTATTCATGTGGTTTTTGGAAGAAAGAATATTTGAAATAGCCTTGCAGCAGTACATCACTAAGCTCAGTACATGTGTGTCAGATACAGGTGTTGCAGTTTTATTTACTACACAATGTAGAGGGATGCAGTCTGATCCATCAAAGTAAGGAAAAGCTGGCTTCCACCACATTCTGCCTGAGTGTGGAACAACTGCTTTAATGCAGTCTGGGTGCTGCTTCATCAGAGTCTTCATCTCCCACCTTTCTTTGTGTTGGCAATGTTATTCTGGAACACTTGAGAGAAAAGGCACAATTTTGGCCTTCAAATGCCAAGTGAAAATTTAAGTCGTTTGTTCAAAGACAGCTGCTGGTGCAGAACTTCCCTGAGTATTTCCCATGGCACTGGCATGTTAATGGAGGGTCCAGAAGGGTTTGAAGGTCATGCTCAGTACTGCTGCTCTGAGAAACTGTGTGAAGGACGCAGGAACTGAAGCTTCAATAGCGAGCGAAATCCTTCTCAAATTATCAATAATGTATTTCATTTAAGAGGAAAATCATTGAAGAAAATATAACTAATAGGAAGGAAGAG
Organism: Regulus satrapa; assembly: GCA_013396955.1. Taxonomy (NCBI): domain Eukaryota; kingdom Metazoa; phylum Chordata; class Aves; order Passeriformes; family Regulidae; genus Regulus; species Regulus satrapa. The sequence goes on along the minus strand of VWZN01014106.1, from coordinate 184,469 downwards.
CTTTCCTGAGCCACACCAGATATGCAGCTCCATTCAGAATTCCCAGAGGAATCAGTGGGAGGTGTGTCCAGTGTATTAGACTTTTCCAGACTGCTTGAATATCATGTCAGCTGGCCATGAATTGATCTTTGCGACTTTCTAAAATGTGATAATTTGGATTCAAGTTTACCCTTTCTCCCTACTTTGGCCAGTATATTTTATATACTTTAAATTTGGAATGGCCAAGTGTCTTTCCTGTCATTCAGGTTTAGATGCTTAGATCTAAACTGAGTATTTTTGTAAACTCTTTCTGGAATAATAGACACAAATTTCTTTTGAAGTATGGCTGGAATAACTGCAAATTTTCTCTGGATTTCCACAAAAATTCCACATGGCTTTAGCTGAAGCAGATTTAGGCTAATATTAATTTTCAGTGTTTTAAAACTCTTGGCAGGGAATGGGAAAGATCTAGAAAATACATAATTTAGCTCTCTTTCTGCTTCACTCCTCAAGGTGTTATAGTTCCAGGATGTAAGAGGAAGAATAAAATACTACTATATGTGGAAAATGAGGTGGGAGTATTATGTGGAAGGCTGAGGTATTAGAAAGTCAAGTTTTTTCTCTTCTGCCATTCAGGATAAATAATGTGATGAATCAACTCATCTCCAGAGTTCTGAGTCCCGAGTATATTTGGGAGTGCACTTAGGATAGGCTGAAGGTCTGAAGTGGTTTATCCAAGAGTACCTGGACCACAGATCTAACAAAATCAGTGGAGGTGGGGAGTGGATTTTCTTCACTCTGTGCCCCTAGGACGGGGTCTCAGCCTTCTGTCCTTCACAACGCCTTTATTTTGAATGGTCCCTCAGTTCCACTTTGTCATCCATAGTGACAGAGGTAAATCACAATGGGGAAGTAAATTGAGTGGAAGCCATGAAGTGTGGCAGAGGAGGACAACAGTGCTATTTTGGAAAGATAGGAGTGAAGGCAAGATTTCCATTTCAGGAGAGACAAAAGGGATATCCAAGGAATGAGGACAGAGGTGCAAAGTGTAGACCTTTTAAAACAGAGCCAAAAATTCTGCTGCATTAAAAGGAATAAAAAGAAAAGGCATTAATGAAGTGTTATAGGGCATGCTCCAAACAGTGAGCAAGAATGTCTAGCACAGAGAGCTAAGACCTTAGTGGGAGCTGTTAAACATAGTAGTACAGCTGGAATGTGATTCTAGACCTCTTTTACAGTATTTTACATATCTCAGTAATAATCCAATGTTTAAAGAATATACTTTATAAATGTTTGTGCTTTTATTGTCCTCCAGTTGTTGGGTATTTTTCAGAAACAACAATAATAGAAATTTTTGCTATAAAAAGAAAGATGCCTTGATATTTCACTGCACAGAGAGTGTTGGTTAGTACTGAGTTACAATCAGAGGGGGGACGAGCTCCCTGGAGTTAGCACAGGCATCATATTTTGAGCCTAGAACATCTCTATATTAATAATTAGTAAAGTTAGATGGAAATTTCTCATTGAAGTCAACTCCATTTGCTTGCAGGTGTGACCAACCTGGTTTTAACTTGTATTTCATACCTGCACAGAGATAGCTACAGTGCCAGGAAGTGTTAAAGAAATCTTACTTAGTTTACTTGAGGGTAAAAACTAAGAGTAGACAAGAAGTGTAACCCTATTGCTCTAGCACAGTAAAGGAATGAGAACCTTTTGGTTTAAAGTATGGATTTGCACAAAACACAGCTTTTCCACTCTTCATACCAGGGACCTCCATTGTTCTGTGAAATCTTGCTTTGCTTGAATGACTACAGTAATGGTAAACTGGGAGATCAGAACTATCAGTGCTTGGGCCTCTAGCTGTGTATGCCAGTTACTGTGTATTTTCTCCTTCAGATTACATAATGCTGAAGTTCGTACATATTTTACTTTGCTAACCATGCAATCAGATTTGTGAGGCTTTGTATTCATGGAAGAGTAGTCATGCATCAGCATAATATCAAAGCAAATGGAATAAAAGGGTTATTTTGTTTCCCTGTATATCAGATTGAATATTAAAATAAAATATAAGTATTTTAAATAATAATAAACACTTGGCAGCATAATTGTGTGTAAAGTCACCATAATTGGAGTACTGAGTCTGTCTGGTCTCAAGGATGTGTTTGCTACAGCTGCCTAATTTTGCAAAGCAATTCTGAGAAAACATTAAGAACAATTTAGCTTGAACCTATGAGAACAGGGAGTATGTGGTTTAAATTAAACCCCTTCCTTGTAATAGTTAATCTACTGCTCTGCAGCCTTGGAGGGGAATTTTCTATCTTCCTTTTCTTCTTCAAGCTAACAATTGATAGTCTGTCTCAGATATATGTACATCCTATTTAGTCAGACAGTCCTTATCTGTGCACTTGTTGAACATGTTACAGTGAAATAACTAATTAACAGCATATTCTGTAGAGAATTCTGTGCCACTTTTTAAGCAGGCCACGGAGTACGTATCCTGAGATGCAGATATCTTATTTTGGTAAGTGGTTTCCAAAGGCACACAGGACAGGTCTTTCAGAGGTATTTAGGATTTCAACACACAGAGAATGACATTGTGAGAAGCACATCAATGAGAGCTCTGTGTGGCTGTCATTGAAGGCAGTAGAATGCAGATACCTCACCTGCTGAGGTTTTTCAGCATCTGCATCTTAACTGCCTCCGAAAACCTGCTCCCACCATCCCATCCAAGTCACTTCTGGAAATGAAAGAGAAATACCTATGAAAATGAAACCTCTGCTGTACTGTGAAGTGAGCTTATTTCTGGGAGAATCACAGGCAAAATATTAGTTGTTTCAAATTCTCTGGTTATTGCCATTTCTAGAACATTTAAGAGAATCTTTACTATTTACCACATACACATGCAAGAAAAAGACTTTTTTTCTACATTTATTTCTGATATAAAACTAAGAAACGTAGTTTTACATATTCAGTGATTTTACTGTAGTAAGTCATGGATAGATGTGAGTTTGTAGTTCAGCAGCAGGTAACAAAGGTCTAGAGGACATGAATTCATGAAGAATGCATGACCTTTTGCTGATACCATTCCATGTTCCTGGTGATCCAGCAGTGTACCCTTCCATTATGCTAATTTTTGGACAAATTTCGAGGGCATATGCATGTCTGTCAAGAAGGTTCTTTATATGCAGGACCAAGTTTTGCCCAAGGTGATCATAAGATAAGGTTGAACTTCTGCTGAAGTTACCTTTGAAGTCATATAGGTTACCCGAGTCCAGTTTCTTTGTGAAGCCTGTCATACTGCTATTTCCAATTGTCAATTATCAGAGCATTTAATTAAGCAGTGTTAAGCAACATCACCTTTTTTTTTTTCTCTTTTTTTTCTTTTCCTGTAAGTATCTTGTTCTGTAGAAAACTCTGGATCTGAAGCTCAAACCTTGCTGATTTGTGGAGCCAACTCCAGTAATGCCTCTCTGCTTCTGTCCCCAACTGAGCACACAGAAACTTGGAGACATGAGGGCAGAGCTAAATGATTGAATTACATGCCTGTCTCTGTTTAGTGAACCCTTATGCTGAAATGTTTGCATATCTGTATAATCCAGCCTAATATTTCATGTGAGCTGCATGTGCTGTAACTGACCAGAGATCTTCACACATATCTGGGGTTTCTTCCCCCATCTGAACTTATTATCTCCAACCCCTGTATTTAGAAGGTGCAAAATAAAACACAGCAGCCAAAAAATATTCTTTGTGTTAGGAGAGAAGGGATATCTGATGCTAAATTTCTGGTTTTTGGTGCAATGAAAAAGACTTCTAATAGCCAAATGATGTTACAAGGTTGAGTAATAAAAGCAAGGCATTATTTCCCCTTTAGTCTCTTCCTTGAATAGCAGGTAAAGCCGAAGGGATTTCCTGACTGGCAGGCGGTGGGAAGTCTCTAATCTGCAGGTTACATGAGCCTGTTGTGTGTCACCACCCTGCAGAATAAACCAGGTTCTTTTTGAGACACAGAGCATTGTGCTGCAAGAAGGAGAGGAGTTAGGTCACGGATAGAGCGCTGAGCCAGTCCATCCTCATTCTGCCACCTCATCTGTGTGAAGTGTTCTGAAAGATAACTTGTTGCCCCCAAGCTTTGTGCCGGGTCAGATGTTGCCTATTGATGCCGTGTGGATTTTTCAGGAACTTTGCAAATGCTCATCCTGTGGCTTCACTACAGGAGGAATGGGTATAAAGCAGGTCAGATCATACATTCAGAGCTCTGGTCAATGCAGATGAACTATATTTCTATGTTCAAGCTCAATTCAAACCAAATCTGTATTACCAAGCAGTTAGGGGGAAGCAAACTGGATTAGAATAAATATGAGGCTTTGCAATTAAAAAATATTTAATTGTTATGTAGAGAAATGTGCTGAAAAAATATAGGAAATACTGATATATAAAAGCTCCATATTGCTAGCTATTAGCAAAAACAAGGCAGAAATAGCCAGTTGAGTGACAAAAACAAAACACATATGCAGACTGTAAATATGGATCCATAAATTATCATTTATATTACCATAAAAACTCATTTAAATTTCAGAATACTTTTAAGCTTGGTAGTCACCCTTTGATTGCTTTTCCTTTTTTTTTTTTTTCTTTATTTTTTATTTTCTTTTTTTTTGGTGTTCAGAATAAATAAAAGGAAATTAACTTATTGGTTGAGATATGAAACACATTCCAGCTCCAAGGGCAATTAAAATGCTGGCTACTAAAGGGTGAGATGTTGATGAAGAGAGACTTTGAAAGGCTGATAGCATCTGTTAATGAAAATTCTCAGAGGCATAAGATCTGTTTGCTCAGGTAGTTTGAAAGCTGAAAGTGTAGATAAAGGTTAGCAAGTGGAATAAATATTTTTCTAACATGATTGACTGAAGGTCAGATAGAAAGAATAATTTTACTATGTCTGAGGACAATTCAGCTAGCACTATTTTTTTTTTTCCAAGACATTTATCTGAGGTGAATCAGGGGGGGGTTTGTGATGAATATGTATTTCAATTGATAGTCTGATTACCATAATCTTCTGTGATTGTTTCTTCAAAGGAACAATATTTATCACTTTTTAGACTCAGCAGTACCCAACATGTTTTTAAGGCAGACAGCAATACTGTTGCACACTCGTGCTAAAAACCCTAATGTACCATGATAAAGAGTTAAGTTGTTTTACCAATATTTTTAAGTTTACGGCATACTTTGAAATTATGTTTTCCACTCTTTGAATATATGAAGCCAAGTTTTAGGTATTTTCAAAGTCCTCTGCTGTTGATAAGTAAGTTTCCTTTTTCCAGAACACCCCTTGTCTTTAAGAGAATAAGGGCAGTGATTCTCTCTTTTGGCTAAAAAAGTTATTTAAGCTTAAAAAGAATTAATTTTTATTTCCTTTTTCAGCTGATAATTCCACGCAATACTTTCCTTTTTAACTCTATTTGGAATTGTATCACAATTATGCAGCTATATGTGGAATAATAAATAATGGTTATTTATTATCAGTATCCCAGCTCACTGGCAGCTTGTAGCTATTCAGCTTGCCCTGGTAAATAAAAGAAAAATGTATTCTGAAATGCCATATGGATGGAATGTGGCTTGACATGGAATGCAAAGACAAGTTATCTTTTCTAGACTGATAATTTTAAACTATGATTCCTAATTAGAATATTTTTTTTCTGAGTGAATATGTAAACACAATTAGATATGTACTTTTAACATGCAGTAAATTGGCCTCATCGGTTGAGTGTTAGTCAGCACATTGGGATTTTGTTCTGGTTCAGTTTTTCAACTGCAGGTAGAGGTTGTGAGTGATATCTGATGATGATGCTTTACACAACTTGGTTCTTTTATTTGTTTTCTGCCATTGATTTCCATGCATGTTTCAAACACGGAAAAATTACGCAGCATCTCTCACTTTTCTGACTAGAAAGAGAATGTAAGAGACTGTCATCCACATGTGCCTGAAGTTAAGGACAGATAAAGTCCACTTAGGCCTCATTATGGTCAGCTCACGGTTTCTGATGTCAGGAAGAGTATGGCTTTCTATCCATGGTGACTAGCTCTGGTTTTTTTCAGTAACCTATGCACAGGGGTAATGAAGAAAACAAAAAAAAAAAAGGCCATTTCTGGCAGGTCTGAAGGATGGACTCTTGCAAGCAGCAAGGTTTCTTGGTTGCTCCATGCAGGAGGCATAAGTGAGGCTGAAAAACCATGGTTGTGAGCTACAAGAGCTCAAAGGTGAAGAAGGCAAGAGAAAGCCTCTACAGAATACTGCATCTGGGAAGGCTGTGATATTCTACTAAAGTTGTGGTGTTCGCTTCCTGATACCAGTAGGATGCGGGTTTATTCTGGATTCACTGATGGCACTTGGAGCATGTCCTTGCAGGAGAATTCAGGGCACTCAGAGAAATTGGTGTCAGCGATAAATATAGGAATTCAGCTCCATAGATGTGTGTCTCACTGCATATGTAACAGTACTGTGCTTAATGCCTAGTTTTAGGGTTTGGGCTCTGCTGGACAGACAATGCCCTGGACTCTGCAGAGCTACCCTGGTAAAGTATCTATACTTAGGCATTTTAATTATTTTTTGTTATTCAGATATTCTAAAGCTTGGAAGTTAATTACTTTTAATGCTAATGTAGTTTTACAATTTTGCCATTTGCATGTAAAAAGTTTTCTCTCTGGGAGAGCTCTCTACTACTCCTAGGCCCCTGTCTCCCAGATCTCAGCACTGGCTGGTGACAGAGTGCGCTCACAACTCTGGTACCATCAGTATCAGTTTCATCAGCATCAGTACACAGAGGGTATCCTACAGTCAATATCACTGGACAGCAGAATGCTCTTCACCTGCTGTCACTTCTCAAAATTCATTATTTCTTTTTATGACTTTCAGTGCTAGTTCTACCTTCTCTATGCAATTGTTTACCTGTTATATTTTCCTCTAGTGGAATCTACTCTGGTTTTGATCTGGTTCCATCTTTTCTGTTCTGTTACCAGTCTGTATCCAAGAAGCTGTTCACTCAATTATCATTCCTTTGAAAATTATTTAAATAAAGATTTGCATAGCAAAGCTAAAACTAGAACACAGCTCTTTTGATAAGCTTTGGATCATATCCTTGTACTGAGGTATCCCTATCTGTCCTACACCAGAAGATTTGCCCTCAACATTGTGAAAGTCATATGAATAAGTCCCCCTGTGGAAGTGACAGCATTGCTTACGGCATCTTTTTGTCTTGTCCTTGGTTATTGAACTCTTTGATCCCTTACTACATTGCTCTCATTTTACACTGGCACAGCTTCATTCAAGAACAACCTAGTTGCACTGACCTAAAACTTGAGTAAAAGGAGAGGCGAGTTAGATGCAAGGTTGTTAGGAAAGAATAGATCAAGGTGAAATGGATTCAGAAAGAGCCACTTAGGGGAAAAAAAGGTATTTTACTTATATTCAGCAGCTCTGCATTTCTGCAGTTTTAGCTGTATCCCATCCCTAACAAATATGAACCAGATGGTTCCTGTAAATTCTCCTTTAGAGCCAGGCAAGTTCACATTCACTCATTCAGCTCAACCAAGCTGTCATACCTATTTTTGTATATTTCTCTGTTTATGGATGACAGGTTGCAGTACTGTAGTATATGTACAAGGGAAACTAGGGGTTTACAGAACAGAAAAAGCAATTTTTTTTTTTTTTAAGAAACATCATAAGAATGTGTTTGCTACTTGGTCCAGAAGGTTGTCTGCTCTCAGAGTAGTGGAGTGTAACATTTTACGTATTGGTTACCAGCTAGAAATTACCAGGTGAAATGGATGATCAGGTCAAATGGATTGCCCTTACTCTATTTTATTTAATAATTTGAATGTAAGTGTATTAGACTGAAAGAGCTTTCCAGAGTCCTTATCATTTGCTGAATTGCTTGCTGGTGACTTGTTTAGTAGCTTTTTCCTTGCTTCTTCCCCTATTTAAGAAATTGTTAAGCACACCTGGATTATGCAAAGTGTACTTACCCCACAGACATGTTGGGATTTTGGATGATGGGGTATTTTGGGGTTGACTAGTTGATTTTTTTACTGGTGCCTAACATGTTGATCTTTTTGCTTTCAAATAAGTGTTAGGTTCAGTGCCAAACACACAGAATATCCAAGTATATCTCAACTTACTGACCTCTGGTACACTTCAAGTGTAAGCTGGCATCATAGAAATTTTATTTGTCATGGGGAATCACTTGCCTGGATCACCTCCTTTCTGGTGAGTTCATTGTGCCCTTGACAAACACAGCTCAACACTTAAATCCCAGGAGTTCACCCATGGACCAGAAGCGTAGATCTCTTGTATCATGTCCCACATACATAGTTCAAAACACAAGTACTCAGATCAGAGCCAATGTTCATTCAGGTGGCACAAGCATGCTTCATGTCAAGAAAATACACCCCTTGTAGATCGTTGATACTCAGCAAGGCAAAAGGGAGGGCAAGTGCTCTTTCATTTCTGTAGGAAGCTAAAGGTCCAAAGTCTTAGCAAGAACATTTAGGAAAGGAAATTTACGTAAGTGGTAACGTTTTTCTGTAAGTACTTTGGTGCCAGCTGCAAGGGCTCATGTGATACTACAGATGTTCCAGTGTGATCATTTAGTCATGTCACATTAACGACTGCTGTTATTTAAACAAGAGCAACTTCAGTGATGTAGCACATAGAATTTCATATGGCTGAGCAAACTGCTGACATGAATTTTGCCTATGTGGATGTGGGAGAAGTTTTGTGAGCTTTCAGAGACTGAAAAGTGAGATGTCCTCTTCACTCATATTAGTAGGGTCAGTGGAGAGATGCTTTTATCGAAGGAATGATTGGAAAGACTGAAGCATAGACATTACTTCCCTGGGAGAAGTAGGAAGATACTGGCTGAATTTGTTTTTTAGTCCTCTGCTTCAGAGAGGACTTGCCAGAATGTAATTCCATCTGCGTTGCTTGAAGCACTGAGATAGCATTGCAACAAAAAAGATTTTCCCTGCTTTACAAGAAATTTAGTTAGAATGTTTTCCTTCTTTGCAAACTTCAGTTAGCAAAACTCAAAATACTTCTTTAGCTCACTGAAAGGCAAGCTGGGTGCTTGTTTTATTCTAATTTCATTACTGTATTTACCCTCAGCCCAATCATCTTGCAAGCTGTTTAGCTGAGGGCTAGCTCTTTGAATTCATCAATATTTTAAGAATAAGCCAGACAATGGCATATTTGAATGTTAAGGCCAGGGTTGTCTAAGCTTTTAGTAGTGCAGATCAGATTGCCATGTGAGATTGCACTCAAAAATGACAGGAGCAACCTGTGTGTTACATGACCTGGCAAGTATGGCCACAGCCATCATGTGACCAGACTGTTCTTATATCTGCAATGCCAACTTGTTTGAAAACATAGTGCAGAGAAGGGATATGGTGCCTTCAGATAAACTAACCTCAGAAACGGTGCTTCCAGAAAAATGCCTGCCTTTCATCCTACTATTTTTCATGTCCAAGGAATGACTAAAAAAAAGATGTTGAAAGATCAGATTGGGGTCTAAATAATTTTTTCTTGTGGTCTGTATTGGTGTTAGTGACTACAGAATGAACAGTCACTGCATTTTGATGATGATATTATGTTCCTCGTTTAAAGATAATCTCATTGCTGTCATCTTCTAGGAAGATGATTGTTTTTCTTGCCTTAACTAATTTTTTTTTTTCTGCCTTGATGGAAGTAGTATGAACTGGCAGCAGTATTGATGAAAGCCCTTCCTGCATGACTTCTCCACAGAGCTGTGGTGGATTATTGGTTCTTTAGTGTTTTGGAGTAAATGTGTGATGCACACTAGACAAAGACTTTGGACCAGAGTTGCCAGGGCTGGTTATTGCCTTTAGGGGGAACAAAATGGGAGGTACCTGTAAAAGAGTTCTGCACCTCCAGAGTGCTCAGGGGTGAGCATTTCTTGGGTTTTCACAGGCGTGTGTCCTGAGGATAGGGTGTGGAAAAGCACCATGTGCAGGCCTGATCACTGACAGTGCACACAACACAGGAGATAATTGCCTTGTCCATTACCCAGGCAGTGCTCCCAAAATGGCACAGCTCGAATTGTTATGCCAAAGAGAAAGAAAAGTACGCATTTCAAGATAAAATGGTCCTTTTAGTTAAACAATCATACTGCTTATGTAACAGCTCTTTTAATGGTGAAGTACAGCTGGAGCCCAGAACACGTTGTTTACAGAAATACCACGTAAGGGGTAACGATGTGAAATGCAGTAAATGGCACTAAAGGGATTAGACCTGGGGAGAGACCTGAGACTGGAACAGTGAGGATGCAGGTGCTGCCTTCCTGACAGCAGGAGCTTTGAACCAAGCTTTAGTAAACCAGGGAGTGGGCTCTGTAAAGGTCATCAGAGGACTGGTCTAATGAGCTGCTGCAGAAGGGGCGAAGGGCTCTTCTCAAAGCAAGGATGGGAGAGGGCCCAAGAGAGGATCTGGCACAGCACAGACAGTGCCCATAGGGAGGATTTCAGGAACTGGCAAGGATAGAGGGAACTATGGTTGTGAAGATTTGATGTGACAAGGAGAAAGAGAAGGCAGAGAAAACAGAAATTACAAAGCTCTCATACTTTTTTGGTCTTAGTTTACTGTAAATGTATTTTCATTTCATCTTCTATTCTCTGTATAGGAGAAAAGCTGCTGAGTAATCTTGCTCTTCTCTTTCTTGAAATGGTAACCACTGACTAATACACATGCATACAAAAATACACATATACTCACACCCACACAAACATGCAATTGAACAAAATTAGGAAGATTTACCAACTTTCTTCTGAGATATTCAAGGTTCGACAAAGCAAATTCTGACTCAATGTTAGCTGAAACTGGGAGCATGGCAGTCAACCAATGGCATCTTCATTCCAGCATATTCATTTTTCTTCTTTCCTTGAGATAGTTCACAAGCTTTGTATATGTCATTAACAAAAAATGTTTGAAGTGACAGTTTTTAATAATATTTTGAACTAATTTGTTCAGTCTGGAGTAAAAAAAACTCTGGACTTAAGGACTGTTGTTGTTTACAGCAAGCTCAAGGTTCATACTTAGATGTTATATGAATGATGAAACAAAGTTGTAAATATTTATTACTTAGTGGAATCATGTCTTTTCAAAAACACATCTTTGTACACAAAGCATTTGTAAATCCCCATTAGTGGTATTTATGTTTTCACATAAAAATTCCTTATTTGCAGCCAACAAAGTATCTTAGGCTTAGATCTTCCTGCTACATGTAATGCAATCACAATGCTGTCACAGACATCACAACCATTTTTGTAAAATATGATGTTAAGAAAGACTGAGTTCATTGTACTATACATATGTAAATGCCTCTCTTTCAGCAGTCTCAGAGGAAAGAAGATGCCAGAAAGAATTCTCAGCCAGCGTACATATTAATTGTCACCACCTTTCATGGGATAGTAAAGTGCATTCATACAAAGAAGAGCATTAAGAATCAAGGAGGCTGCACAGGGAGAGTGAGGGCATTTGAGTGAGACCTAAGGAAGTCACGTGGTAAATTATGATAATCTAATTGTCATCAAGAAAATCATTCTTCCCTTGTTTGTGTCAGTAATGAGGTAATGGTGCAGCTCCTCTGGCTTCAGACAGCCACTACAGATTTACAGCAGGCTGTGGAAGATCAGGCTGTAGCACAAGTTCTTTGTTATCCTTGTACCTCTAGAAGGATGTCTGAGTTCAGAATAGCTATTGGTGTAATTTGCAACGGTGTGTTGTTCCTCTGTAGCTCAAACTCCTTTCAGTTTCAGAGAACTGGATATTACAGAGCACAATTAATTGGTTGTTGATCCTGTGTGTTTATGTGGTTGTGTGTAAGCTTTTCAAATCTGGCTATGGATAAGAAATCCACAGTATGACTAAATAATTGGGCTGAAAGTTTTGTAAATAAATTATCTGGGCAGAAACAGCACTCACATGGATAAGCTTCAGTACAGTAAAACTTGACTGAAAATCACTGGTGTGCATGAAGTAGACGACCTCTGTCTTTGATTGGCATCTGCTCAGAATTGAAACAATTAGAACTATGCACAAAATTAAATTTCCTGGATGAAAACAGGTTCCCAGCTACCTACTAAAATAAAGGGATGCAAATCAATATCTGATGATTCCTACCTAAGCATGGCTTGACAGAGATTCTGTCTTTAGTTCCACCACCTTTCACTTAGGGGCTTGACCTGGGTTCTGCCTTTTGCGAGGCCGGCTGTTCACAAGGAATTTAAACGCTGCTTGCCTCTGATTTCCACTGTGTAGTCCCTGGTCATTCTATGCTGCTTCTCTCCTGCACTGAGGATGCTAAATGAGTTGGTATTACCCTAATGAATGTATCGAAAGTGTGGTTAATGCTGCTAGAGTCCTTATTTTAAAACATTTTTTGAAATCAAAGTGAGTATCAGTAAAGTACTGTCCTGTGGTTGTGGCTCCAATGACTGGTACAGTGCCTTAATTGACATTCTTGTGCAGTGCTTGGATCTGTGCCAGTTAATGACCCACTGCTGCAGTCTGCACAGGCATATCACCCCTTTGTCCCACTCCTCAGGCTGATGGACTTCTGCCCAAGTAATGGCTGCAGGCTCCTATTCTCAGCTGGCACAGACCCCAGCATGACCATAAACATCCCTGAGAGGATCATAATATGGTATGTTGGACAGATTCTGATAGGCCTTGCAGTAATATACCACCAAGACATTGTGCTGAAGTCAGTGACTTTGCCAGTGGCATAGCTGAAAGAAGAAACTGGTCCCTACGCTGTTGTTTCTCAAGCAGTGAAGCACTTGCAGGCTCTCAGCTAGTCTGTGTCCCTTTAGATGATGCAAGTTTTTGTCAACAGTTTGTCAAACATTCAAAATAGTTTTTATTTTTATTCCACTTTTAAATGGTTTTTTTGTCTCTTCCCCCACAGGATTTTCCATTCTTCAGGCAATTATGGAAGCAGCAGTACAGAACAACTGGCAAGTGACAGCCAGATCTGTAGGAAGCATAAAAGATGTTCAAGAGTTCAGAAGAATTATAGAGGAGATGGACAGACGGCAAGAAAAAAGATACTTAATTGACTGTGAAGTAGACAGAATCAACACCATTTTGGAACAGGTATCTGTTTTTCAGAAATTGTGATCTCTCTGTGACAGACATTGTTAATATCTCCAGAACTGCTCATTTCTAGAGGTTATCCTTTGAGATGTGATTCACAAACACTGGCTAGTTACCTAGTAAAATTAAAATGCCACAGTGATGCTCATAGTTGGTGGCAGCGCTTACATGTAGCCTACCAGGAAACATCACTGTGATATTTTTTCCCAAATGTTAATAATGAATTGTTTTTAAGTGGGTAAGAAATCTAAAACCTCAGCTGCCACAGTAATATTACTGGAATCAAGGCTGCTTGTAAGGATTTCAGGACAGGTGCAGGTTTTTTAAGTGGAACATGAAACAAGAAATAAAAAGCCAGTGAAGTATCACAGAATCATCTTAAATAATTCCCAGAAGGAAATCCTGCTAATGAAAAATTCAGCTGGTAGGCCAGACGATTCATTAGTACATTTTGGTACGTAAAGCCTTCTCCTCTGTACAACAGTGCTGTTGACAGGCTTAAATTGTGGGTGATGGAGTTAAGCACCTTTGTGGGGAAACATGCATTTGGAGTGACTCTTCTGCTCTTGCATGGCTTTCCCAGTGTTTGCTTTGCCCCAGAGGAATCACCATAGCCTCTGGGCATCCCAGGGTGCTCCCCATTATGCTGTGTCACTGGTTGTGCTGTGCAATGTACTTGGAGAGGGGTAGTAACAGATACAGTGGTCGGAAGCAGGTGCAGAACAGTTCCTGCAGAACAGTTCCCTGCTGGCTGGGCTCACAGTAAAGCTGGTGTTGGTGTGGCACCAAATCCACACTGCTTGGTTTTTCACAGGCTTGTGGGAATTCACTTGCATTAAGACTGAAAAACCCTCTGATTACTGCCACTTTGTTAATTTCACTGTGGGTTCATAGTATGGAATAGATCAAGAGTAGCATTTAAATTTCATGAGGCATTAGCATGTCCTTAGAAATGCTGTATTGTAAACTACCAACAAAACGACCTTACGGCTCGCTGCCGTAAGCCCTGGGAAACATGAAAAATATATTCACTATGTTCCTTTTCAAAATATTCAGTTCCTGTCAAGCCTTGAGGTGTGCCACTGAGGGTCAGTCTGTGGGGACAGCCAGGTGCCATAGCTGCTACTTACAGAGCAAGGAAGGAGGTGCTAAAGAGACTACAAGCCGTGCTGGTCCCTAACTCGGACAGCTGGTATGGTTGAGAGGCTAATACACAGCATTGCATTTTACACTGTATTTTTAGGCAATCTGGTAAGTGCTGTCTTTAGGGAAATTCATACTGAGAAGTGTAAGAAACTTCTCTCTCTCTCACTTTATTTTCTTTTTTTTTTTTTTCCTTTCATTTGCTTGTGTTCTTGGAAGAGATGCAACACACCATACCTACCTGCAGCCCACTCTTCCGAAAATGCTGCAGGAGTGCACTCCTGAGCCAAGCTTAAAGAGCTCTTTGGGCCCACTCTCAGCTGAGAAGCAGGCCTTTTGTTTGATCTGACTTCATTTACATTTGCTCTCATTTTTTCTTGTACTGTCCATGTAAGAGGAAAAAAAAGTCAAATCATTTCAGTGCCTAAAAGGAAAGCTGTATACTGAGCAAACCATATAGCAGAAAAACTGGCAATTCTTTTCTTCTGCTACTATTCTAAATTCAACTCTAGTGAAATTTAAATTTTGTTAAATGTATGATTTGGTCTTCTTGTCAATGTGATTAGCATCTGTTAAGTAAAAATTTGCTACTTGGGCCTCCAGGTTTCTCCAAACTCTACAGTATATGCTGGTGCCTTGATACTAAAAATATCTTCTGTCAACAATTTCTGGAGGTTTTTTAATTGGATACTGAAAAACAGTGACTTAAATTTCTGCAGGGAAAGTCAGTAATGGTGGATGGATCCTAGGTTGATAGCTGAACAATTACTGTTTGTAGACTTTTCCTTCCATCTCCTCTGCTTACTCTGTTATCTTCTCATAAAGTAGTTAAAAGTTTTCACAAACATTTGTCATATTTAAATCCATCCATCCAGTTTGCTCAAGGGAATGGAGAGTTGTCTTTTTTTCAGCCAAGTGTGTTTGCTGATATCATATTATTGAGGGGAGAGATAAGTCTGGATTTGCATATTTCAAATCTAGCATTTTATTGCAGTTAAAAAGTCAATTCTGTGCTGTGTGTGGAGTCTAGGAAGGCTGTTCAGCTGAGAAGCAGCAACATCTGAGCCTGTTACCACTTGCTGATGCACATTTGTAGATGGGTTTGTTTCTCCCAGTGAGAAGTAAAGGAAGGCAAGACACTCTACCTGTCTGAAGGGCTGTGTCAGCATACTGATGGACAAACTGTGTCCCCTAGAGGGCTGGTACAGGCTGCCTCAACCCAGCTGCCTCTCCATCCCTCTGCCATTTTTGGCCTTCCAGGAGCAGAACTCCAAAGGTCAACCCTCCCATCAGCTTTTGGGAGTGATACCTCCCTCCAGAGAAGAGGTTTATGTGTTACTGTGTGGCACCTGCTGTTTCGTTCTCTAAGTCAGCAGCAGCATTTGCCAGTGACCCTGAATTTCAGAGGCTTAAATAGAACTTATTCAAGAAGAAAAGTCATAGCAGAAATAAACAGACTGTAAACCACTAAACAGTCTACACACGCACTGAGTTTGCTATCAGACTTTTGGGCTCTTGGCCAGCCCATTCAGCAAGCTTGTCAGTGCTCTGCTCCAGGAACCATGTATCATGGCTTTGTGTTAGTGCTTGGATTCAGTAAGAGTGACCTCTTTTCCTGTGTCAGTCTGGTCAGTGTGTGCACTTCTCTTCCTTTGATCCTTTTGTCAACAAGTTCAGACCAGGGTATACATCTCTTCCAAAAATTCAGGCTCATCCAAAGACAGTTACACATCTGGGGATTTTCTTCTGAGACTTCAGGTCATTCTGGAATATTCTGTACCTTCCTCCAGTGATGTACAGACATGTGAGTCAATGACCTTGAGTGCTCCATATGTCTTTACCATATGGCACATATGTATGTCCCAACATTTCCAGGACCTGTAAGCTGTCATATGAAGTATTTCTCTTCTCAAGGCTGTCTGGTACCAATCTTCCCAGCTCTAAATATAAGGTCAGGAAAAGAGAGCACCTCAGCTCCAACTCTGCCTAAGTAAGTAACTCTGCCTGTTTTATGCCAAATTTCATAGTGCAGGCTGATCTGTTTTCATTCCCCATTTAGAAGATTTTGTGATGGGCCTTATATTTTGTCTTGGAGGTGGATATCCTGCCCAGTCTCTTCAGCTATAGAATGGAGGGAAGCAGAGAAATCAGTAGTTATTCTGCAAATTGCCATCTGTTTGTTCACTTGCCCTATAGTTCTATAACCACTGAACATGTGGATCTATATCCCCCTCGCACAACAAAACTATATCCAATTCAATCATCTACTGGCCTCTCAGGCATACAGATAGCAACACTTATATCATGCAAAATTCATAAGCTCCCCACACTTCTTGTCCCTTGATGCTAAAATATTCTGTATTTCTTTACAGAGAGATACAAAATTTTTTTCTCATAAACAGAACATTTTCTTCTGAGCACTAACAGTAAGCCTGTTCGACCATGTATTTAGAGACATGTTTTTGAATCAAGAAATACGTTTTTCTTATTCCCAGGATAATAAGCTGTATTTCAGACTAGAGTGGCTTTATGTCCACTTAGAAGAAAATCTCCTGAGGGCAAATGAAGAAGAAACCCAATTCAGGATCAAAATGGTGAACCTTTACAAAAGACCTGTTTATTCCATAGACTGCATGCTTTAAAGGAGGCTATCTACAAACTTAGTCATAAAGGTTAGGCTCCAAGGCAGTGTCTGTATTAAGTGAAGGCATCTCACAAAGCAAAAGCAGTATTACAGTAGAGAATGCAGTCCCCAAAGTTTTACAATGACAGCCAGACTGTCAAAGACAACTTAAAGTGAAGCATCTCTAGGATTAAGAAGGGTAATCTGATTGACTGAACTCTGTCCTGTGCACGCACTGACTGTGACGACCTTCGAGTCTGAAATTTTGAGATTAGGATGGAGCTGTGCAGGTTTTCAGTACAGCCTCAGCTTCATCTCTCTGCAGAGCTGCTCAGATCTCAGAGGAGTGAGCTCACCGAACAACAGCTTTCACATTTAGGATGTCAAAAGAATAAACACAGAACTGCCCGCAGTATTGGGTTGACGAACAGCCATTAAAAATAACAATAGAGAAAAATGTAATTGAAAAATTCAAGACCGCTGTCATGTAAACTTCCTGGTTTATGTGTTCCATTATAAACAGATGGTCTGGTGGGGTTTTGCCTGTGCTCTCCTTAGCAATTTAAAATACATTTGCCTACAAATCCAGAGGGACACTTGGAGCAGAGCTATGAGTAGCTTCAGCTTCTGCTTTGCTTTTGAAGCCCAGCAATGCCATGCCCTCTGAAGGCACTGCACTGCTCAGAGCACACCCTCCAGAGCAGTGTGCCCGTTGCCATCTCCAGGGCTCAGGGCCACAGCCGTGTCACAGGCTGATCTGATTTTATCCTCTGTCTGCAGCTGTGTGGAGCAGTGGGGTTCAGCTGAGGCTCCAAGAGAGTATCTGCTTTGTAGACTGTTGTGTAACATCACTCTGAAACTGGTACAGTTCGTTTTTACATTTCCAATGAACTAGAAACTTAAAATTTAGGACGTTTCTTCATTAGATACCCATGAGTATTGTTGAAACCAGGATGTAAAGCAGAACGAAAGGTCACATCTTTCTCTTCAGACCCAGGGATTTTCAGCAGCTCCCAAGTTCATATGAGCATGTGGGGAGGAAAGGGAATTACTTAGGTCAGGCACCCTCAGGACGTAGCCAGCAGAAGAGTAAGAATGGGCATCGTAAGTCAAAAGTGACAGCTGTATCTGCCTTAGAGGGCTTGCTCCTGTCAGCTGTGAAACTCATAGAGGGCAGGAGATGAATTACTAAAGCAGAGAGAATAATGTCATGTGTTAGTTGCCCCACAAGCAGCACACTTCACACATACCTGAGGAAAGAATTTCTATCTTGTAAAAAGGAATGTCTCTCCAAAGCCATCATCCAGATTTCGTAAAACCAGCCAGGTTGTAAATGACAGGAATTTATCGGAGCATTATTCGTCATCCTGCAGAATGATTGAAGTAATGGCACATAAAGCTTAAAAGTGTTCAAAAGACATTAAAGCACAGTTTTAAATGTATCTGATCAGTAGTTAAAATTAATACCAGAAACATCTCACTGTAAATGTGGAAGCTGCTGCATGTAGATTCTGCCAAGTAATCTTGTTTCTTGTGCCAGAAGCATATGAACCTGAAGTCACCATTAGTTTTTATTTTTCTGTGATTGTAGCAGCTACTCATTTTATGGTTTATGATAATTTATGGGATGTAAGTGCACACACCAATGCACACACATGCATCTACTTTTAATACTTTGCATATTTTTACCACAATATTTGTAGCATGCATTTATGCTGTTACAGCCATATTTATATGGCAACCTCTGCATTGTCATTAAAAGTACAGAGAACCAAAATCTTTGTTGAGTTATGCTGTTGCAAGTAGAGTCAACTATTATCCTGGAGACGATATTTAAATTTATATAATTGTGCTCATACAGAGACTGTATTTGCTTTGAACTTTAGTTAATAGGTAGCTATAAAAGCTCAATTTGCTGCATAGTTCACCTTTCTGTGCAGCTTTTCAGAAAAATTTGCCGTTGTGCAGAAACGGTGCATGTGTTTGCCCTGAGCCCTCTGAGGATCCCACTCACTGTTTAGCCTGTGTCCACACTGTCTGAGCTGCTCAGATTGTTTCCCTTGTGGACAAGTCTCAGGTGCAGGGGTCCTCAGGGCCATGGGCCCTCACCTTTCCCTGTTGCATTTGGTGAGCTTTGGGAGCAGATGTACTCATGGATGCTTCTTCTGCCACACCTGGACTGGAGAAGAGGATTTGGTCTTTCATTAGCTCTACAGGTATTTTTCAAAAACAACATTCACAAGAAGTGTTTTAAAGACATAGAGTATTTGAGGGAAACAGAGAGCTGCCTAGAATTTGTTCAGCATAAGATCACCTGCATTTTTGTCTTTCCCTATTTGTCCAACTCTCCATTGCTAATAGTTTTGGGAATCTTTGTCACCTCTTCTAAGCTCCTGACTGATTTTGAATCCCATCACTCATTCATCTCTTCCAGGTTTTAAAATCAGCTTGTGTATAAGTTTCTTTGTTTCAGTCCTTGCATTTAAATGTGGTTCTTTCTTCTTATGCGTAAAGAATAAGCCCTTTCATCTTAGCAGACATTACCTTAATTTCTGCATCTGTCTCTCAAATAGTTTAATGCTTGAAACTCTGCTTCTAACCAAAGCCTTTCCTTAATTAGTTTCCAAGGCAACCAACCATCTTGGCGACAATTCAGATGAACCAACTGCAGGGAGAGGAAGGAAACACACTATCAAAATGAATAGTAATAGCACAGTACCACTGTGCAAACAGGCGTTGTACATCACCAGAGACAGCACGATAGTTCTGGTGTCTCATCAGTTCATTTACAAGGGAAGAAGTCCCAACTCAGTAAAAGAAAAGCTGCACAAGGGTGTGTGTCTTTTTTTCACAGCTCGCTAAGCTGGGATTGATGGCTTCAGTGTGATTTGAATCACGTATCTAGGGGAGCAGGAGAACCACTGGGGCTTTTCGGGACCCCTCCTGCACCAAGATGTTCCAAACTGCATCTCATAGAGCACAGTTATGCTGCAGTTCAGACAGAAAGATTTTCAGAAAGGGGGCCTCCCCCCTGGGCTTTTTGAGCCTGGCTGCTGGTGGTGCAGTCTGGGACACCCTGAGAGTTCATAGCTACAGTCCTGTGGGGACTGTCCTGTCCCCAGATGTGAGGTCCAGAGGTGTGATCCAGAGCTGCAGTGCGTTTGCTCATGCTCTAGATGGGTTTGGATCAGGCCATTCTGTGCAAAGTTCCGTCCCAGTCCAGTCTCTCAGTGCTGTAATTATACATTCATAGGGGATTCCTGTCCCTTGTCCCACCCTCTTACCTCTGCAATCCCACCTGTCTCTGGGAGCAGATTTAAGACAACAGGGGGAGCCTGGACTAAATCTATAAAGAATCAGGCCCTATCAATCAACAAAACTCAAATATAGACTTACCCCACAGTATCCAACCAGTGAGCTGGAAAGTAGTGTAATAGTTTTAGAGAATACTAATGTTCACTGGCTTAAAAAAGCCTATGTTACTAAATTAAATTTGTTCGTGTCACACCATAGGCATGCATATGGAGGTATAACATATTACTGGAAGCTCTTTTTTACAAAATGTAAATAAATGTATTTCCAAATGTAATAAATAAAATTATCAACAATATAAAAAAATACCCTAAGTATCTTCTATCCTGGCAAAAAGCATGTAAAGAATCACAAAATAAAAAATTGCTGTATCTCTCTTACCTCTTAAGAGTAAAACAGTTGCCCTGCTGCATAAACTAAATCTAGTGAAAATAAATTAACTCTTCATAATCTTTTTCAGTTCATGGTTTATGCACAAAGTTATATGGAAATATTGCAGAGTGCTGCTTATAGGGAAGCAGAATAAACCTTTCAGACTCTCTGAAAGCATTGCAAAAAGCAAATTGAGTGCAATTCCAGTCACAGTAAATTCTTTCACAGTAAATTCAGTCACTGCTATTTATAATAATAAAAAATAAGAAAAACTAACCTTGTCTTTCCTAAAGGAGATTGCACTGACTTTTTTTCTTAATTTTGTAGGGCATTTGAAAAGGAAATTAAATGCTTGAAAAGAAAAAAAAAAGAATGGCTACTAATCATTATTTTTGGTCTGCTTGAAGGCAGTGCTCTGCAGTACAAAACCTCTTCCAAAAAATTCTCGTGTGAGCACTGGGACTGAATTACTGCGACACTTCTGGGTTATATCCAAATAATAGTTTGAAGTGATCCTGACATGCAGTAATAGTTTATATAAGCACAATTCTTTTTCCAAGGACTCTTGTCCAATTCCAGGGAATAACAGTGGGATTTACTCTGACATGCTGATGGGAAGTATGGAGAAAATGGGAAAATGTTGTGGTTTTAAAATGAAAACTGTGTGACTCAGTTTACCTGATTTCTTCCTTTCTTCCCCCAGTGGATATAGATCCTTTTATATTTTGAACAGCTAAGACTGAAGTTTTGTTTACACTGTGGGATATGAAAAGAAGAAATGAGCATTGGTTATGTGGGTCTGTGATTGCAAGGGTGTGCTCTTAAGAGTGTTGGACGTACAGTTTCACAGAACTGAAAGCCAGAAGGGACAGTTGGATATCTCCTGTTTCACAGGGTTTGGGCACATGATCCAAAGGGCCCTAAAGAGCTGCCTGTTAGTGATGTGAATATGCCATCAAATAAGAGTGGGACACTCTTGTTAACTGCGGGACAGTGCTGAAGCACTTCTGCCTTCTGCAGGTTTGAATAACTAAAAATAAATGTAGTATTACTATTATTAGCAATCTTTGTGGAAGTGACTTCAGGTGTGGTGAAACTTGGGGAAGCACGCTAAGCTAGAAGTCAGCTTTGACAGGGGCGGTTTTGATCTCCCCGATACGGACTCGAGGGTCTGCAAGAGCTGCTGAGGAGCAAGGAGGCAGTGAGAGGAAAGAGGGGGTATGGGAAGCTGGAGTGAGGATGGTGTTGTGCTGGGACTATGTGACACGGGATTGGAGCTGGTTGTGCTGTAGATTGAAAGAAATGAATATTGCTAGGAGAGGAACTTCTTTGTGATTTCTATGATCCAGAGCCTCTATGGAAAATTTTAGGTGAAATTTAAATTTCAGGAGAACTTAGGATTTTACAGAGGCTTGAATAGCTATTGGAACTTCCTTGGATGTTAAATCATCTTTCATGATAATTTCTTGAGGGAGGATATTTCTCAAAGTATATACTAGAATTGTGTAGACAATTTAAATATTACCTCCTTAAAATTACCTATATGTGAAAACCACTGCTGCAGAGTAACATATGTAGTAAGTCATTTGCTTTGCACAAATACAGATACAAAAACTCCTCCAGAACACAAATGGATTTTTGGTTCATTACCCTTACTTAAGAATCTGAAGAATTCACTAATTAAAAATTTCTGTGACAGATCTCTTGAAGGAAGCTCTCTGGGAACAGGTATCTTTTCTTGAAGGCATCTTGGCAAAGTAAGGGGGAAAGGTCTCAGCAATTTTGAATGTCCTTTTCATATGGTACAAAGATCTTTTGTTGTGGTTGTGACATCCCCTTGTATCTGATCTTGTTTTAGTGAACTAGCTTTAAGTGATGAAAGGTAATTTAAGTTTTGATTATTTTTGACATGAAGGTCTTTGTATTGAAGGATGTGAATTGGGAAGAGATATGCAGTCCTGAGAGATATAACACTGTTTTTGTCTGTCTGAACAAAGAAGAAATTTTGATAGAAAGTTTATTTAATGAATTTTATTCCACTTAAAGAGTAAATAATTGTGATTGTGAATGACAGCTATCAAAGATCATAAAGCTCTTCATCTCTGTGTGCTCTGATCTGATGTTTTACAGTCAAATATGTCCTTTAACAACAATAGTGCCAACAGATTAGTTAATCTGGCAGTATTGCTAAATCATATCAAGAAAAATGAGTTTAAGAAAAAATTTTTAGGGCACAGAAATTTTTTTCAGCACAGTGAAGGAAAATTAGGAGAAAGTATCATGCCCTCAGAACTAATGTTGCAGTTTGTACTTTTTTTTCTGAAATAATTTCTAAGGTAACCTTCCATGCATAAATTAAATCTGTATTCCACTACACAATCCACAAATGTCAGATTAGTTATGGGAAAGGAAGTTTAACCATATGGAGGGAGAAGGAAGCACAACACAGCTTTCAGATGTTGCATTTAATTACCCTCCAAGGACTAACATGTACAACTGTCATCTATCTGGAGAGGGCCTAAAAGCAGAATTTCACTCTTGATGTGACTATCATGAAGGAGAGAAGGACACAAGAAGGGGGCCAGAGGGGGAAAACCTAACAAATGCTTCAGAGGCATCAATTCCCTGCTTCTGCCAAGCACATTTTTGTCCTCTCCTCCTGGGAGATTCCGGTTCTCTAGGAGAGAATCTCCCGTGAGAGATTCATTGCGGAACAGCCAAAAGCTGTTTGAAGAATCTTTTATGTGCCCAAACAAATGATCTTGATATTGTGCTGTAGAGGAAAGTGAGGATTTGGTTATAAAGTGTAGTCACAAATGTATAAGGTGGCAGTAGCGTGGAAGTAAAACTTCTAG
This sequence comes from Regulus satrapa, assembly GCA_013396955.1. Classification (NCBI taxonomy): domain Eukaryota; kingdom Metazoa; phylum Chordata; class Aves; order Passeriformes; family Regulidae; genus Regulus; species Regulus satrapa. The sequence goes on along the minus strand of VWZN01014106.1, from coordinate 161,020 downwards.
GTCCACATACTGCACAAAAAATACAAAATACATCAATTGGGACTGTGTGTGGATTTGTGACATTCTCTAAAGGGCATGAAGACTCTTAGAATGGTGGATAAATTAATCTCATATATTCAGTTGTTTTTTTATCTGCAACAAATAATATGTGTGTGGAATCTTCATTTTAATATTTAACACATTCTTCATTTAATATTTAACTCAAATTTAATATAGTACTCATTTTTCATATAAATGAAATCATTGTTTACTGCATATTTTACAGCATCACTATCCCTGGTGGCCAGATTCCTGTCCCCTTAATACCAAGTGAAGAGATAAATCACCTTCCCTGGGCTTGCACTACAGTTACAGTCACAAGGTTTTGACCTTTTGGATGAGGGAAGCAGCTCCTGCAGAATGTGGAAATAGTTTTGTCTCTGCAGAATTAAAGGCAGGACAGGCATCTCTTGTTTGGCAGTGACAGACCACCAGTAGTTGAGATGTATCTTTTGTCACCATGAGATTGTGGTTCCTGCGGAATCTCATATATTGGCACTGGAAGTGTTGGTGTGACAGAGACAAAATCATGACACCAAAAAATCCTTTTCTTATAAATAGACTGAGAGAAGACTGAACCTTGTCTAGTGTTTATAATCCTCAAAGGGAATTTGGTCTTCCTTCAGAGGCTTGTGTGTAAATTGGAAAACAGGCAAGTGGGCTCTGCAAGCTTACAGTAAAATTGAGCTACTGAGGTTACAGGGGGTCTTATTTTTACTGTAATATCTGGTTAGATGAGGAAAGTCCTGTTCCCATGGGAGAAGTTTTGTTTTCTGTTCTCCTCCTGTTTTTCCTGTTCCTATCCAGAAAATTTACTTGGCAAGGGGTGAGCTGTGCAGAGCGAACACAGTGAGGAGTGATGATGTGCTAGTGTCCATTGCTCCCACGGTGACACTCTGGGAGGTGACTGCAGCGCTGTTTGCAGCGCCCTGAAGCAGAGCACTGCAGTGCCATGGCTGCAGACCCTGCAGGCAGCTGCCCCACTGCAGGAGGGGTTTGCAGGAGGGGGCAGGAGTCCAGGGAGAGCACTCTGAAGTGCTTCAGAAGTTCCTCCTTTTCCTGAGGGGTAGGGACAGAGCTGAAATCCAGTATTTGCAGATGGCATTCGGGAGAGGTTAAACATCTTGCTAACGTAGGGACAACTTCTTGGGCCTTTCCTTCAGTTTATATTTAACTAATTGGATGGTCACCTTGATATTCTGTTCCTCTCCCTTCTTCATTTTGTTCTGAAGATAAATTAGCCAGTACCACTGGTTCAATAGGGTGCTGCCTCACCGGGCACAACTTTTCAGTCATTCAATCCAATATAGGTAGGAGCTGCTCAGATCTGAGATAAGCTTCAGGTAACTCCATCCTCAGAAGAGAAATACTTTCAATAGGGGTAGGAGCTAGAAAACACCTGACCTGCTACCCAGGTGAGAAGACAGTGTGCTCCACAACAATTTAGTCTTGCCAGACGGTTTCTGCTGGTATCCTTCTGTTCCCATGAAGTGTAATTAACACTGATAGCTCATCCTGACGATGCTGTTAACATTTTTTTTATCCCCGAGTCCATTTATCAGTTTTGCTTGTTTGCTGTGGGAAAGAAAGAATTGTGTGATCACTTCTGACATTTGCTCACTGCTTTGAAGGCAAAAGTGTCATAATTGTATTTCTGTAGCAAAGTGTAAAGGCACATTACTGTCTGACTAGAGATAGGTAAGTTCTCCTGTCCTCAGAAATGTGCATGTATACTTGAAAAACAGTAGATTCTTTTTAAAGTGTGGGCTTTTTGCAACAATGGAACCCAAATTAATACACAAATAACCACAACAAAGACAACAAAATGCTTTTTAACTCTGATCTTATGGGAAATCTCATTTTTCTTACTACCGTGTTACATAAACCTAAGAAAGGAGAGCTCTAGAGTTAACACTACCTCATTGTTCCCAGATATGGTCAAAATGGAAAGACACATTACAGCAGGTCAGATCTCTGCCTGTCATTCTGTTAAAGTGGCATATTTCTGCCACTTGTCTGGAATGAAAAGCACAGCAAAAATTTTCCGACCTTCTTTGTGGCAATACTGCCTGTCAGCATCAGTATTTTATGTTATGGAAAGATCTAATAGGCTCATAAAATATTGTGATTTTGAGCTGTAGATTAGGTAGTCTGTGCTTTTGTGATCTAGGTTTTTTTCTTTCTTTTCTCATTTGTAAATAAAGGATGATAAATCCTTTTGTCTGATATCCCGATCAGACTAAACTGACCAGATGACAGTGGATTCAAGTGTAGGGAAGATATGCTCCTAACAGGTATTAATTGAACATGGTAGTTTTCCTTTCACTGTTCCAAAGTCATGATAGCTGTTCTCTCAGTAGAAGTGCAAGGATATCCTCTTAGCTTGTATTTTTCAATGACTTTTTAAAATTAAAACCCACAGAGGCAGGAAGATGGATTTAAAAATGACTGAACTGTTGGGCTTAGAGGGTTATGATCAGCAACACAAAGGCCAGCTGGAGGTTAGTTACCGTTTGGGGTTCTTGAGGGTACTGGGGCTAATCCTGTTTAACCTCTCTGAGTGATCTGAAGGTTGTGGGATGGAGTGCAGTCTCAGCAAGTTTGCAGATGATACCAAATTAAGAGTACTGATATACAAAGTAGTTGTGCTTCTTTGACAGGCTGATGAAGTGAGCAGCCTGGAACCTCACGAAGTTCCAGTTGCACATGCCAACAAAGGCATGTGCAAAGCCCTGCACCCAAAGCAGAACCCCATGCACCCACCAGCACAGACCAGGTAGAGGCATCCTGGCTGGAAAGTTGCTCTGCAGAGAAGCTGCTTGGGGTCCTGGCAGTCAAGCTGAGCATAAGCCAGCACTGTACTGTCACAGTAAAGAAGGCCAGCAGCATCCTGGGCTGCATTGGAGTAGCATGGTCAGCAGGTCACTAAGGTGATGCTTCATTTTTACTTTGCAGTGCTGAGGCTGCATCTGAAGGGCCATTCTGAGCTCACCAGTGTAGGAAAGACATGGGTGTCCTCATAACAGAATTGTCATTTTGCTCCAGAAATACCACAGTGGCTCATGCCAACTTAATATTAGCCAGTTAATATCTTTAGTGGTATCTTCCAAAACTTTTTGAAAAATCTAAAAGCTAAGACAAAAATTTGTAGTTGCCTGTTTATTATAATGATGACTGATGCAGTGGAAACCAAACTGTCTTTATGCTTAGATTCAAAAAATAACTGCCCTAGGCAAAAGGAAAAGAAAGATTGCCAATGCTGGCTTAATTTCTCAGTCTGGCATATAGGTCTGTACTTCAAGTAAGCCTGGTGCTGACCAGCAGATTTTAGTTTTATTTTGAAAGCACATACATTTTAGTTACGTTCCCTCTAGATGTTCTCTTAATTAATTGGAAACATCCAAAGAGTTAATTAAAAATAAACTTTATTTGATTCTATATCAAACCTGACATTATGATCTTTTTATCTGCAAAGAAGAATTATGTGGGATCAGAAATTTGAATTATTCATTATGGTTTCCAGCCATTTTTTCTCTTCTCCTTTGTTCACTATAAAATCTTATAAGCTTTTCTTTCAGTCAAGGTGAAAGCAATATTAAGTCTCGGAAGTCAAACTTACGAAAGACATGTAGCTCTGTGAAATCCTTGCCCTGTAATCCTGGCTTTCTATTCACCACCACTATTCAATATCCCACTTTCTGTATAAGCTTCACAATATATCAGCACTTGATGAGATTTATTTATTATACTCCTGTTATACCGTTACACTCCTGTTTTCCTTCTTCATAAAAAAGCTTTATCCATCACTTTGCTCCCCTGGGAGTAACACATGTCTGTGATTGTTTCTGCTGGGCTCGCTAATTCAGCAGCTCCCTTCAACATGCTGGACAGTTGGTACAGGGTGCAAAGGGAGGGAGGAGGAGAGTTGTACTTGTTAAGATTTAGGACAGCTATGTAGTGTGTAGTGAATTTTAAACACATTGTTAAGATCCAGTTCAATAGTTATGAGCCAGCATGGTTGATTGTAGGAAGAGAAATGCTGTCAGGTCATTTCTGAAAGATGCTTTCTGAATTAAAGCTTGACTGTAGTACGTTGGACCTCTCAAAGGTTTAATAAACAGATTCATTTTGAAGACATGACAACAGATGAGACGAAAGTTGAGTCTGATCTATGCTAATGAGTCCTACATTTCCTGTTTGCAGTATTGCTCCTGATGCCTGTAGCAGTTCCATGTATGTTTTTCTTACAGCCTCTGACTTCATCTGTGGTGATATTTTTCTCTTAAATAAATACATTTCTGAATAGAAATGTAAAGGCTTTCTTATTTTTTGTTAAGGTTAAAACCACGATTGTTGTTCTTAAATACATTTCTCGTCTCTAACCTGCCTTTAAGGTGAAATTAAACATACGGAGAATTCAGTATGCAAATAGCATGCACACCAGATGATCTGAAGGAAGCCTGCACATTTCCACAGAAAACAAATGTGAGTGTAGGAAAGCAGATGCTTTCTACCAACAGAGTGTACATACAGTTCTCAAGAGGACCTGAACAACAATTTATTTTCAGACTGCTGGAAGTATGCAAATTCCTACAGAATTAAATGTGAATTTAAAAGAAATGGCGTCTATTAAGGACAATATTACCCAAAGAGGCAATTGGGAACTTAATAATTTAATCAAGAACTTGAGCAGGCTCAGCAGTATATCTGAAGTCAGCGACTCAAATGTAATCTGTTTTAGCAAAGGCAGAAGTGGCTTTGTTGTCTTTAAAGTGTGGTGTTTGGAGTGTTTCTGTGATCTTGGAGTACATTTGTAAGGTTATGTACAGATTTTCAGATGATTCTCCATCAAAATGCATCATCTGTTTGCTTGAGCTTCTTGTAGGATATATGCCACGATAATACTTGTGTGTATTGCCACCATTACGTTTTCTGGTTTTAACACAGCAAGCCTGGGTAGAAGGAATGGATTATGTCCTGACATGCCTGCAATCACCACAATTATAAATTCTAACTGGTAGATGTCGTTCCATTTGATGGCTGTGGGACTGGATGGGTGTTTCTGAGGTAATCTGAAGGCAAGGGCACAGTCTTGCACAAGTGACATTGCTGGTGAGCCAGCTGTCAGCTGTGTAAACATGGGAAGTGTGTGTTTTCCTTCCTTATACAAAAGCACAGCATTCCTGCAGTGGTGGGGAGCACACAGGGTGGCAGAGTTCAGGCTTGCCAGACAGTGTGTGCCTCCACTGCTGCCCATTACCCTCAGAGAATCCAGATGCTGAGTTCATCCTGCTGCCCTTTTGTCTCTTAGCGATTCCATTAATGACTCTTTGTACAGAGAGATGCCCAAGTGAGGTCAGCGAGGGCAGGAAATGCTGCTTAGTGGACTGTGCAACATAACATTTAGTAGCAACTTTGACAAAACATTGTAAGGTCAGATGTATCCATTTAGATGCGCTGGAAATGACAGCTTTTCAGGCCTTTTGAAACCTGTCACTGCTTATAACTTTGGGAATTTAACTTCAGACATTCACACATGAAAAGGCTTGGCCAGGGTTCTTGCAGGAACCTCCCTGTACAATATGGAGCCTGCCCAGCCCTACTGTGCTGGTAGAGGTTCATAAACCCAGTGAGTGGCTGCGCTGTGTCCTGCACCTCTCCTACACTCCACGAACAAGGAATGAGGTAAACAGGAGTTTACTTTGAGTAGATACAGTATTGTCTCATTTCAGAGCAGAAATACTTGAACTGATAACTAAAATTTACCTGGTCAGCAGGAGGACACTGTGACCACACAAGTGAATTTGCCAGGTAAGGTCATCTCTGCAAGCAGAGTCTTCTCAGCCTTGGGAGTTTTTCTTTGTCGTACTCTGCCCATGTGTTTGAAAAACTCAAATGACTTCATCTTGTCTGTAATGCCACATAACTGGAATACTCATGCTGCCCATGGACTGAACATGGAAGATTATAAAAATGTTCATTTTCTGTCTCTTTTGCACTAATGAAGAATCATCTTCTTACAACTGAATAATATGTAATGTTTTTCTCCACACAGGTTGTAATCCTCGGCAAACATTCTAGAGGCTATCACTACATGTTAGCTAACCTGGTAAGAAATTTTCTTCATGGGAAGTATAGCTACATTTTAGAGGGTAAAATATTCTATTCAGGTTGTGGAAACTTTAATCAGGGAGTGGAAATGCATGGGTGAGTACTTGGATTTTGAGAAATTACTTCAGTAAATACTATAAAACTGGTATGTCATCTCTACTCAGTTTCTTTTGTCAGAAATCCTCATGTCCTTTACTAATTTTAAAATAATAATTATATCTTTTCCAATAATTTCTATCCTCATAAATTAGGTACTTGTGACTGTAATTTTCTATATAACATATTTTGAATTAAAGCACTCTGGGAAAAATAATTGTAGCATATTTCTGTATAAGTGGTAAAAAGCTGCAGATTAGAACAATTCTATCAAGTAAACCACCAAAGTGGTTTATTTCAAATATTTCAAAGTGTCAGGTTGTGCCTGTGTATGTGCTGACCTACTGGGAAGAGGCCATACATTTCTATCTGTATCAGAGCTTTTTCTGGAGAGTGGGATTGACTTTCAGGGATGTTTGTTATGCTTTTGAAACAACATCTACTTAAGTTCCTTATAAAAAATATTGTCCTGCAAGAAGACTTTTTTAGGTTCTGTGTCTGCAAGTGGAAAAACATTAATTTTTCCAAAACTCTCACTTTCTAATTGGCAATCCTAATTACTCAAAGATTCTCTGTATCCATGTTTTGGTGTGATTAAAGCAGAAAAGACAAAATATAAAATATCCTTATTTAATATAAGTACTGTATGACTTTAAGATGCATCATTTTGCATTATAAGAAGCAGTCATGATCTCACTGATTAGCTCATGCATAGAAATACAAAGATTCTTATTCTGGGCTGCCTTTTAGTATGTGTAACCATTGACATTCAGATAAACATGACTGTAATCAAGTCACACTAATCAAAGAGACTCCAATTTACTGCCTCAGGTATAAATAACAACAGAGTGGGAGAGAATCATCCTGTTCTGCTTGCACGTGACATGCCGAGTGCTGCTGCAATGGAGAGCTGCCTGGCAAGAGATTGAGTGGGTTTCTTTCCCAGACCTGAACTTTTGTGTTCACTTTGCTGTACAAATGGTGGTCCTTGACCAGTTTTCACCATGATCAGGACAACAGAGGAAATGGTACTTCAAGTTCCTCTGCTGTTTTCTTTACAACCAGCAAATATTACCTACCATGTAATATTGCCACAACCAAAAGGGGAAGTTTTCTATTGCAAAGAACAAGAAGATGGTTTAAATTCTATTCTATGCCACTGAAAAAGTATTAATTGTGATAGTAGTTGTCTCTTTGGTAGAGTATTTTCAGCTAACAAGAGGGACATAGAGTGATGTCTTGTGCGCTGCACTTGTAGCAGGTAAAACTGAGCCAGAGGAAAGTGCCTTTGGATGGCAATGATTCTTTTTTTCTACTTGTGTCCTCCCAGGGCTTCACAGACATTGTTCTGGAGAGAGTAATGCATGGAGGTGCCAACATTACTGGATTCCAGATTGTTAACAATGAAAACCCAATGGTTCAACAGTTTCTACAGCGCTGGATGAGGCTTGATGAAAGGGAATTCCCTGAAGCCAAAAACTCACCGTTAAAGGTATTTGTTTTAACCTGTCAGTGATGGACATGATATGTTTTTAACAATTCTTTGGGAATTTTTAACCTCAGATATGTGCATGAGTATGATGCCGATCCCTGATGAGAATGTCACAATATTCTGTGCCTTCCAGAAGAAAGAGGCAGATGCTGTTACACAGGAGTGCCCACTGTGGTGGGAGTTCCTCAGAAGCAAAGTCTTGGTCTTGCAAATCCCATCACTGTGCTGTGGATATAAAAACTTGTAAAGAGAACCTCTTGAGTTAGTCTTGGGCTGGATATGGGGGCTAGTTAGGTTAGCTTTTAGGCACAAAATTTGGATTACTAGTCCATTTTAATGGTAATAGAGAATTTCACATGCAAAATGAAGTAGCTCTGGATTCACTAAGGAGCCACTGCCAGCTCCTAATTACTGCTGGCACTTACTCTCGTAATCTAACCCTCTATTTTGCAGCACTGTCCTTTACTTAAACAGTCTGGCTATTATAACTGAAACAAATAAAATTTTTCAAAGTTTTTTTGGATGAAAGTCCCAGGTTCACCAAAACTGTCAGAGATTAGATGAAGTAAATGCACCTGTTCTTAGGAAACTTGCAACCTGTTACTATCTCACCCATAATTTTTTTTCCTTCTCAGCATCTGTATCATAGAGGGGAATGCTATTCACTGTCCAGTGAAAGAGTGCATCAGGAAAACTCTTTCCAGGCACAGAAGTCATAAAATCTTCTAGGATCAGTGCATATTACTAATATTCCTACTATGTTCCTTTTTTCTCTTCTTTTGGTGAGATCTGTTCTTCTTCATTGCTATCCATAGGTAAATGAAACCTGGGTATGGTATTATACAGACTGGTTTCTCAGGGCAGCCAAAGTCAAAAACCACTGCCCTGATGGGACAGTTCATGTCTTTCCTGTTTGATTTGGGAAGGACACATGCAAACTGATGGAACAGATTTGGAATTCAAAATTACTTCGATAAACTGGAGTAATGTCTCAGTATGAGTAAGACAAAATTCAGGAAAGCATTAAAATACTAGGTAGGAAGGAAAAATCTTCTCCAGTTCCATGCATGGGAGGCACCAGGGTAGGCAGTAGCACTGGGTTGGGCTACAGACAGAATAGGAGCCACTTACTCCTCTGCTCTTTCTGACACTGCCATTCATGAATGACTGGTGTCATTTGGAGAGATACTTCTCCATCCCTGGGATCATGTTATTTCTGTGAGGGAGGAAAATTATCTTAATCCCACACCATCCCACAGCCTTGCTGGCATTTCAGAGGAAGCAGAGAAAGGCAAACAGAGGCCCACAAAAACCAGATTAGTGTATTGTTGCCTGTGGATTAGGGCTTAGTCCTGCTTTCTAAAGCTTTCTAGCAGTGATGCAGAAGTGAAGTATCACACTAATGGTAAAAGCTCTGAAATATACAAAGTTAACCTGAGAAGATTTTATTCCACTTGAAAGTAATTTACCTTGAGGAAAAATTATTCTCCCTCCTTAAAAAAGAATCTTAAGTATATGGTAGAAACACAAAGATTACATTACCTTTCCACAGATGTACAGCTCATTATAGAAATGTGCACAGTATTTGTCAATCAGACAAAAAGCATACTTAAAAATTGATGTATAATATTTTTGATTAGGAAATAAAATTGCCTAGAGATTAAAGTCCTGATGTTTAATTTATTCTGTATTTTATCAGCCTTTCCCTTCTTTCTCTCTTTTTTCTCTTTGCATGCTCATGCATTTATAAGTAGAATTCAAATAAAGTAGAAAATTAGATAGCTCTCTTGGCATGACTTGGAAGGGACTGCATTAAGGTTACTGACAATTGACGCAGTCTGCTGAAAAAAATGATCAATGTGTAAGTTTTATGTAGTGCTAGATTGGACAGCTATTGCAAGACATTTTCTAATACAGGAACAAATACCTTAAAACCACTGTCCAGTTCTGTATTATTTTGTGGATTGTGATGTGTAACCTTTGTTAACTTTCTGAAAGAGGAGAGTGATGATTGTGAAGCATCACAGGGAGAGATAAAGGTGGGCAGGTTCAGAAGAGTGCCTGTGCTGTACAGCCAAAGCAGGAACCACCACCCACTCCCAGTAAGTTTATAAGCTGCTGTCATTTAAAGCTCAGTGAAATGTCTGCTCTGTAACCTTCTTCCCAGCCTTACTTTTGCACTCTTTTTTATCAAACACAATTCTCTTGATCTCCAGATGGAGACACACCTTGTTCTGTGCAGAGTTCCTATGGCTTGATATCAAACTGAAGAACTTGCAGTAAGATAATACTCTGTTTTAAGAAATGCAGAACCTTCAATTGTGCTAGCCTGCACTACAGGATAAACTTAATTTCTGAATATAATAAATCTTATCCACAAAGAGAGTAGCTGAACAAGCCACTGAAAATTGGCTTTCTGCCTTTCTGACTCGCACATGAGCAGCAGGTCTTGTGGCCTGAACTCCACAAGGTCCCTCAGGAGGCAGGATCTCTGTGGGACCACAGATGGCCAAAAGAAGGGCAGGTACACGTTCCATTCTTAATTTCTTCCTTCATTCTCTTACAAATGATGTGGAGATATTGAGGATCACTTATAAGACACGTGAAATCTGCTCTTGCAAAGTGAGCATTTTCAATTGCTCCCAGTAGGTCCATGCTGGGAGAGTCTCCTCTACACAGACCCTGAAATTACAGGTGCGCTGTAATGCCAGTGAAAACCCAGGGATGTCATATACAAAGCCCAGGCCACTCTAGGAGGGAAGAACTTTCAGACAACAGATACATATGGAAACAATACCCCAAAAAAACCCCTCTTTGATGACAATTGCTCGGTGATACTGAATTTATAACACTGGGGGCTTGTCACCAGATAACATGCAACGAGCAGCGAATGAAGTTGACAGCAACAGGAACATGTAAGTTAAGTTATCTGTGGGTTTTGTTCAAGACCTGCTGCTAAACAGAGCTTACCACCCTCTGCAGATTTATCATGGAATAAGGGAAGGCAGATGGGGAATTAGCAAGGTGATGTAATGCCTAAAATGTATTTTGTGATTACTTGCTTGTATAGCTGTTTTCTAAGAAAAGTAATCTTATCTATTCCTTGCCACAGATGCTACCTAATCAGGATTGTGATCCAAACAGAAATGATTTATGTTAACTTCAAGTCAAAGCTCTCTTAGCAATCTTGTTAAAACAAACAAAAAAAAAACCTAAAGCAAAACCCCAATATGAGGTTTCCTTTGTTATCAGTATGATCCAGCATGGAATTGCAGACTTTTTATGAAGCTCATCTAGATGAGCAGGTTTCCAATTAAATTGAAATTTTATACTACTATAAACTGGTATTGGTATGTATCTGCTATATGCTATACAGAATGAAAATATTTAAAATTTTTAAATTGAAATAGGTGGAATTGTTAAAAAGCACCGGCTGAAAGACAGAGAGCAAGTAAAGGGGTCTGCAAGCATGATTCTTCTGTTTTGACAAAGAGGAGGACTTGACGTGATACACCTGGGGCAATTCAGAAATTGCAGTTTGTCCCCATATTTTCTTTTTTCGTGTTTTCAATTACAGTACACGTCTGCACTGACCCATGATGCAGTCCTGGTGATAGCAGAGGCTTTCCGGTACCTCCGAAGGCAGCGTGTGGATGTCTCCAGGAGAGGCAGTGCTGGAGACTGCCTGGCTAACCCTGCAGTGCCATGGAGCCAAGGAATTGATATAGAAAGGGCGCTGAAAATGGTAAGAGCAAGGATAACAGCTGAAGAGAAACAGCAGCAATTCTGTAGTGCTCGTGTCCTGCCCCATGGTCACTGAGCTTCTGTACTCACACCAACAGCTGCAGCTCCTCAGGGAAAACAAAGTGAAAGCAAAGTTTATGATGAACTTCAGAGGATGAATCAAATATATTCAAAAGAGGGCAAGGTGTAGCCCAAAACTTTGACAGAAATCCCTCTGGCACTGATGCAGCAGCTGCCTGATTGTCCCCACCAGAGCACCTACAATCCCCCAGATCCACTGTAACACCCCAGCTTCCCAGGAGAGTGAGCATGAGTCATTTTGCAATCAAACGTGTATTGGAGATTTCTAAAGTCAGGCTGTCTCTGCAAAGCTGACTAACAGAACTAGACTGGGTCTTTAGCACCTATGATTTAATTCTTGTAGGGATAGATCTGTTTATGAAAAGTACATGTGCAGTTTTGATAATTTGCCAGTAAAAAGTCAACTCGGATTGGTTTAAAGCAGTGGAGAAATTGTTGTTGATCATAGCAGTACTGATAGATCTCAGCACCAGCCTGAACCTAGGAGCAGTTCAGCCTCCAACTGGCTCTGATTCCTGGCATAACTTTGCACTCAGCCAGATTACCTTCTGCAGGCCAAGTTTTTATCCCTAACACTAGTTATGGCATGGGATCCTACCTCACTTATGTCTCTAATTTTGTTGATTTTTAACTCTTGTTAGTCTGCTATTTGTGTTAAAGCAAGTGACAACAGGAAAAATTGGATAATGTTTTTGTAGATACAAAAGATAAGATCGCTGCTTTTAATCTGGCTCGGATAACTCTCAAACAAACCTGTTAGCATTGATTATATTAATGCAGACATAGAACTGGAGTGAGTGCGATCAGAATTAAGCCTTTGTTAAGTGTAAACAAATCCTAGTTCTTCAATCTTCTTACATTTAGCTTAATTACTTCTTTTTTCTCAGCTATCAAATTGGTAGGATTATGTCAGAATATTATAATGAGCAGTGGATCAGATTATATCAGATTATATCACTCTTAAAACTGAGATGGTTTAGTCTCACATAAAGAGACAGAGCTATTTTAATGCCATTTTTCCACCTCCTAACATATGCCCTAACTGCACATTCATTAGTGTAGCATTACACACTTTTGAAGAGAAATAACTAAATTCAATCTTCATAATAGTTAAATAATTTGTACTGTACTGATATAGAAGGTATTCATGTCAATAGAGAAAGCCAACACTGCAATAGGACATTCTCTTATTTAGGGGAATTTATTTTTAAAACATATTAAAAAGTTATAAAAAGGCATGATTTGCAAAAAAAATGCAGAAGTTTGACTTTTAGCTGGTTGTCTTTAATTTTTTTAGCTATTCAGAGTCATGTAAGTGAGGTTTACATGCACCTCCAAGAAGAGCTACCCAAGGTCAACCCACATGGCCTTCCATACCTATCCTGTCCATCACCTTTTCTCCTTCTATTCAGACAATGATCTTGAATCTTTGCTCAGGAAAAAAAGTAAATAAGTTTTTCTCCCCGCTCTGTGACATCAATTCAGATAAGAATGCTTTTTCCAAGATAGCCTTGAAATATCTATCCTGTGCCAGCAGAAGAGCCAATGTCTCACTATAGTCGTCTTGCTGGGAAGATAGTTAGGCATCACTTGAACTTCTACCCAATGACCTTGAAAACTGTGCATATCTTTGTTTCTGAAGCTGGTTCTAACACATCAGATCAGTGGCAGACAGTTTACCCGAGCAGATATGGACACTTCTAAATAGTCACTCTGTGATTGCCTCCACACACTGCCACCAAAAGTGTTTGAGTCCTGGTGAGCCTCCCTGCCTCACTGCAGCCAGGTTTTCTAAAGTGCTGAGTTTTCCCACCAAGGAGAAACAAATGAAATTTGAAACCAAAATGTGTCCAGTGCACAAAGCTCGTGTCTCAATGGCATCAGGATGGAGCCAGGGTAACAAGCTCTGGGAGATGCCCAGTCACTGCTGTGCTAAGATAGCCAGACAGCTTCCAGCACATACCAAAGGCAGGCACAGCAACTCACATCTGGATGCAACTTATGTGTCAGCTACCCTAAAAACATATTTGCTCAGCCTACAGTTGATAAGACCTCTTGGGGTCAAATTTGGTTTTCAAAGTGCAATTCATCTCTCTAGCTTTCTAAGGACTGGAATACCTCTTTTTTTTTCCAGTCCCCATAGTGATATAAACTATTTTAAAGAAGGTTCAAAGCCATGTATTGATAAAAAGAAACTCCCTGTATGTCAGTGTGAATTTGGCTCACTGGATCATTTGGGGTCCATGGAGCTTTTGTTTTATATAGCCTCACACCTCATCTCTAAACAGTGAACAGCAGATTCAGCAGCTGGTGGTCAATCACCAGCCCTGAACAGTTTGCCTTTCACTAGTCTAGCATCACCTCTTTCTGTAACTTCTACAGTTTTTGCTAAATATTATAGCTAATTTGACCCTACTGAAGTTTGAGATTGCTACCTTTTCTGTCTTTTCTGAGATGACAGCTTGTCAGTGTTGATAAGTGATAAACGAAAATATCTCATCCTTTCATGCAGGGAAGTAAGAAAGGGGTTTTTTTTGGTTTGTTTTTTTTTTGAGACAAAGAAATTTATACTTCCCCTTCAGATGATTCATGTGAGTAGGTAATGATAATGATTTACTGTCTGTACACCCATCCATGCTGCCTGAGACCAAAACTCCAGAAGCAGTAGAGGCAATTGTCTGTGCTCATTCAGAGAAGACATTCGCTCCTTTCTCCTACACTGGGACTGATCTTAAAATAAAGCACTTCCCCGAATGTGCAGGGATGTGCCACTCTGCTCTGTACTGCAGATCCCTCTGTGCCCTCTTTTGAGGGGTTCAACTGCACTGAGTGTTGCTCGTGCCTCACTGCTGCTCCATTCTGTACCAGTGAACCCAGCGTGACCAAGCGTGGCAGAATCACTCTCACATTTTACATACCTGCGGGGCTAATTTCACTTAAGTGCAGCTCACTCTGGCAGTGAGTCACCAGCTGAGTGCTAACAAATGTGTACAGCTGGAACTCAGCGAATGGCGACTGGGATTGTTTTGAACAGTACAACTGGCTGTGGCAGAAGCAGCACGAGTGTCTTACATAGATAAAAAATAAAGTGAATATTTTATTAAGATATTTTTCGGTTTATTCCCTCAAGGTGCAAGTTCAAGGAATGACAGGGAACATCCAGTTCGACACCTATGGGCGGAGAACAAATTACACAATTGATGTGTATGAAATGAAAGCTGCTGGATCACGGAAGGTGAGTTTCAAGACATGGATCCAGATTTCACACCTTCACAAATATTTATTCCAACAAACCAGTAAAATTCAAAAATACCAGAGATGCAGTGTAGTAATGGGGTCCTGAGGAGTGCCCTCTTCATGCTGTCTTCCCTATCCCAGGAACGTTTTTCAGTTCTTGTAGTAAACCACTCACCCTACCTAATATCTTCACTGTTTTCCATGTCAAACACAACTTTTTCCTTTAAAACCCTTCTGGAGCCTTTTCACTGCTGAGCATAATACCTGCTGTCATGGTCCTCTGTTTAGTCCTAACTTCGAAATTCCTCTCCATCTTTCCCTTCCTCCCTCTCCATATTGGGCTTTGGAGCCACAGTGAAGCTGGAACCAATGAAGCTTTATGAAATTAACAGAAAACAAGCTTGGTTTTAATTAGAATTCCCTATTAATTCTCTTGGCTCCTAAATAAAGTATAGATCCTAGGTGGGATAATTGCCTAGATCAGTGTTATAAAAGAAGTTTAAGTCAGATGCTTAAAAGAAATTAGGTAGACAGGTTCACAAAAGTACTGAGAGAAGAATGTGTGTAGGTGAGTTTCTTGAATCCTCTGATATTACCTGCAGATAGGTTCTTAACCTGCTTGATCACCACTGAGACTCCTTAAATCATTCTGCACATTTGATAACCAAATATCTCCAATCATGGCGCAGCCACTCAGGGAGGTGTACAATGCAGAGAACAGTGCTACTTCTGTGTTGTGCAGAAATACAAAAGCTATTGTGATAGCCGAGTGATGCAGCCAAAGGTCAGCACCAGCCAGCTGATAAAGTCACCTGGTGCTCACAGAGGGTTTTGTGTCCCCCACTGGAGATAATGCAGCTGTGCCTGCATTGCTAACAATGTCTGTGCATCTGCTCTAAAGCCAGCTCGGGTCTGCAGGGGCTGTATTGGATAAAAACCACAAAATCAGAGAATTTTACTCAGAATGCTGTGCAGTTTATTTTCTTGTCTATAGTATGTTCTTACTCTGTGGATATATGGGAATTTATTCCACAGGCACCATACTGATATGAATTGAGATAGGAAGAATTTAATATGTATTTTCACGGAAGAATTTAATATGTATTTTCACTTAGAATTGGCTTGTGCTGATTTGCTTTTGGGCTTGATAACATTGTTTCTTTAAGGAAATGGATGTAAAGCTAATGTAGTCCCCTAATGACAAAAAACAGCGAATGAGAGATGTTACAAAGCCTTTTGTTTTGACAGTTGCTCTTACAAGTTCAGCTACCAGGGTCCTTGTAAAGGTATGTAATGAGGTATCAATCTCCATTTTTATAGGCTGGTTATTGGAATGAATATGAAAGATATGTGCCAACATTAGATCAGCTGCCCTCTAATGACACTTCATCTGTGGAGAACAGAACTATAGTAGTCACTACCATCTTGGTAAGTTTTGTGTTTTTGGCGTGTTTGTGTTTAGGAAACAAGGCACATGACTCCTGAGGTGTGTTAGACACCTTATCAGGAGGCAGATGTTGAATATTGTGTGAATTCAAGTGACTGGAAAGTTCAGCATCTTCCAAAGATGTTCCGAGGGCTTGACCCTGGTAACTTATATATGAATCAGTAAGCCTGCTCACAGGAGGAGCTCATTGAGCTCACCATTGTGCTTTGCTGCTTCCCAGACACTTGAATTCAAATTAAGTGCCTCATATAAGTGAAGTTATTATGCATGTGTGTAAATGAGCACAGAGATTGGCCTTTCTGCTGTAGAGTCAAATCTTGCACCCCTCACTCAGGTACAGCTCCTGTAAACTCAACCCCTGTGGACTGAGTAAGGGTGGCACAATGAAGCCTGTAGAGAACTGGAACTGCTCTAGTACTGGGTGAAAAGCAGCCTCTACCTGTGCAATTCCAAAGGAGCAAAGCTCTTCTGTGTGTCACGAGCAGCAGCACCCGTGTCAGTCCCAACGCCTCTACAGACCTGCTCTGTACAGCATTCATTGGCACTTTCGTGCTTTTTACAATTCTACTAAGCATGAGTCAATTTTATGCTGTTTCCTGAAGCATTGTATTTTATACTTGTATGGATTTAGTGAGATATAATCAGCATTTCAGCTAGAATTTTCCAAGAAGGCTGAGGGAATTCGGTTACAAAAGAACGTTGCTGAGAATTTCAACCTACCTTCCCTTAGGCTACTTTGGAAATATCTCCATCAGTGCCCCATTCTTGGCCACTGGGGCCTTAGGAAATTGGGGTGATGGTACAGGTGTTGGATATGTCAGTCTTTAAACACTAAAACTTGAATTATTGATACAATGATGCTACTTGACTGATCAGGCCTAATTCTGCAAATGGAAGTGTAACTATGTTAAAAAGTCCTGTTGTGTTCAATGGCTCCTTACTAGGAATACAATCATTAGTATGTGTGGCTGTAGGATCAGCCAAGGATTTTTATGCTGCAGCAGTCTGTCTTTCTAATTTCTGTACAAAAGCAGAAAATATTGTAAATACTTGCCAGTAATATAAAGGATAATAACATCTCTCATTTTGTGTGGTTTACAGCTGTATTTTACATTCATAGACTTTTGATCTTTACTTTTGTTTCAAAGGAATCACCATATGTAATGTATAAGAAAAACCATGAACAACTAGAAGGGAATGAGAGATATGAAGGATATTGTGTAGACTTAGCTTCTGAAATAGCAAAACATGTTGGAATAAAATACAAACTGTCAATTGTTGGAGATGGGAAATATGGAGCTAGGGACCCTGAGACTAAGATATGGAATGGCATGGTGGGTGAACTGGTCTATGGGGTAAGTTTCTCTTAACCTTCATTTTAATGTTCTTTATTAAAAAATATGCTCAAAGTTAATAAACTGCAAAATAAAGGTCATCTGTTTGAATACTACCTTTAAAATTCTAGATATTTCTTTGTATTGCCATTTTTATAGTCTATTTTTCTAATTGTTTCATTGCAGGAAAGTGTCACTTCTATACTGCTGTTCTGCAAATCAGACTCCACAAAATGTTGAGAAGTAGCATTGGGCAAACTTCAAATTCTTATTTACGGCAGAATTTCCAGTTTGCTCTTCATATGCTTCTTCTTCATTTGCCAGATCTCCTTTTTCTGTATCAGTCTCTTAAGTGCTGGGGAGTGTCCCTCTCACTAAAGTCTGATCTGGGATGCTGAGCCTCACTGGATCACTGATCTTGGTTTGTGTTTGACCAGACCCATTTAATTCCATGGGTGCTTTTTCAGGATAAGAAGCAATGCAGGTGTGAAATTACCCACACATTTTTCCTCTTTAAACCCCGGGTTTGGCTTCAAAAAAAAAATGGAAAAAAAAAAAAAAAAAAAAAAAAGGCTAATTCACTGCATTCCTCTTTATATTTCTATATTGGGTGTACATCACTTTGTTTAGTAAGAACAAAACCAGTCCGGAACTGCCATTTTAGAAGCTTCTTTGAAAATGAGAATTTTGGAATACAGATAAACCAGATGGAAGGGGGAGAAAATTGGCTTTGCAGAAAAGACTTCTCAGGCTGATATTTCATCTTTTTTTTTCCTCAAATGCTAATGAGATGATTTGTGATTCCGCCCAAATCTTTTTTGCAGTTTATTTTTAACAAGCTTTCCTTTATTAAAAATATCTGAGCAGAAGCGCATATTTCAAATGCCTCCTTTTGTTCTGTGGCTGAGTGTAATTTCTAAAAGTCACCTCAAAATTTCCTTGGGATAATGCATCATCATTCTTGCAAAATGTTTGGTGAGATAGTTCCTTTCAAATGAATCAGTATTTTTTAAGTAATAGCTAGATTTGCACAAGTTTTTTTTACTCTAGAGCAGTCGGTCCTGATACCTTATTATGTAATTGGTAGCCTGTTCAACTTGAAAATGTTTTCTAGAAATAACAATGGTTTTGTTGTATTGTATTATGGCAAGGAGGGAAATCTACTGATTACAGAAAGTAAACAGGGTTCTGGACCCTTGCATTACTTCTTTGTTTCCCTGTTACTTTGAGGTTTGACATTATGCAAATCTTCTGAACTCCCCATGCCTCAGCTGTGCAATTTGGGAAACTGATGTTCGCTCTCTTAGAGAACACAAGTCCATGGAGAACCTCTGAGGCAAAGGTTTAGTTTAGTTCCAAGCAAATTACATTGCACTGGGAACCTATACCCTCAGCTGCTCTGTGTGTGGTTCAAGAAATATCAAGAGTATCAGCTGTAATTGGGTCCTTTTGATGTGCTTGCAAGTGGCAAGCAATGAAACTTGTTCATTCACTTAAAAAATAACTATACCATGTAGAAAAAGCATGGCAAAAGGGAAGCTGAAATTACTGGTAGCAGTCAGAGCACAGGGACTGTCTGCACTAGGGAAGGAAAGGTGTGATGTGGGCTACAGCTTTTGTGTCTTGAGCCCAGTAAGATTAGTCTGTGCAGCTGCTCTGCCATACAAGATCCACCTGCATAAAGGGCCTCCAAAATGCTCTGAGGACTGGAGCACCTGTCCTGTGAGGAAAGGCCAAGAGAGTTGAGACTCTTCATCTTGATGAAGTGAAGGCTCCAAAGAGACCTTAGACCACTTTCCAATACCTAAAGGGACTACAAGATAGATGGAGGGGATGTTTTAGGGGGTCATATAGTGATAAGACAAGGGGGAATGGCTTTAAACTGAAATGAGGTAGATTCGGATTAGATATTAGGAAGAAATCCTTCCCTGTGAAGGTGCTGAGGACTGGCCCCGGTTGCACAAAGAGGCAATGAATGCCCCATCCTTGGAAACATTTAAAGTCAGGCTGGACAGGGCTCTAAACACACTGATCTGGTGGAAGATGTCCCTTGCTTACTGCAGGGAGGCTGAACTAGATGATCTTTAAAGGTCTTTCCAAGCCAAACCAGTGTGTGATAAGCAGGCTGGCTGCAGCTGCCTTTTCCACAGCCTCTTGGGAGCACCCTAACTCAGAGAGCTCTGCCTCCTTAGCACCAAAAAGCCCTAACCATACCTTTGACCTTTCCACCAGCAAAATCCCACAGGCACCACAGTTCTCCTTAAAACAACCCCAAAACCACCCCACCATTCTCATTTTCTCTTGCAAAAAGGTCAGTTCCTTTGTATTCTGAGCACAGTTTTCATCTGTTTTCTCGTTAATGAAAAATTGAGGAATGTTTCCCTCCCTGGCCCCCAACAGTTCCTGTACTCATGCTGTGAGTTCTCTTACTGAAGCCTCTCCACTGCAATGCTCAATTATTCAAAGGTCAGATGTGTCCCACGAGGTTTGAGTGCAGACCCAGGTTAATGCTTCCAGCCCCACGCTGCTGAGCCAGCTCCCCAAACTGACCAGCTGAACTGAGCTTGCAAGCTGCATGGAAATCCACCTGGCTTTCTGTAAGAAGGGAAAACAACCCCTGAACTCTTAGTACAAACCTCACCAGCCCTTCAGACCTTTTCCCAGGTCTGTTTGCAAATATTGTGAAATACCCTTGGCCTCTTTCTCCATCCCTTCAGAGGGGGCAGTGTACCACACTCACAAGGACGTGCACTAAGCCCTTTGAAGATGAGAAGCACTCTAGGAGTGCTAATTATTTGGAGCAAGCGCCTCATTTACGTGCTGACTTTCCTTTATCTCTCATGGGCTTAAAACTCTATTAGGGAACTAAAACTGTGTTAACATATTGCCCCTGTGAATCTTGTCAGCAAAATTACCCAAATTTGGCTCCTCTGGATTCCATTTTGGGAAGACAAGAGGCAGATAAGGTTTTAAGTACCTTTATTAGCATCTATGGAGGATAGGCTTGGTAGGATAAAAGGGGCCTGATTGGTTTTGGTACCGGTTACCCAGCAGCTGAGCTGAGCTGTGGCAGACACACAATCCTTTAGATTGCATTTGTCTCAAGTGATAACCAGTGACTCGTCATTTGTCAAATACAGCATATTCCTGACCAGCAGCCTCCTTGCCATCACCTGGCACTGCTGGGGCATCTCAGCCAGTTTTTTGAATACTGAGCCCTTTTTGCATAGCCCTCTGCATGCAGAATTTCTTTTCTAAAATTGCTCTTAGAACAGTCAGGAAATGAATGGCTTGGCATTTTCATGTTAAAACCCTAATTAACTATTTAATGTTTGGGTTGTGCCGGTTCATTGTTACTGCTCTTGCTTCCAGTGGAATTCAGCACGGAGTCAGGGGAGAAAAGGAAGCAGCAGGGGTGATGTGTCACCGTGCTGCAGGAGCAGCCCTGACGCCAGTGTTACACTCACTGGAGGTCGGCAGTAGCTAAGCCAGCTGGAGCAGTCCCAAGAGTTACACATTGCTATTTACACACTAAAATGCTCCCCATTAGAAATTCTCCCTCCCCTGTCTCACATCAGGTCTGGTTGGAGGGCATAAAAGTCTGCTGTGCTGTAGGGTCCCTGAAGTCAAGGACAATCTCAGCTGTCCCCCTTGGGCCCTTTCCATGTGGCTTTGCAAAGGGCTGTACCAGTCACCTGGTTGCAGAGGGATGGCAGCCCCAGAGGCAGGGAATTCTTCCTGAGCAGATATTCCCAAACTCCTTTGCTTCAGGCAGGAGAACCCAGCAGTCTCATTGGAGAGGAAGTAACCGAGCTTTGTGGTCTGTTAACAATTTTTAAATTAGTGATAGAAGTAATAGTAGTAGTAATTATAATTTTAATACTTATTAATAATAATAATATTGAAATTTGGCATAAAAGGAAATGTATTTGGCTTTTCATAAATCAAAGAGTGTCATTCAGGCTGAAAAAAACCTCTTAATCTTTCACTCTGATGGCATCAAAATAAAACTCTTCATCCTATCAGATACCCATTCAAGCGCTGTTACTTTTTTAAACTAACAGAAATTTCCAAAGATTACTGGAAATTTTCAACAGAATAAAAGTAGAAAATAGGTAAAGCTTTTTTTCCTGAACATTTCACAAGGAAAGTAGCTAAATCATTTTCAGTCCAGGAGACTGAATCAGTATTTAAATCTAACCAGCAGAGCAATCCAGCAAGGCAAGTGCTGTCCTGCAGTGACCCACAGGCTGAGGACGTGCCCTCGGCTGGGGCTGAGGAGCAGCAGCACCTCCCTCGGGCCCTGTGCTCGGGGCTTTGTACCCACCAGCTGCTGAGCACTAGACAGTCGTCTTTTCTCTACTGTGGGGTCAGCCTCTTTCTGTAGGCTTTTATTTCTTCTTCCCCTTTTAAAGCAGGCTGCTGTTCTTCCTTCCCTGTTCAGCCAGGGGAAGCCATTCCTCCCTGGGCCTGATGCTTTTCACAGCGCTCAGGCTAATTGACAGTAGTTTTAACACAGATCTTAATTGTAACTACAAATGCTTTGGGAATGAAAAGAGCAGCCAGACCTTACAGCCTTTAAAACTCTGCTCAGGTTAAAACAAGCCTTTATAAAAACCTCTAAATATGTAAAATAGCACAAAAGAATGAAGCAGGGATGTAAAGGACGGGCAGTCCCCGGAACACAGCAGCCTCCGCAGTCTGTCAGAGTGGGACCGCCGACACATTCCTGCCTTTAGCAGACTAACCAGCCTTGTGTGGGGCTGGCCTCTCTGCCTCCACCACCAGCATGTAGAAATTCTAAAGATGGCATATACAGCCTTTGAATCATAGCAGAGAGGCAGACTAATTTGATTCCTACTTTTCCTTAAAACCTCCCACATGCTCTTAGTCTGTGGCAGAGCCTGACTGTGCCATGAGTGGGTGAAGCTTGTCCTTTGCTCCTCGCTCCCGGTTTCTGTAGGGGGGAAGCCTGGGTCCCCAAGGGCAGCTATGTGATGCTGCTGTCCTGCAGCTCAGACAAACCCTCATGCTGTACACATGGACAGATGTGGGGTCCCTGGCCAGGCTGAGCTGTGGTGGGGGGCAGGATGGCAGCCCTGGCACAGAGCCACACTGCCATGGTCCTGAGCTTTGGCTGACCCGAGTCCAGGCACAGGCAGAGGAAGCACACATATGTCCACAGCCCCAAAAGCAGATGTACCCTTTATGTCTCCATCTGTGAATGGCAGGAGTGTGTCAGAATGAGCTGTGGGCATCCACAGAAATCACAAATGGACTTAACTTCGACAAACTGTGGCAGACAGGGCCAACTGCTGTTTTAACACCTTAATACCTTTTAACACTGCTCAGCTAGGGCACAGTAATGCTTCAATGCAGCATGTTGCCAATCAGATATGACCTGTTAGCTTTAAATAAGTGTGAGCTGATGTGTTAAAACCACATTGGCCCTGTGACCTGGCCTCTCAACACATCCTGAATAACCTTGGGGATATTGGGCTGCCTTTACAAAGGTAGCTCTTACCAGCCAATACCACAGGTGATGCGTTGCTCTGTCTAAGGCTCTTTTCTGGTACCTGAAAACCTCTGACTGCACTGAGAAGTGTTAAAACATGCTCAGAGACAGTCACCATTGAGGCACGGTCTCTTCTGATGCCTCTGTGTACCTGCACTCAGCACTTTTGGGCTGCCCAGAGATTGGGCTGCCAATGGAAGTCGGTCAATGTCCCTCTGCTTCAGTCTACACAGAGCTGGGGTGCTGCCTGGCTTCTCATAAACAGAGTGACTGCAGTCCAGACCCACTTCTTGAAAAGTCACCCTTGAGCAAAGGAGGTGTTCAGTCAGCTCTGTGAGCAGGAGTGACCCAGAGCATGTGCCGGCAGGAGCACAGGCCACATCTCTCACTGTCTCTAGTGCACAGCTTTGAATTTGGGAGTCATCAGTAGGTCTGTAAGCAGAAGAATCCCGTCCCTCCTTTTGGATTACAGAGGTGGAACATCTTATCATTTTTCATTTCCATGTAGAAGGATATTTCCATTTGCTATTTTTTTTTTCTCCCTCCCCATAAGAGTCTGGAGGTTTGCAGCTCCCTGGGGTCAACTTTGAGCAGAGTGGGCAGCTCCTCTGTGCTGCTTGTCCTCTCTAAATCCGTCCCTCCCACACTAGTAGGCAAAGACAGAACAAGCCTCAGAGGAATTCATGACATTTCTCGCCCGGCTCAAATGCAGTGAAGATGATGTTTGAAACGCCATTAGTCATGAGTGATTAGCAAAGCTCAGTTGTTGAGGTTCTTAAACCCCTCTCCAGTTCTGTATGAAGAAGGGCATGTTTGTGGTTGTCTTCTTTTTAGTCGAGCTCAATTTGTATGGGTTCTGCTTATCTGCTGCCACAACAGGGAGGGAAATTCTCAGCAGTGCTGCAGTTATTAATGATCCTTTAGGGTGCTTAGAGCTCTCCATAAGCTCTCCATTTCAAATACTGTATCTCTAAATAAATAAGCTAAGAGAGAACTGGTTTTTAACCTCCCTAGTGCAGCTAATATTCAGGGAAGCGATGAGCAACCAGGCTTGGGTGTTGGATTGTAGCTGGTCCACTCTCAGTGCCCTGTTTTCCCAAGACCCTGTGTGTGAACCCATGCTTGTTCACTCTGCAGAAACCATTTACTGCCATGTACACTAAGGGATGAGGGTAGGTTTTGGTGTTTCCAATACAGTGGATGCCTTTGGTAGGGATGGTAGGAAAGCAGGAGGACTGAAAGGTATCATAAAATTAGTATTTGTACCCCATTTAATATTAAAATGCAGTTTTCTTATTTAGCTTTATTTTTAAATTATCTACAAGGAAATCTGTACTGAATGATATGGACATGGTAACAATCAGGGCTTTAACAAGTGATTTGTCTGTGCTTCAGCATCAGCTTCATCCCCCCCTATAGGAACATCCTTCATGAACTCAGCTGGGCATGAAGGAGATACAGACTTTATTGCATGCTGCATCTGCACTTAGGAAAAGTTCCACCATGTCTACTTTGGCAATTAAAATATCACTTTGGGAGAATTAAAATTAAATTTAAATTAAAAATTAAAATGCTCCAGAGACTAAATGCTCTTACAGCTGAAGCAGGTTTTCGCCCCTTTGACGGGGTGTTCCAAGGCTGGAAGTCCACGTGCAGAAGTGCCTGGTGGGAAGGCACCTGCCTCCCACCTAAGCTTCACTTCACATGGAGCCTTTGCTAAGTCTCCACAGGGGTCCTGATCCATTAAGCTTGCTCTAATAAGGATTAATTTGTAAGTTCCTCACTAGTTCAACAAGAAGTACAGTGGCGTGGTCAAATGCTTAGTCTTCCAGCTGGCTGTGGACTCTGACTACACTTAAAACTGATATTCTCTGTGAATCTCACCCTGACTGCAGATATCTAGTATTTAACAGGAGCTCAACAAGCAGCAGCTAAAAGAGCTGTTGGAGGAATTCCTCAGTGAACAAGTTCCAGTATCTTCCAAAGATGTTACCTCACTCTACCCATATCCTCCCTTCCAGTCTCTCCATTACTTAGTGATGAACACATTCATCTGCAAAGCCAGTAAACATTCAGGCATCCAAAGGCATTTTCAGCTTTTATATTCAAGCCACGTTCAGCTAGATTTTTGCAGTAAGTGGCCACAAATCAGCTGAGGTTTTCTCCTTGAGGAAAGGGCCACGCAAGGAGAAAGGCAGTGTCCCAGTACGCCTGTCAAAAGGGGTTGAGCAGGGCTGTCAGAGGGGGCACCCAGGGCCATGATTTCCGAGTGGCTTCTTTACATGCACAGGCGGGGTTTTATCAGATTATTCCAAGCAGTGAACTCGTGCACGTACCTTGTAGCTGCACATGGCAGTATGAACTGTCGAGAGATGTTCTTGGGTGGCTGGAGCAAACCTTGAGGTTGTGTGTGCAAATGGGTGCCCTGCAGAGAGAGGCAGCTGCAGGGAGGGCCAGTCCTCATCTGACAAGGCTGTCAGTGGCCTTGGTCTGCAAACCCTGAGCAGTGCTCCAGGATGGCTTCATGGTGCTGCTGAGCACCAGCAGGCACCAAGCTCATGATGCTCTGATCAGCTGTATGAGAAGCCTTTGCCATTTCTGCTTATCAAATGTAAAACCCAAACCAATAGCTAGGAGGAGGAGCAAACCACATATTAATGACAGTCACATACATCACCATCAGATTTGCGTAAAGGCATATTCAATTATTTTACGGCACAGATTTTAATCATATCTTATTAATATTTCCCATTAATGTTTATTCAAAGTTCCCCTAATCAGGCTTTATTTTTCTACCAGAAAGAGATGCCTAGTTACTAATGGGGAAAAAACTCGGATTTAAAAGGTGCACAGTGGTTTAGGTACTGATAAGTTAAGGTTTCCCTAAGAACCAATTTTTCTTTCTGAAATGTTTAATTACCAATGAAAGGCCCTCTTCAAAAAATATCAATAACACAAATAATTAGAGTGTTTAAAATAGTGTATGTAGGTATGTAGACTCTCATAAACTCTTCAAATGAAAAGGGCTCTTTTTTTAGCATTCCATTCCACTCTCATACAAATAACACCTGCTTGAGTACTCGGCTGGATCAAGGCTAGGGTACCTAAGCAGCGTGACTTGAATCTTTGTAGCATAGAAATACAGGTAGAGTTAAATATGTTGAAAATCTATTCTGCAATGTTATTTTTTTTAATAAGGAAACTAAGTAATTTGTTTGTACATGCCTGCCTACCCATGGAATCCCACAAGGATGTATAGATTGAAGGGAAGGGTATTCATTGACCAGCACAGAGGTGAATGATGAAAGATGCAACAGATGAATTGTGCTTCCAGGTGACACAGCCCCAGAGCAGTCTGTTACATGCCTGTAGAGCCAGGGTCTTTAAGACAGGAGGGCATACATGACACACAGATTATCCAGGCTATTTACTCCTCAGGGATTCAGAAATCTGTGTGAACTGTTCTTCAGTGGCTGCAGAAAGGGTCTGTCTGCTTCCTCTCTCCCCAGTATTTACTGTCTTCTGTCCCTTACTGCAGTGGAGTTTCAAAGGAGCATACAAGTAGTAGCACCCAAGTGCAGCTGAAATTCAGTGACTGATTACTTCTTGTGGGTTCCTTTTAAAGATCTGGGCTAATCAGTAAGGCAAGAGAACATGCTGAAAGAATGGAAAAGAGAAAATTAAAACAGCAAACAGAGAATTTGTCCATAGTCTTCAAGACAAATGAGTGGTTACAGACTGTTACAAGAAAATGACATTGCATTGGTCACCATCTCACTGTCCAGTTTGTGTAGTGTTTATTCATCCATTTTGACTTAATAGAAATATCTGCTGCTCTCTTGAGCCCCTTGCACGGATTTGATTTTAATTTTTCTTATTAACAATTTTCTGTTAATATCATGTAGTCCTTAACTTCAATGACTGCAAAATAGCCTGCAAATAATTTATATCCCTCTTGTAATTTATCATCTGATTCATTAGCCTGAGACTCTAGATTGTGATTCTGCTGTGTCTGACTTGTAACTAACTTGGGTTTGTTTTCCCTTTTCAGAGAGCAGATATAGCTGTTGCCCCCCTCACCATAACATTGGTGCGAGAAGAAGTCATAGACTTTTCCAAACCCTTTATGAGCCTGGGCATCTCCATCATGATCAAGAAGCCTCAGAAATCTAAACCGGGCGTATTTTCTTTCCTGGATCCTTTGGCTTATGAAATTTGGATGTGTATAGTCTTTGCTTACATTGGCGTCAGCGTAGTTCTTTTCCTAGTCAGCAGATTCAGCCCTTATGAGTGGCACTTGGAAGACAACACTGAAGAACCACGTGACCCTCAGAATCCTCCTGACCCTCCAAATGAGTTTGGAATATTTAACAGCCTTTGGTTTTCCCTGGGTGCCTTTATGCAGCAAGGATGCGATATTTCTCCAAGGTTTGTTCCATATCACTCCATCACCTTTTTGCATTTTATGGTCATTTTCTGATGCCATGGTGCATATACGTTACTTTCTCAAATTTTTTTTTAATTCCAATTTTTTTTTGACATTTCCATTCAATATTCAGCATCCTCATCAAGCCACCGTGCTTGCTAACATTCGCCTCCAGAGTAAGTAGCATTGCTTATAATGCCGTTTATGCATTTCTGCCAAACTTATATTCACCATGTTGAGGCTGTAAAATGCATAGGGTTTTCTGTTTTCAGCAATGCTTGGAGGGCTACCGTGTTTTTGCTGCATATCTCATTTTGCGGTCATCTCCTTGGTGCATATAACACATTCTGCTTTGCAAAATAAGATTTAATTTTAAAAGTCACATGCAACAGCACTTTAAAGCATCTCCACTCCCATCAAAGCTCCTGCTAGTCTTTTTACTTTCTTTTGAGCCTAATTTCTCCAGTTTTCTTCTTGAACCATCTTTTCATCCTTCTGCTTACCACCATTTTGCACATGTTCATGTCTCCAGATGTATTGTGCTACTGTCCTCTGTGTGTATTGCTATTTCAGTCCAGTCTAATCTGTTTTCCCTCTGTTCATAGTCAATATGGTCTAAAAAGAATTGTCAGTTTCCATAAAGATTTTTCTTATTCATGAAGACATTCTTTCTGGATAAGGCTGTAGTAAAGTGTGATTGATATTAGTACCAATTTAACAGAGAGCACCGCTATTAACTACTGTAGAATTATATATCTTTTTATATAAGTATTCTAAAAACCAAATGAAAATAGTGATGCTCCCTCTAATTGAACAATGCATACCTCAGATTTTTTTTTTAATAACATTTATCATGTATCTGCATTTACGCTGGTTAAATAATTTGGTGATATTCTTGTTATAAGCAGTGAAATTATCTAGTTTCTTACTGATGGAGGAATAATTTTGTATGACAATAATTCAATAACCAGTTTCCAGCTATTTTAGTTATTAAAAACGCCTGCTAAGACAAACAGAATGCAGTTTTCCATTTAACAAGGTTGCTGTTAAGAGGAAGAGAGAGATCTTTTTCCTAAGTGCTGACATTCAAAATGCACCTTGTTGATCCCCAGGTTGCCTTCTTCAATACTTGAATCATTTAAAAGGTGCCAGGTTTTCCTGGTCAGTGTAGCATTAGGAGTCTTGAGTTGCCTCACTGAAGCAAATGACAAAATTTCTATGAAGTTCCTCAAGAAGGATCCTGATTTTGTTCCTTAAGAGTGCAATAATCATCCTGTAAATTTGTGTCAGTTTCCCCAGTTCCTGGTGTCTGGGTGTGCTGCCTCCCTGTGCACTGACAGCTGTTGGCCTCCTCCCCCTGTTTGCACTCCCTGTTTCTGCCTTGTGCCTCAAACCTGCATTGACACTTTGCCCCACTGCCTGCTCTTAAAGGGGATGAGTAGTGATAACATTTAAATTGCTGTTGAGCATGTGTGTGCCCAATATAAAGGACCGGGAAATAAGCACTGGGACATCACATGGAAAGCTGCAGGCATCACACTGTTTCCGCTAGGTCTGGTTATTGACAGTTAAATAGAAGTGCATAGGATTTTTGGGAAGCTCTCATGTGACTCTTTGGCGTGGTCAGCCATTTACCTTATGTAACAAGTGGAAAACACTGGGTTTTTTTTCAATACAACCGCAATAAGTGCCTTGGAAATACCTACCAACAAAAAGGAGAGAGATAGCAGGATATCTATTTATTTTATCTGTCCATCAGAAGCTATTAGCTCAGTATTAGTATATGGCCCTCCTTTGAAAATGTTGTCCAGTTATTTTGTTATCTTCCATTATAACATTCCAGGCAGTTGCATGCATTGTTATGGGAAAAAAAGAGAAATTTAATGCCTTGGTTTAAATTCCAGAAACACTGTTCCTTTGACTGATATGTTGATTTAGGTTGATTAAAATGTCAAATTTCTTTTCCGTAGAAGGGACTATTCCCAAGTATTCCATTCTTAATCCGTATCTTTGTAAGGTTACACCATTCACAGTACATTGACTATATGAATGTTTCATACTATTTTATTGCCACTAAAAGGGGCTTCATTCTTCCATTGTGAGTTTTGTCTGAATAAATTTCTTATATGAGAGCGCACAGCACTCGTAGAGAGATGCCGACAAGCAGTCTGGAGAGATCACTTTTGTACTTGCTGATAAAGGCTCTTTCAGCTGCCTTTGTGTGGAACAGCTGTGACATCTAATGACTAGTTAGATCTATCCTCGGTGAGTATGCTGTGTGGATATTCCAGAGGATATATCCCTATACTCTCCTCTCTGTATTTAATAGGAGTCGTCTAAACAGAATCAGAGAGCAGCCAAAGGCTGGGGGTTAGTGCATCCCTTGATGTGATCAACATTTATTTCAGCAGTTTTGTTCTGCTATCAAAGGCTGCTGTGTTTTCTGCATAGTGAGCTAAAGCATTGAAAATTCACTTTTGAGGGATCAAAAGTAGATTATTAAACTTGCTTTTATGTAAGACGTGTACAGCAAATGGAATCAGGAAAAACACAGTCAAATTTGTAACACTGTTCTGAGCAAAAGTATCTTTGAAATCTCTTTAAGAGCATGTATTTCCATTTTGCTCTTTATTCATGTAGAACAAAGAAGCTAGATTAATTAATTGCTGGTGGAAAAAGACAGAGGGGTTATTAAAAACTGTCTCAAGAGGTTGGTCATTTAGAGGGTTTATTTCTAGGTCCCTGCTTTCACAGCAGAAGACTCAAGAGACTCCTATTAAAGGCCATGGGAATGACTTTGTGGGACTTTCACACTAGCAATGAGAGGGTGACATTGCTGAAACTCCCACTGCCATTCCTGTGATGGAGCATCTCAAGCAGTGCTTCAGATGCTGTGTCTGCCTGTTGTGTCTCCGAGGCCAAGGGCTGGCTGGGCGTGCGAGCAAACGGCTGGGCCAGGAGCTGGGGGCTACCAGCAGAGGTGTGCTCAGGATATCGAGGGGCCCCACACTAGCACAAGTGTTCAGGGTTGTTTCTCAGCATAACAACGGTCTTATATCGATCCAAACAGCCCAATTAAAAATGGAATAGTGTGAGAAACTTATTATGTAGCTGCAATATAGGAAATCAAATCTCTTTTATGTCCTTGAGCAGAAACAAAATCCAAGTTATTTTGATAAATTCAGATTTGTTTGAATGTATTATATGTATTATTCTCCTGGAAACTGAATGTGAATTTGAATGTTAATTTTGTTTTTTCTCTTGTTACTAATTTGTTCTCATTTGACTCCATGCTTCCTTTTAAATTTCCTCTCAAGGTATGCACTCTTCCTGTTTACTTGCTTTTGAAAACACCATCTGACTTTGTTTTGACAATTGAGTTATAATCCTGTTGTTCCAGATCTGTGTTGCTCCTCTCATTTGTTAGCACTCTATTCACTTTAAAATAATGTCATACAAATTGAGGCTATTTGGAAAACTGTATTAAGCTAAAGCATTAATATATTGGTTTTAATTACATTATTGCACATGTGGACAGGTATGGCTTACATCAGAAAAAGTGGTACCGGTATTAAAAGCTGTAACTGAGTTTTCTATAATTATTATCTGAATAATAGAAAAACCGTTTTTGTGGTTCACAGTATAAACCTAAGAGGCACTCTCTGATTACCAGCTCAGTGTACCTGTACTAACCCTTTTTCTCTTGCATCCCTCTACACCAGCCCCTGCAGTGGGTATAAGGAGTCTGTGCAGATGGACGGGGCTACTGGGGTTCTTTGGTCAAGGAGGCTGCCAGGCCATGCTTGTCCATGTTCTTGTTCTTCAACTCTCTGTCTGTCTTTCCTTCAGTGTCGACTTTGTGGTTTATTTGATTTTTCTTTTGCCTCATCCTGTGACACCAAGTGACCGCTATGTCAGCCCAGACTGCTCCGTAGCAGCTGCTGTTTAATCCTTCTTTCCGTGCTCATTGGAAGACTCTGGGAGAAACAACGCTAGTGACACCCAGTTCTCTTTGAAGTGACCTCAGCTCTTCTGAGAACAGCCCTGGTTCCCATCTAGCAGGACCCCTCACTTGCATGTAGGACCCTTGGGGAAGTGCCTTTTTTGCCAAGGGATGCCCCAGTTCCCATCTTCTCCTGCCTCTCAGGTGGTCTTTGTCCTGTGTCTGTCTGACTTGGTTCATGCAGGTTGCCAGACCCTCTGGGCTGAGGTATTTTTACCTTTCTCAATGTGTAGGATGCTGTCTGAACATGCAGCCTGGCACAAACCTGTTATTGTTACAGCAATGGGAGCTTGAGGTTTCACTGGTTTGGAAAACACTTGTCTTCTGCACATCTCCATCCTAGCAACCCATCTGTCCTACCAACACAAGAGCCAGCTACCAGTGCAAGTAAAATGTTTCCTGTGGGAAACTATAGGGAAAATGAACACATACTATTTTATTCCCAATGCTTCCACTGAATTTATCAGAACACCCTGATAAGTCTTTTTTTCATCTTCCTATTTCGAGACCTACCTTAAAGCAAGAGGGCCATGGGAACCTGGAAACTCCAGATAAAGCTTGTCCTGCTGTAGGGGAGTTGATGTTTCATCTGCTGGACCTGCTAGCCAAACCCTCCTCAATCTGGCTCTGAAATTGGTCACATCACTGCAGGGAGAAGTTCGATTCCAGGTCCTCTCTGAAGATGGAAAGGGTGTCGAAAGGAGCTAAAGGAGGGTGAATTTCACATGACATAGCTGTCTGAAAGCAATAGACTGGTTTTTAGTGAGGCATCTTGGTTCCCTCCAAAGTCATGAGACAGATGGACAACTTTAGATTTATCCCACACTACAGCAAGTGAGATAAATCTCTTCCTTAGGGTGTCAGGCTCTTCTGTTTTTCTCTGCTGGCTCCAAAGGAAGCCTTATGTGACAAGTTCAGCAGGCGCTGATTTATAGTTGGAGAAAATAGTGTCAGCCCAAGTAAGAGGGTATCAAGCTTTACCAAATAGCTAAAGCCAAGACCTTACCTGTTAAGGAAGCTGGCCAAAAATGCCTGCAGCTATCTGTAAAATCCCACTCACATGATACCTATGAAGAATGCAGAGTAAGGTAGATAGGTTCCTTGACTTAAGGCATTATTTTGTATTAATATTGCTGCAAATTGCCTTTGCACCGACTCAGTAGCCTTGTGCTGCTGAGCACAACAGCTGCACGGCCCAAGCTGAAACTTGGAAGCCTTTTATCCTCTTGGGAGCCCCTCAAGAAAGGCAGGGAGGCCTCCACTTGTGGGTGATCTGGTGGGTGTGTGCCTATTCTGAGGAGCAAGCCTTCATCTCTGCTCTCAGTGGAAGCTGCTGCTTTAGTTCCTTGGGCAGAGGAGAGTGGAAAACAGTGGTGCTTCACCTTTCTCCACATCCCTCTCACATATTCCAAATTGAACTCTCTGTTTTTATTGTGTTGGTAATTTTTTTTTCTTTGTTAAGATCTTTAGTGTTGGATGGATACATTTTTTCTTTTTTTTTCTTTTTTTTTTTTTTTCGGAATAATTTAATGGCATTTTTTTAATGGCTCAGGCAATCTCAGGCTCTGGCCAAGACTGGGCAGTTTACCAGCAAACCCCCATGTCTAGGTGGGGTGGGGGCACCTCATAAGACTTTCGTTTTTTGCCAATCTCCATCTGTTGGTAGGACAACTTGTACCCACTGTCTGGGGATGGCACTGAGGGTCTTGAAGGAAACAAATCAACAGGTAAGAGTTTTCTATTTCTTCTATTCACACAAGCTGAGGACTGCAGCACCCAGGTTCCACAGATGTGTCTGGAATTGATTCTTCCTCCACTGGTATCAGTAGAGCTAATGGAAAAGTTGAAATAGTTTTGTCTCAGCAGTTGAAATGATTCTTGGTCAACATGCTGTATTTGAAGAACAAGCAATATACATGGCAATGAAATTCCCCACCCAGCTGAGTGATGTGTCACTGCCATCCTTCAGCGCAAATCAAATATTTTGAGGCTGATGTTCAGTTGCTGTAAAGCATCAAGAGGTCTTCCTGGCAGGATCCAGACCTTCTGACCATTAGGCATTTTGTAATTACCTGTTTGTAAATAGGCTTTTCCTTTAGTCCTTATGGAATCACTGTTGAAAAAAAAAAGGCAACAAAAATTAAGCACAATTTTTCTTCTCTTTTCCTTCTCTGTTGCTCTTGTGCTTATAAAGCAAGGATATGCTTGACTTGGAACAGTGCAACATGCAAATTTTAATCAACATAAAACATAAATTGAACCAGCCTCTCTTCTCACTGCAATATGCAGATTCAGTTTGTAATTCTTGCTAGGTTGTGAGAGAAGGATACTGGATCATTTTTGGTACATTCCTTTGCATGTTTATTCAGATTCCTTTTTGCAGTTCACTGTATGTTACATTTTGGAAGTGGATGCACTAAAAGGTATATTTGTGTCCTCCAAGCTGGACAAAGGGACATGATGCTGGCATATCCCAACATGTCCAGCACAGGGAAAGGCTGGGCACACAGAGACAACAAAAATCTTCTGGCAAAAGCTTTCTCCAACAAAGGATTTGTGAAAGTCAGGAGATCTTGTTCCTCTCCTGAAATGATTTGCTGTTCTTGTTTTCACTGAAAGACTACAAAGAGTTGCACTAGGTATGACCAGGTGTTCACTGATTTTCCACTCCTGAGGAAGTTTATCAGGAGCTGGCTCACAGTCCACCTGCTTACAGATACCTGGGAGATCTGAACAAAAGGGTTTTGCATGTGAATTTCTGTTCAGTGAAGAAAGGAAAGAATCAAGGATTGTCTTCAAAGCAATTTAATGATGTGTGTTTTTCCATAGATCTCTCTCAGGGCGAATTGTCGGAGGAGTCTGGTGGTTCTTCACTCTCATCATTATCTCTTCCTACACTGCTAATCTCGCTGCCTTCCTTACGGTGGAAAGGATGGTTTCACCCATAGAGAGTGCAGAGGACCTGGCTAAACAAACTGAAATAGCCTATGGCACTTTGGATTCAGGCTCAACCAAAGAATTCTTTAGAGTAAGTCTCTTAAATCTCCTTTAAGTGCCTAATTTATGGGTTTCAGTTGTTTGATTTACCCAGCTGTAATAGCCATCCTGGTGAAAGCTACTTTGTGCAATCAGGACAGGCCTGAGTGCAGATTTTAATATCAAAAGGCATTCTATCAAAAATGGGTGGGTTTTTTTTAACCTGAAACCTCTCAAGATGGAAAACCTGACCTCTGCTGTCATGGGAAGGGTTTTGTAACACCAGTTTCAGAGCCTTGGTCTGATGAGCAATAATGCAGTCGTTGGCACAATATTTAGCAGAGAAAACTCTTGCAAGGAGTGATGCTCTTGACCTACTTGCTGTGCGTGCCCAGCTGGCAGCCCGTAATGCCATCCGACGTCGGGGCTCACTTGCCAGAATGCAGGGGGATGGGAGGCCTGTGTTGCTGCTCATTCCTGGTGGAATATTGATTGCTGCCATTGTTGTGTCTTCATTGCTTGCCAGTGTCTGGCTATGGCTGTATCTGACAGTAGGGTCAGACTTTTGTACCCCAGAACTCTGGTTGTTTTTCACCTTGATTAGGGAGACACAGGATTTGCAACATTTAGGGTTAGGGACAGGTGCATGCGTTTATTTAAGATCATCCTTTCTTTCTCCTCTTTCCAAGCCACAGCATGAACTGCAGAGAGTTTGGTGAGAGGCTTTTGGAACTTTGAGTATGATCTCAGTCCACTTTTATGTGTCATCCTGAAAAGCTCTTATATCCAAGGGTGAACTGGAATGCTCAGGCCTTTCAGGGAGCTCTTGGTTCTCTCTCAGCAGTGCCAATCAGATGCCATTCAAACCAACATTTTTCTTTGTATAGAAGAGTGGTCAGTGCTTCAGGACTAATTACTGCCTGTCAAGCATACTGGCCAGGTGCAGGCAGGAGGGAGGAGGGAGACAAAAAACCCTTGCAGCTGTAGGCTGATGAAATACTGAGGGCTCCTTGAAGAAATACTCAGGGATCCTTGAATTTACTTAAAATTTCAATACATGACTGCACACACGCATGTATGAACAGAGACATAATATGAAAACCTGAAAGGGAGTGCAAAGGTGTTTTATGACGCTTTTGCACTCTGCCTGTAATGTCTTTATATTAAAAGAGATTTTCAGTAGTTCTTAATTAACTGTGGTAGCAGGTACATTACAACAGCTTCTGTTTGTGTTAAAATCCTGTGAGATAAACACTGACCTTGTAAGGGTGACATTAGTGTATAAAAAATTTTATTCTGCTTAATTATCAACACAAGGCAGTATTATCTCTACAGCAAAAATGAGTTGAGTGAACCTGTCAAAAGAGGTAGCACAACTTGTTTAGAAACACTGGTGCTGTTTNGAACACCTTATTTTGACTATCTTGTTACAGTTCATATAGAAAGAGGGATTGTATGGGGATGTTCCTTCATTTCCTTAATAGTTTGACACAACAAGGAAACCCCTTCTCACAGAGAGATCAAAGGAATGAGTGTTTCATGTGAAAGGATACAAAGTCTGGCAAATGTGTGAATGCTTTGTTGTGCGGCTAATAATCTTGAGATGAGCTGTGTCTCTCTGCTGGTGCTGGGAAAAGCAGGGTTGAAAATGAGCTGATCTGTCAGGAGCTGCCAGCTCCATCAGGCCAGGATAGGAGTGGGATGGGGATGAACTAGAGCAGAGCCCCAGCAGTGTGGAGCAAGGCTGTATGGACCAAGTGGGAAGAAGAAGGAGCCTTAAATGTGCTTCTCTCTCTTTGGCATTCTCAAGACCAAAATAATTTCGGTTTTATAAACTTTTGCAGAGTAATTAATTTGAATAGAGTGATGCATCCATGAACGTCTTGTAATTAGTCTTCCTCAGTTGATTTGAAAAGGGCGAAAGCTTTGCCTTAGAATAAATGCATATGTTCACATAAATACTAAATTGTACAGTCTTTATTAGTTACTTAATAAGGTCGTAAAGGTTGCTGAAACTTGAAATAACTTAGAGGACTCTTGCTTTCCAAGGTCCTGCAGCACAGACTGCGCCTCTCTGTGGTTTAGGGGGTTTGTTCTCCCTTGGCATCTCTTTTCACTCTGCTACCAGAGGCACCAATGGGGGAAGTTGGAAAAAGCCATGAGTTCTCCTGAGTACAGGGTGGTGCTTATGCCCTGTGTAAAGGGAATATCCTCCACCCATTTCCCCCAGCATTTTGCTAGTTTAAACAGCAGTTAACTGAGTGGCCCATAATAATTTACTCAGAAAGGAGTAACTTCACTTTATAACTGGGCCATGGCTTCATACAAGAGGTTCAGGACAGTTTTTCCAAGATCCCATTAAGATGCTTTTTGGGTATTATCTCCTTTTAGCTGTAAGGCTAAAATGTTTCTCAAAGATACTAATCAAACACGGATCTTAATGGCTGCTGGTGGCCAGTGGAAAGTGCCAGATTGACAGTAGAAAGGAAAAACTGCCTCCTGATGCATCATAAAGGGATGACATGTAAGTGAGCTCCAGATCTCCACCATCTTGTCCACATGGGCTAGAAGGAGCTCCTCAAGAACCTCCAGACCATGGCACCCTTCTGCCAGCCCCATTTCCAGACAGGATCACTTCTGAAGGTTTAATTTTACAGTATGAATACCTGAAACTGGACTGATCCCAGCCTCTCCATTCAGGTGAACAGATGGTAATGACTTAAAGGCACTTCAGACCTGGGCAGACTCCAGCTCGTGCCCTATTTTCCAGTCTTGGCGGTTTCCCTAACCGTGGCAGTGTCTCCCTGGCAGGCGCTCTCCCAGCTGTGGGGGTTAAGCTGGATACACCATTCCTGCTTGAGGCTTGCACAGCGACTGCTGCTGGTGTGACACCAGTCTCATAGTCCCAACACTGCTCCCACAGTTCCAACCAGAGTTGGTATGTTGTAGCAATTTCACAGCAGACACTGTTTACACTCCTCACTTGTTCATGATTCTCTGCATAAGGGCATTTGTCCTTGCATGTATCTAAGATTCAGAGGAACCTTCCTGTATTCTCGTGGTCGTTGCTTGCTTCTGCTCAGAAACATCTTACATTTTGCACTAATTAGCTCATAAAGGCATTTAAACGGCAATCAATAGATTACAACAATTCCCTTTTGGCTTTCAAAGGGCACTCATCCATATTGAAAAGGAAAAGAAAGAACCTCTCCTGAGATATTTATTAACACATGGTCTCAAATTAAGGACTCCATAATTCCTCTTTCTCTTTCTTGAATGTTGGTAAAGGCCTGTATGAGAAGTTTCAAATCCCTGTGCTTCTTTTAAGGGTGTATCTGTTAGAATTACCATCTTCTAATACATTCAATTAAAGTTTCAGCATATCTGAGCAGCTTATCAAATGAATATAATGCCATCTAATCCAAATTTAGTGCTGAGCTTAAGTGTAATACCACAGTCTAAATTTTTCACCTCCAGTATGCATGTATTCAAAAGGCATGACCTTTACAACCAATTAGTGATTCTTGTTTGGGTGTATTTGAACTTCAGCAGAAGCAGAACATGTTTGTAGACATTCAGAAATATAAATTGCCCTTGACTTTTTGGTGGTTTCTTTTAAATGATAGCAGATATCTCTGTTAAGAGCCTTCTGCAAAATAACTTGCCAAGTGTATGTTTGGTCATTGACAAACACAATGAAGTGCAAGTACACTTCACTGAGAACTTGTGTAGTTAATCACTGTTAGCTGAATTAAGGAGAAAAGAAGATCTCAAATGAATATTATTTTATTGTAGAAATTTTTCTTTGTATATTTCGCAGCACAAGTTTAAGGATGTCCCTGACCAAACAACTCAGCTGTCGGGTGGCTCTCCCATGCCACATGTGAAATGACTTGCTGCCCTGAAGTCAGTTCCTGGTTCTTCCTCCTGGAAATGTCATTAATTGCCAGATCTGTTAGGAATTTCAGTAGAAAGGCCAAAGATCCTTTACACATGATGGGTGTTCCAGCTCTTGCAGTTGGTTCATCAGTGTCCTCAAAAAGTGATTCTTTGCGAACAAGTTCAGATGTGAGTCCTTTCTGGACTTTATCTATACTTTAAACACATATAAACCCACAGTTTTTAAGACACAGCAAGTCATGCTTGTCTAAGGATGGCCCCTTAAGGTGTTCCCTCTCTTCTTGGTTCCATCAAATCAGAACAGTTCATCAGGGACAGATAGAAAAGCATAAGATGCGCTGGCAAGAGTCATTGTGTTTCTGGTTACCCATATTGAGGAGAGGTGTTTTGACGTGCAAACAGTTATCAAGAAACAGCTGTAAGTAGGAAGAGGACTGGTGAGGTGTCTTTTGAAAAGAAACTTAAGTACCAAATTATTTTAGCTGGTAAAACTAAAGGTAACATAGAAAACCATTTGTTGGAAAGCAAAGAAAAAAACACCAGGGAGATTAGCACCTGAACAGAAAATGAACATTATCTGAAAAAACATTGAAAGAAAAAATGAACTCCAAATTCTGTTGAAATTAAAAGAAAACATTCCTTTAACCCATCAAAAGGATTTTGAAATACCTTCAGCTAAAAACACATGAAGTAACTCAGACCTCCCCTCCTGTTCAGTGGAGCCTTGTGTAGGGCTGAGTGAGTAGGGGCTGTGGTGACACCAGTGCGTCCCTCCTGGCTTGAAAGAGCCAAGTGCCACTTGCCCCCGCAGCTGGGCAGCATGCAGAGAGGATTCCCCAGGCACCACTCAGGTGCCTCTGACTGTGGCAGATGAGGCCAGTGCCAGTCAGGCAGCCTAGGGGGAGCACAGCCCCATCCCAGAGCCTCAGGGGAGGGTGAGGAATTACGACCGTAAGGTGCTGGAAGCACCAGTGTGTTACACCCTGTCATAAGTTACAGAGCTCATTGCTTTCCTCTGATGATAAGGCTGTGGGAAGACAAATGGGAAATAAATTCCATGAGCAAGCAGTTTAGGTAAGGAGAAGCCCTGGGTTATACACCCATAGCTGCTGTACGATTTTTATGCATTCTGTGCAATCAAACGATATTGAGATCATCATTAGAGGCCATTAAAAACACCATTATGAACTCTGTGCGCGCAGCACTAAGGGTTTCATCTGTAGTTAAACTCTTTGATTTTTAATTTCAAAATTTATTTTGCTAGTGAAGATGAAGGACTTGTTTCTAGCACAGCAGTCATACAAATGTTTTGCTTTTGCCTTAGGATAAAACTGTGATTAGCAGTTTGGAGCTTTTTGTGTTCTTGACATCAAGCAAAACAACACAGTCATCATAACAAATTCCTGACAAAAATATTGAAGTGTGATTGTATTTATGGGCTTTAAAGAATAGAACATCACAGAAAACTAGTAGCTTCAAAGATGAGTTTTATAGATCTGAGATATGCAATGTGGCAGTGGTTAATCATAAAAGGTACTGTAGTTTAACTGTTTTTCAACACAGGTGGTGGGAAAATTCTATTCACCCATATATTTTCTCTCTCTTCCCCTGTTTGATATAGGTGGGAGCACGTACAAATATTAAGAGGTGAATATTTGCAGAGAGATCAGAGCCTCTCTGTTGCATGGATGATAGATGGTCTGCTTGTGGGGTTCATTTAATCTCTTGAACCTCCTTTCTGCCACATGGCCAACAGGCAGTTTTAAAGGCAACAGGAAATCAAATGTGACATAATTGCAAAAGAAATGGTTTCCCATGAAGTGATCTAATGTCTTTAGGCCTATAGATTGGAGAGGAAAATGTATCCTTACAGGAACTAAAATTAACAGCTCATCCATCATCCCCTCCTTGGAAAGGAAGCATTTGAATGGTACTGGGCTTAAGGTGGCTGAACCATTTTACTAATTTCAGCAGGCAAGCTGGGATTTAGCAAAGCTTTCAGTCAACACTTAGTAACAAATATTTGAATAAATCTCTCCATTATCTTCAATAACAGATGGCATCCGTCTGTCAGCTCTTGTGTTTGTGCTTTCCAGCTCACCTCTGTCTCCATACTACCCAACAGCCACCCTCTGTAAGGGCTGTGGGTTCTGGGGGCCAGGTAGTGAGAGGGGCTGCAGCCCATGGGAAGCCAGGCACAGCAGCTCACAGTGGGTTAACACTGTAACTGTGTCTGTACCACAGAGGCGAAGCAGAGAGTGCCTGGGGGGAAAATCACTTGCTGTTTGAATGCTCTACTTTTTGGAGAGCAGCTCTATGATAATGATAATGACATTGCTCAAGACAGTGAGGACCCTGGTTTTTCAAGTCTCTACTACTTTATGTAATGCTGCTGTGTCACATTAGTACATGCTTATTAGAGATTCATTTAAAATACATGGGTGCTGATAAATGACTCACAGCACTGCTTCTGTTACTTTTGCATAATTAGAAAATACATGAAGGTTTAGAAACTCTAATGATGTGAATATGAAACATCCCCTCTTGCAGTCCGCTGGGATTTCTCCATCATTGCCTGTATATTGGCCTTTTCTGTCTGGAGCTGAAAACTCATTAGACCTGACAGTGTTCAGATCATGTGCTGGAAATGCCTTTCTCTGTTAATTTATTACGGGCCAAATCCAGAGCAGGGCTGGTTGTGCTGCTCAGTTGCCCAGACAAGACAGCTCTGCTAAATATGTCACTGCTGGAAAGATGCCCCTTAGCCTGAAAGCTGACGTAAGCCTCCCTCTGGCCAGATCCAGTGTGTGCTGCTCCTGCTTCCCGGGCAGACAGACAGACAGACAGGCTTACCCAGCACAGCTGTCCAGATCCCTGGCATGTGCCACCCAGCCCCTGTCAGCCCCCCCAGCTCTGCTTCCTCAGGGCGAGCGCTGCCCGAGCGCTGGCTCTGTCCCTGAGTCACAGAGGATTTACAAAGGCAGCTTGTCTCTGGTGAAGACTTTCATTTTAATTTCCCAATCAGCATTGCAACAAGGAGGAATGGATGGCAGCAATAAAGTGAGGAGATGAATATAGTCTGAAGTTCAGTGTTGTGCCAGGAAAGGACGTCTTAAAATCTTGATTTACATTCTGCTGCTCAGACTGTTACTGACATGTCAGCAGCGTCTGGTTGCAGCCCGAGTGACTCTCTGCTTGTCTGTGTGAGCAGAGCTCACTGCAGAAAAGATGCCTGTTAAAGCAGCTACAGCACATCACCTGCCTGCTGCCAAAGGCCACACTTTGAAAAGGACCGTGACACCCAGGGAGAAAGTCTCAAAACACAACTCCTAAAATATTGTATTATTTCTGTAAGACACTTTCTTTGTAATCGGCCCCTGTCTATGTCAGGAGTAGAAAAATTAATGATGCTGAAGCCTGGAGGGGTTTTATTAGGGTGCTTCCCCAGCTGTTTGGGTGGGCAGCACTGTTGTGGAATGTCCTTCCCCTCCTTCCCCACCATCACCACCTCCACCAGCGCCCTGCTGGACTCCCCATCTCTCAGCCCCATGCAGGGATAGTCTGCATCTTGACATAGAGGACTCTAGAGGAAAGCAGCAGCCCAGGGGTTTGCAGGCCTGATCTTTCTGCTGTCTGGGCTTCATTTGCCCCAACTGAGAAAGAAAAATGCCATCTCTAAAGCCTGTTATCATTTGAGCAAGAAACCGACATGACAATGTCTCCCATCACATGCTTGGCTTCAAAATAGTATTAGTCACCAGGTCACCCTTCCTTTTATGTGCATGCATACAGTCTCAAAGATGTGTCTTCCTACAAACATACAGACTCGTTCACATGTGCATGCTTGAATCTTGCTTTTCTGTGGCATCCCACAAATTCATAAACCGTGGGTAAAGAGTAGTAGACTTGGGGTTTGGCCTTGCTAGAAGAGAAATGCCCTGACCTACTTTCTTCTGCCGAGAATGTAATGAAAGCAAGAGGTTCATGTAATGATGGGATTGATTTTTCTGTCCATATAAGTAAGTAAATTGCTGGCATCACAAGTTATCTGTGGCTAAAAGCTGTGACATTGATCTATTAGACTGTGCCCTATGACCTTCAGTAAATGACATCTCTGCTTTTATGTCCTCACTGGGGAAAGGGGACTAATGGTGCCCTCTGGCCTTCATGAGACCTATTTTTACCTTCTCAGTAAAGAGCTTGGAAATCTCAGGCAGAGGGACCTTACTAATAATATTTATCGTGTTCTTATGTAGCATCATCATTAGCCTGGCCTCCATGTGCTCCAGGGCTGAGGTTGGGCTGAGGGCTCCCACCAGTGTCCCTCAGTCCCCCCCAGAGGCAGCTGTGCCAGGGATGACTCAACATCAGGCTTGGGGGGAGTGGAAAGGCATCAAATCAAAGCCAGATCCACAAACACAGTAGTGCCAGTCCGTTGCAATTTGCCATATTAGAAGTTCAGTCAAGCAACTGCCTAAACCCAGTGGATATCAGTGGGGCCCAAGCCAGGCAGCAGCAGTGGTACCAAGGCAGTCTCTTGGCAGCTTTTTCATTCCTGTGTAGTAGCTTGCTTTTAAATGGCTCATAAGCTCCTGGACTCATTAGCTGCTGCAGAAGAGCTAATTGCACACATGGAGGAAAAGCAATGAGTGATGATAATGAAGCTATGGTTCACACTTAACTGCCCAAGTTCATTCCAGAGAGGTGTGCACCTATACAGAGAGAGTTGTGCATCTGTATAAAGGCAGCATGTATTATTCAGATTAAATAACTGCACTGATTTTAGTATGGACCTTTGTGTTTTGTATCAGCAACATCTGTCTGATTTAAGGGCTGTAAATCTCCCTTGTTAAGGAGCTATAATGTAGTCATAGGGCCTGTGCAGCCGAGGAGAGTGGTAAGTCTGCTGCTTCAGGACCTTTATTGATGTCTCTGCCTACCCTTACATGTGCACTGCATTCAGGATGCTCCACGTGCTTTTTTATTCTGCTACACTTTGTTTATCACTTCTAGTTTTGAAGACAGAGGTAAGAAAATTAACACCAGTAGAAGCTAAAGTTTTTAAAGTATAAAACAGAGAATATATAACTGGATTTTTAAAATAAAATTTATTTGAGTAAATTTGTTTCATGACTGGATGATCAACAACCCTCACCTATAGGAGAACAATTTGAGTTTGGCTACTGAGAAATCTCTTCCTG
This sequence comes from Regulus satrapa, assembly GCA_013396955.1. NCBI lineage: Eukaryota > Metazoa > Chordata > Aves > Passeriformes > Regulidae > Regulus > Regulus satrapa. Next base: position 117,418 of record VWZN01014106.1, on the reverse strand, counting down.
GTGCCTGCCCTAAGAAATTAAGGACCATTTTAGTAATTTTTAATAAAATATCACAACAGGGCACACAAGGAGACATTTTGAAGAAGACCTTCAGGTTGTGGAGGAGGTGGTAGGGAGAGTTAAAACATTCTAAAAAAGGTAAAGGATATCCCTGTTACGTGCTTTAACTACAAAGGAGAAATGTTGCTTCCTTCAAACACAATAGCTTCACCCCTACTCGGTGGAGGAGGTGACACAATGTCACTTTCAGCAGAAGTGTGAGACAGATGTCTGCAGAGGGGGAAGGGAATTCATTCACTGGGAGAAGGCTTCACATTTTAGAGCTAAATTTAACCAGTGTCAAGGAATTGTCCAAGATGTGCTGGGGTTGGCTAGTTATATCTAGGTGATTTGGAATGTGCAAAAGTGAAACCAAGGCACCAAGTCTAGCTCAGCTGGAGCCACGTTTGTGGTTGCCTGGGGTTTTGGTAGTTGGATGGATTGAAGAAATAGCTGCAGCTGAGAGGCAAACTTGCCTCCTTCCCATGCCTGTATCAGTCAGCCAGCCCTGACTGGCCACGCTTTTGGATGCTACTACGCACTCTGGCTGACTTTTCATTTCACTGCTGGAGCCAACCACACATCAAAACTAGGAGAATTAGAATGAAAGACAGTGTTAAAATTGTGGACTGACGGAATTGGCATCTTCTTTTCAAATGAATGCACTGCTACTCAAGAGCAACAGGTATTTAGATGCCAATTAGTAACGGGCCAAGTGAAGTGAGTCCTTGGCCCCAGAGCTGCTGGCTCTGCTGACACAGAAGGGAGCTGCTGCACCCTTGGCTGTGGTGTTTGTGGCTCAGACTTCTGCATAAACATATACAAATAATAAGAAAAAACAAGCCAGCATTATTGACAAAGCAAAGGCCAGTTCTATTTATATCTGCAGTAAGGCTGCGATAATGAAAAGACACTTTAATGTGTCTCAGGGCCTAGATGAAACACTGAAAATGTTGCTTTTAAGAAAAAAATTATAATAATATCCCCTTGAAATCCCAAGGAAATGTGTGTGGCGGACTTCTGGAGAGCAATATCAAAGAAATAGGAGTTGCAGAGCATAGGGAGTTACTGCAGTTATGGGCTTTGAATTGGCTTAAATCTTTGCTTTTAAGTTTTTTTTCCCTAAGTATCTCTTTAAAAGTAACACTTTATTGACAGGGAAAATGTTTTACTGCCACTGAACTCTAGCAGCAGCACAAATCTGTCAGACCTTGCCTTACTTTGGAGTGTAAATCTTTTCTCTGTGGTTGCTTCTGCTGTCTGGCCTCTCTTATGGGTGTCAGACTCCTAGGGGGGCTGCGAGAGGCAGTGTGAATGTCTGCAGAGGGGGACAGATGGGTAAGAATGTTCTTTCAACAGAGAATTTGGAGCTTTATAGTTAGGAAAGACATTTTTCTTTTCTGGAAGTCTTTTAGGGGCTTCTGGGGTGGTTGGGTTTTGTTGAGGCAATTGGAAAATTGGTAGGAAAAATGTGGTAAAAATACTGTCTGCCATTTCGTTCCATTGCATCTTTGACCAGCTTTAATCAGCTGGTTGTTTCATGGCATTGAGCAGGTCTAAAATATGGTTCTAGTAGCAGAAAATGCCCTCAAGCATTGCTGAGCACGTGTGCAGGTGTCACAGCTCATCTGGTGGCACTAGACAAGTGTGTCTCCTTTCTCCAGGAAGCCTCATCGTAAGTAATTACTTTCACCTTATTATGAATTTGGGTGAATGGCTGCAAAAAGCAGCACTGGGCAAGCAGGACTCAGTGGCCAGAGCCCATCACATCCCTGGTTCTCTCTCTCAGGACCCCTTGGATCCTCAGCCAGACTGTGCTCCAAAACCAATACATGCCTGATGCATTTAGATTAACCTTTCCCAGTCAACACATGCTTTGTTCATTTCTAGCTTGAATTTTTGTCTACTTTTACTTGATCAGACTACTATTCTTATTTAGTTAATTTGGTAATAACAAGATACAATGAAAATCCCACTTGGCAGAAGAAGAGGTGGGCAGTGACCATATAGAAATGGGAACTGATTTTTAACTACATCATCCAGAAGAGTTAAATGAATGCAAGAGACTATAAAGCTTAGACTATTTATTGACGTTGAAAAGAGATCAGATTTTCAGTTGTAGGATTTGGTTTTCTGAAGCATGAATGATGATATTCACCTTTCGCCCTTGGAGCAGGGAACATGCTTTTTTTGGACCATGTGCAGCCCTGAGCTTGCTGTTGGCACTCTTCAGATAACTGTGATTATTAACAGTGCACAGATGTACTGGCTATTGCTTTCAGGTATTCAGGCCAGGTGGAAAGAATATGAAAGAACTTACTACAGACAGATATTCACGTGTGAGTTATAAGATTGAAAGGAAAAGAAACTGGTTTATCTGGGTAATTAAAGGCACACTCTGCAGAGGAAAACAAGCAAAAGCATATGTAGTGCTTGCACAATTTGGAAGGCGCACGACTTCAGCTCACTGAGAGGTAAAAAGAGTAAAGATGGTTTTCTACTTTCCTTTAGTCCCTTTGATGCCTATTTGCAAATATAAATGGCCAGGTGTGTTTGTATTATTTATGTTAAAAGAAGATGAAGGTTGTAAGGAAGAGAGCCTTGAAACTAAGACATGCCAGGATTGCTGCTGCTCCTGCAGTCTCTGTGTTGGCCTGTTTTATGTTCCCTTTCTGCCCGAGAGAGCTGCACAAGAAGGGCTGGCAGGCTGGCCACGGGCAGTTCCTGGGACACTGCCTGCACTGCCACCTGCGTAGGTGCACAGCTGTCAGGCTGCTCTGCTGCCCACAGGGCACAGGGGTGGTGGCAGACACTGAGACGTGACAGTCACCACCTCCCGGCATTTCTGGTATCCCTGGAATCCCTGCAGCCCCTCTGGCAGGTTCCTGGGAGCCATGCAGTGCCCTGGGCAGTTCCCAGCAGGGCAGGAGATGAGGAAATGGCCCACATTAAGTGGGTTGTTGGAAAAGCAAGAGCACCACGTCACTGTGTTCAGGGAGGGCACCTCGAGCAGGCAGTGATAAAGTGGCTATCGGGGTGTTCTGGCTGCCAGCCCATGGGTGCTAGGCCCTGAGCCCCAGTGAGATTCCTTCCTTGGGCAGGATCCATGGTCCTGCAGTCAGCTGAAGCTCAGCACGCCCTGCCAGGAGCTGAGCTGCTGCACTCCCCACTCAGCTTCAGAGCCACCATGCTCCTGTCAGGCTATCCAGTGTTTGATATCGCAGGGGAAGGTCAGGAAAATCCAGATTCCTTCTTTCAGCTGTGTAAGGACCATTCCAGACCCCAGTTACATCCCTCGTTGTCCGGACCTTCGGCAAACAAAGCTGTATAGCTCTCTTTAGCCCGGAGATGCTCTCTCTGACTTGTTTTTCACACCAGCGACCCAGCCAGCCCCTCTCATAACTGGGCTTGTATTCCTGTTGTCAGATGGGCTGATTTTAATTGGGTTGCATTTTCAGTTGTTTTTCAGTTCATCAGGAAGGATAAAATAAAATCCTGCCCTCCGTGCTCCCCTCTATCCACCGTAGCAACACCAGCTGAGCATGTTAATCTGAGGAGCAGTGCAAGCAGGGCTTACTCACTGTGAAGTGTTTGGAGGCTGGTTGTTAAGCATTAGATTATTCAAAATGCATTAAATTGTCCTGAATGAAGAGGAAACACGTCTCGATGATCAAGCTGATGGACATTAGCAGTTTCTCAGCGCAAGTTTGCTAAATTTGAACTAGATTTAGCTACTGCCTGCCTCATTCCTATTCTGCAAGGAAAGCTATGGACGGGGAACTGGCAAGGAATAGGAAGCATAAATTCAAGGTACCCACAACTTAGGCTGAAAGCCTTACATAAATCCTTAGGATTTCTAGACATTGGAGAAATGCAGTTGGCATTACTGCCTTCTGTTGACCAAGCAGGAAAGTAGTCCAGGATACAAATTCTTGACAGTCTGGAGGTGGCTTTGAGATCTGAGGGTGGCTTAAATGTTACTGGTGGGGAAGAGCGAGAAGGGGAAGTAACACATTTCTCAACATTTCCAGGTTTTACAAAGCTTGTATGCTGAGCTAGAGCCTGTTAGGGTTTGCTCAGTCTCAAAAAGGGAAATCAGGAAAAAATATAGATGGATGACAGGCAGTTAAGCAGCAATTTTTAAAGCTTATTGTTAATATTTGTATTTTCTGTCTTTTAGGAAAATGGGAAAACAAATTTTGAGTATTTAACTATTGAGTCATAAAAGATTTTGTAATTACTATTTATATCCTTTGTTTGAGTATGTCTGTTTGCAGCCACTGAAATGTCATGGTCTCCTGTATCATAGACCTGCCATCCCCACTGTGAAAAACACACTCCTGCTTTGCTGAAAACTTGTAATAAGCAAATGCCAGCCCTTCCTAGGTGCAGTTAGAGTAAAAACAAAAAAAAAAAACAATGCTGAGAGTTTGTGTGAAGAGAAGAGAAGAGACTCCTTTTGCACCTGTTGGCCATGATGGATGATCTGGGATTTTCCACCCTCCCTCTGGCTCAGTAGCAGAGCAGCACATGGGCGGATAAACCCAGCACGGAACAGGAGCCAAGGCTGGGACAGGCACACACCGTTGCTCATTCCGAGGGTGCCAGTTACTCAGCAATCAGTAGAATAAATGTCTGAGGTATGCTTCCCTCTCCCCAGACATTTTGTCATTTGGTCTTTGTTCAGCGGGAGATGCATCTCTCTCCAAGCTATCTTGTCTTTTTTTATCTGTTAGGCTTGATCAGTTACAGGGTGTCAAGCCAGCTAAGCCCAAGGAGCTCATTCTTGCCAGCATGACTCTTCATTTCCCTCCTTTCATCTCTCCCAGAGGTCAAAAATAGCTGTCTATGAGAAAATGTGGTCATACATGAAGTCGGCCGAGCCCTCGGTGTTCACCAAGACGACGGCGGACGGGGTGGCGAGGGTGCGGAAGTCCAAGGGGAAGTTTGCCTTCCTGCTGGAGTCCACCATGAACGAGTACATCGAGCAGCGCAAGCCCTGTGACACCATGAAAGTTGGAGGCAACCTGGATTCCAAGGGCTATGGTGTAGCAACCCCCAAAGGCTCAGCATTAAGGTGGGTGGAATAATATAACAATATCCATGTTGTTATAGTATTCCACCTACCCTGATGTATTGTGTTGTCATTTTCTTTCTTGTGGATTTTGAGGTAACTTAAAAGTTTAAAATCTTCAATATTCCATGGAGTTAAATAAGACGGTAAATTATGGTTTCATTTATTTAATGCATCCATTTTTTTGTGTTCTCTTCGTGTTGTCCTCTCTGATTGTTTGTTGCTGTTTTAATTTTACAGTTCAATGGCTTTTTCAATTTAAATGGTAAAAGCCAAGTTAACCTGCCATATGTGACGAATGTTAACTGCATGATGTGGTGTTCTTGTTACTTTTTTTCTCAAAGACGATTTCCCCATCCCGCACACTTCAGTTTTGAGCAAATGTTATCCTCCATGCCACCTTCCAATATTTAACCCTGTATTTGCTGTACAGACATTTTGATAGCTCCACGTTCTGTGAAATTTTAGCCAATTTGTCCTCTTGTGCTCCTTTTTTTATACGTTACGATTTCCTAAGCATTTGTGCATTTTTTCTTACAAGTTATGTTTTATCGTTTCAAGAAATGCTGTTAACCTGGCAGTATTAAAACTGAATGAGCAAGGCCTCTTGGACAAATTGAAAAACAAATGGTGGTACGACAAAGGAGAGTGCGGCAGCGGGGGAGGTGACTCCAAGGTCAGCCTCAATGTCACCACAATCGGGTACCTTAGCAAAGAGTAATCGGCAAGGCTGTTATTTTGCTTCTCAAGAAAAAAAACTCAAAAAGAAAGCAGATGAAAACTATTTCACTAATTGTGGTGGGGACAAAAATCTATTTTCTTGTTCAGTAGCTCTTTCAAAGAAACGGTGTTATTTAATACCATCAACGGGTTTGTTCGAGCTTGGAAACCTTATTTAACTAACAGATAGAAAGTCTAGTGTTGGTGGGACCTATGCAGAGTAAATCAGTGAGGTAACTGTACAAGAAACCAATGATCACACCTGGTCATCATCCCAACCCCTGAGGGCAAGGGTTTCTGAGGCGCTTTTTTTTTTTTTTGCCAGAACCATCTGTGCCAGCACACAGATCTGGAGGTGAAAGAGCTCCTATTTCCCTTGCCCTTTTGGGGAGGTTTTGGAAGTTTTGCCTGGAGTATTTAAATGTTGCCTTTTGTACAGCACTGACCAGTCTTCTGCACCCCCCTGTGCAGGAGCCCTGTATCTGTGTTAGACATGCCATTGATACAGATTGTGGACTCAAATCTGGATCCAGTGGCAGCAGTGACAACCTTATCACTGCCCTCTGCAGAGCTGAGGCTTCCCCCAGCCTTCCAGGCAGCCTCTACCTTCACAGAGTTACTTCAGTGAGCTCATGTATTGCAAATGTTAACTAGTGTGCTTTCCTTTTGCCAGCTTTGCCCTGTAGGACTGGCAGTTTCTGCAGACTTTAACCCAGCAAGGATAGGCTGTAGCTAGAGTTGTCTGGGTGCTGTTGGGTACCTGTACCTTGGGTACAGGAATTACCAAGAAAATTAATTTAAATTACATTGTACTGAAAAATACTGAAATTCATTTTTATAGTGACACTCTCCTACATTAAGTAAAACTGGATCTTTAGGAAACAATAACTCCTAATCTCTCAAATAAAAATGCTTCAGAATTGGTCCAAAATCAATAATAACAGTAAACTGCAGTTTTGGACAATTACTGCAAATTACTGCTGCAATCTATTAATAAGAGTTGCACACAGTTGGCTACATAGGAAATTGCTCAGCTCGTCATGTCTGCTGCTATCAAAAGCCACTGTGGAATATTGAAGGAAGGAAAAGCTCTTGAATTTGGATTGATTCAGTAGCTGGAGGTCTGCAATGCTCAGCAGCAGCCTGGAGATGAGCTCAAGCTTTTTTATGCTTTTTAGCTCTGCTGCTCCTCCTTCACAGAACATTTTTATATGTCATATTTGCCAGTATATTAAATGTTTAATATCCTCCTGGGATCCAGCACCTCATTGTCTAATGCTGCCTGCCTGAAAGAAAACTCTTCATATGAACCAGCTTCAATGAACTTCATTGCTTCAAGTTCATTGAATTAAATCCAGCCAATAACACTTAGGGCCCTAAGGGAACTAAAGAGGGCTTCTAAAATGGTCATAATTAGGGCAGGACCAGCCTTCTATTTTTGCTTATGCTGGAAGATGCTTTACAAAGAACGATGCCTTTGGCCTGGTCAGACAATGTTGAGGGAGTGGAGTCAGGGGTGCTATGGTAACACGAGCTGGTACCCAGAGAAGAAGGAAGGGGAGCAAACACAATAATGTGTGTTTTGCTGGTTTGGTCCCAAGTGATGTCTGTCTGCAGTTTGCTGTAACACACTGTGGTGAAGGACTTGTTCGAGCTATAGTCATCAGCTCTTGGGGCACAGCTCAGCTGACAGAAGTCCCCAGAGAGGAGAACATGGCATGTAGAAGACCTCCCACAGAAGACTGAGCTAAGCGAGGCAGGGCAGGGGTTAGTGGCTGTTTCTAGAGGTGTGGTAAACCAAAAGAGGTTTTTTGTTATGAAGTGGCTTTTCCTTTGAGGTAGTTCTGTAGGCACTGAGTACTGTAGACTGCAATGTGGCAGCAGAAGGCAGTGCCTTCCCAGCACTCTCCCACTGCCAGCCAGACACTGCCCTGGCCCAGCAGGAGCCCCGCTGCCCTCTCTGGAAAGATGAGCTCTGGTGCTGCCCCCTGCGCACTACAGCTCCAAGAGTCTCACTGGCCTCTCTCTCCTCACTGTCCTCCCACCAGAATTTGCCCTCGTCATCTCATCCCATCTCTCCAGTTAATTATTTATATGAACACGGCTTCATTTGTAGAGCATTCAGAGGAGTTGCTTCAAAGCTGTTATTTTTTTTTCCCTTTTACCTTAAAGGAGGTGGCAGCTGGGGGAACCAGGATGGGGTGGTGAAGGCGCCTGAGGTGGAGATACAAACCTTGCCCTCCATCTCATGACACCAATTGCTCACTCGGGGCAGCTGTCTCTACTGGCTGAGCTGACAGACTCCTCTCTCAGCTTCCCCAGTAGAGACCCAGGCTTGGGAAATCGCTGCCCGCGAGTCCGCAATCAGTCACCTCCTACCTCGTGGAAATGGGTTATGTGTAGATGTGAGTCATGTCAGACTGCTGGTGCCAGTTTCTTAAGCTAAACTCCTCCGTGACTCTGATACTTTAGCTCGCACTGCAAGCCAGAGGTAAGTCTGAGCCTGTTTGCTTGTGCCAGTGCCCATCGTTGTACTGCAAAGGACCCGCTCACCTCTCCCGTGCTCGTCCTCCCTGCGGTCTCACATGTGGTGTGCCTGTGCTTGGAGAGGAATGATTCTGAGTTGTGAGTTCGTCTCTGGTTGCCGGTTCTTCATCGCCTCTGGAAAATTAAACAGTGACTTCCATTTTCACAAGCATCTTGAGTCTTGCAGCAGGAAAAAGAAAAGGTATTCAGTTGGCTTTCTGCAGGTTTTGAATGTGTTGGTTTACACAGAGTGTGAGGTTAGGCCTGTGGGCATTCTGTGCTCCTGGGGTTCATTTGTAATTCAAGACTAAAGACACTGTGCCATTTTAATGAGTTTGTTTTAAAGGCCTCAGCTGACATGTGTCTTGTTATCAGTGCTACCAGTCTGTGCCAGTGCTGGTTTGGAGCAGAGGGTGCCAGTGTACTCTGCAGTGCCTTAGCTGTTGGTACTGCTCTGCCAAAGGGGATTACCCCATTTTGGTAGAGGTCCTTATTTAACAAGTCTGAAGGGGAATATGCTCCACCCATGAGTAATTTTTCGGGGATGCATGTCAATACACATGGGCTGACTTGGCTGATGCAGACATTCTGGTACATGCACCAAAACTTGTTCACTTAGCCCTCCTAAAGGAACATTAATTTAGTTTCATGGCAAAATTACCTTCTCTTCAGATGCTCTTATACATGCAAGCTGAGTTCTCAATCACAAGAGAATACAAAACAGTTGTAAAAAAAACAAACTCCAGGAAATACGTTGCAGTTTATTACAAGTTTAGAAACTAATTATTTTGCTTATTATACAATCCTATAATCTTGGAGCTGACTGATGGCTGAATAGGGATTTAACAAGACTTAGACAAAAGGGGAAGCAAGACAGCGGTCACAGGCTGAGTGACTTAAGTGAAACTAATTATTCAGTTGCATAGGAACAATTTTCTGCTAAGATAAATTTCTGTAGTTCTGCTGTTGACAAATTTCTCATATTCTTATACCTTCATGGTAACATTTAATGACAGCCAGAATGTTTGAATGCAGCTTCTCACCAACTTCACGTGCCAAGATTCCTTGCTAATTATTTGACTTAATTTCTTTAATATATCCTTTTTTAGGCTCTTTTGGAGTACATCAGAAAAATTACATGCAATGTAATATTATTTCATTTTCCAATTGTTTCTTTTTAATCATAGAATTAATTTTCCAGTGTGCTAGTTGAGTTCTGCCCTCAGAGCTGTGCTCCATACAATATCCCATTCCCAAGACCTTCAGAGCTGTGAGTTGTGGCTATTAGCAGATGGGATCTGTTCCCCCGTGTCTGTGTGCTGTTTTGCTTTGATACATTTTCAGCACAGCCGTTAGCATTTGCAGCATAATTTTTTTAAGTGGCATATTTTTAGAAGAAATCTGTTATGCTTTATTTTAGATTATACCTGATGCCTAAAGAGCACCATTGCCAAACACGTCGTGCATAAAAGAGAACATTGGGGGAAATGGCTATCTTAAAAAGATGCAGCATGATTTATTTGAGCAATTTATTTGAAATTATGTTCATCAGCATGAATTTCCTTGTCATCCATTCCATAGGCCTGCGTTATGAGCTGGAAAAAGATAAAATGGCTGATCAGAGCCAGTGACAGTAACACAGAGCTAATTCATGCTCAGAGCTGGGAAAGTAATATGAAATTACTGTATTGTGCAAATTAGTGACAAAGCAAAATAATGCTTCAAGAGGAAGACACCAGAATATTGGTTTAATTGACAGCTATTACTTTATAGCATATTAGGAAATAATACTGTGTATGTTTTGTGCCAGTGATGAAGTCTTAATGCTCTAGGAGTTCATTGGAGCATCTCAGAGCACTGCCAAGAAGGGCAGAGAGCCTGCTCTAGTTTGCAGAAACAGCAGTGCTGCTGTGCAGATTGTTGAGGGTATTTTCTTGGAAATGGAACTGGGAAAAGTAGCACAATAATTTGGGAAGAGTAGGTTGCCTACACTGGGAAGGAGTTGGTGGAGTCAGAACCAGTAGTGTCCAAGAATTGGGAACTGTTGAGTTTTGCCAGTATAACCTTTAGCGTCATGGAGGCTGGCTTTGCTGCCTTGCCAAAGCCAACTCAAGACACCTGAGTGTGCAAGGAGACCTGTTTGTGCAGCATTAATTGTGGCAGACTTGGGGCTCATGCAGGGACACCATGTCCGGCCTTTATGGCCACAAGAAATCTTAAAGACTTCTTAACTGTGCGCTCCTTTCGATAGCATCTGTGGTGCTTAACAGTTAATTTCCATAGATTGCTTACATGAGTCATTTATCCTGCACTGTAAGTATCAGTATGGGAAAAGTCAAGGCGGAAGGCTCTGTGGTACTGGAAAAGGAAGAAAGGAAAACCAGCAGCTGGAAGTGGAGCTCCCGGCAGCAGGAGCCGGGCCCTTGCTTTGAACGTCTCCCCGGGGGTCTGGGGTTGGTTGTTTCTCTTTAAAAGTAACTGCTGTCATTTAACGTGCAAAGGGAAAAGTAAATGCCTTTCTTCTTCTTCAAAGTGACTCTAATGTTTCAGCATTGTGCTCACGTGGACGCAGGCTCTGGTGCTGCTCTGTGGATTTCTCTGTGCTCGCCGGCACTGTAACCGTGGGCCGAATGCCTCTGGTTCTTGTACACACGACGTAGCTGTTCTTTGAATGTCCTGTGTAGCCTTTGGACTAAGCAGCACCTACCTGCAGCCTGCTGAGGAGCCAAGAGCAGGAGTCACAGAAGAAGCCGTTTCAAGAGGAAAATAAAGATGGGGGGAAAAACGGATGTACCTAGAGACAAGAGAAAGAGAAGGTGAGGGGATAGCCGGCATGCAAGGTAAGTTAAGTCTCTTGCTTGTACCCACCCAGGTTAGAAAGGACCCAAACAATGGCAGGAAAGGTCCATGCCACTGTTTAATATCTTCTAGGTCTGAGCATGGTGTTGGGTACCTTGCCCTCCTTTGCTCTTCCTTCCACCCTCTCACCACATCTTGTACCTCAAGTGTCGGGCACTGCTGTGAATGAGCTACAGTGACTTGTTATGGCTTGTATTTCCTAATCCAATCAGCATGTATTATTGCATTACCACTTGGCACTTCTCTTAAATTATGATCCTGTTAGTATAGAGTTTAATTTGTTTGAGCTACATTTGTGAAACATGTAAATATTCTTTCATAGAGACAGCTGCTGCTGCCAAACACAGGCTGCAAACTCTGCAGAGAGCAGAGGAACTTGCAGCCTCAGCTGATAACACATCTGGCTCTGTAAAGGTGTGCACTAGAGTGTCTGTAGATGATGCAATGACATCATGTACTCATTCAAGCACCTGAATTTACAATGTATGCCTGGTGACCAAAGGAAAAATGCTTCAGATTCAGATCACTTCAGCAAGGGTAAACTGGATGCTCCAACCTGTAATGGCTGATTACTTCTGCCCAGTAGTAGAAACTGTAACAAAGTTCTGTTATGGAGAGCTATTGCAGCTATTGAGTACTCAGCAGGAACTAAACCCATCCATCCCCTGGCAGCCAGGGAGCTGCAGCCCCAGGATGCTTCTCACCATCATCGCTCAGCGCCCCGGGGCCTTGAGCAAAGGGAACTGCTGCTGGCTCTGCTGTTGAGGAAAAACAACATCCTCTGCCAGGGGATTTATTGCTCTGCCTCCAAGCACTACCCCAGCCATTGACATCCAGCATAGTTCTTAGGTGGCTGGGGGACATGCAGGGCTTGAGGTGCTGAGTTTTAATTTTCTAATTTTGCAAGCTCTTTTTCTTTCCAAATTAGATGGCTTTCACTTTTGTCCCTTCCTCTGACCACCCAAAAACCTCAAATGTTAAATCTTGGAGATGTGCAACTGCAGGTAACACAGGGCAGGGAAAAAGTGGTGTGGGTCTGAAATGGTAGCAAAGAGCAACCAAGGGCTCATTACTTAAAAAAAAAAAAAAAAGCCTGGTGCTTTTTGCTTTTTTTTATTGAATATTAAGTGTTCAGTGTGGAATGCAAGGATCACTTTTTGAGATGGAAGGTAGGAAATCATGATTGATAAGAAGGAACAGAGATTGGCCCTATGGGTTTATGCCTGTATTTTCGGGGCCCTTCACTCCTGCTTGAGGTACCAGCAACTGTAGTCTTTAAACAGAGTGGGTTTGGATTTCCAAATAAATTCCATTTCCAAACAAAGTCTTCCCTATCCCTCACGTGTGGGTGTGTCACAGAGTGTGAAGTCACAGAACAGAGACGTTGCTAAACTGGTAAATTGCAACAGGCAGATGGATGATCTGATCTGAGCAAGGGCCCTTGGACAATGCATTCACCCGCAGGTTTTGTATCTATTCAGAAGTTATTTCAGTAACAAGATCTGACAAAAAGTCCATTCAGTAGTTACAAATCAGGCTGGGATTTATGCAGCTTGGGGGAATAAAGTGCCTTATTTGATTTAGATGGGTCTTTAACCTCAAGCTATGCCCTCTAGAGAGTAGTGTATCTACTGGATTTGGTGTATCTTCCTCAATTGTTTCTATCTTTATATTTTAACGATACCGCGATGGCTGTTAGTGAGATTTTTTTATGGTATCCTGTCAAATTAAGCAGAGAGTCTGGGCTTGATTTCTGCCTTTGTCAGTCCCTGCACAGCTGTGTGCCCATGCGGGCTGGCTCAGGGGTGCAGCAGTGGCCACTTGCCTTCTGACCCCCTCAGCTCCAGTCAACAGGACTGGAGGCCCCATTCAGCATCACCTCCCCTCCTGCCAGCAGGGCACGGAAGGCTGGTGGTTCTGTGTGATGTGTGGCAGGGAGGGATTCCTCTGCTCGGCTGGATGCAGTGGTGCCATTGTTCAGGGTCACACTCAGGGTAGCTCAGTTGGTCAGAGCAGAGTGCTGATAGCACCAAGGCTGTGGATTCAACCCCTGTATGGACCTTTCTTTTAAGAGTTGGACTCAATGGTCCTCGTGGGTCCCTTCCATCTTAGAATGGTCTGGTATTCTGTAATCTCAGTGCTCTTCAGGTATTTGTCTCTCAGAGCATGGTAAATGTGACACGTCCCACATATCTGCAGCAAGCTGCCCTCTGTGCTGCCCCTGAAGTTAGTGGGGATTAGCCAGTGACACCAGCAGGAACAATTAATTCCGCTTTTTCAGTAGTTTTACCCAAGAGGATTTTAGGAAGCATTTTGGATTTAGAAAAATGCTTGTTTGTTTGCACCTTATTCCAATTGCCTCCACCTCTGACACTGTGAGGTAAATTTTAGAAACCCAAGTTTAACATCCGAACTCTTTGATGTTATAAGGGTTTTGGTTGGGTTGTGCTGATGTCAGCAATCACAGGGATGTTCCAGCCAGCAAGGACAGCTCTGGTCATAAGGAACAAAGGAGAACATTTCTTGCTGTAGAAGTGAGAGTGCTCTAAATATGTCACATTCCTAAATTAAAAGGATTAAGCAAAACCAACGAGGATTATTTAATTATAAAACAAGTCAAAAACCACTTTATAATGCGCTAACCAAGACCTGGTACCACCATGGACTCTCACCTCCTTCACATCACTGAGATTTGGACAGGAGAGTAACGAGCCCTTTGCAGGGTCCGAGCCCTCAGTCTGACCATGGGGCTTGGCTGGGGCAGACTGATGAAGAGGGAGGATGTCACCTTTGATTAGAGGGGACAGATTTGCCAGAAGCCTCCCATGGCTTTCTGTTGCTCTGATGCCACAAATCAGCAATAAATCTGGCCTAGCCAGATATTAGGCCAGATTTACAGCTGTTCTGTGCCATGCAGTGTGACACAGCCAGAGCCTGGGTTGTCTTTGGCACCGTGATTTCACCTTCTCCTGTGCACCCAAAGGGCCAGTACCAGGGTACAGGGAATCATGAACAGCTTTGCTCTAAGTGCTGCATCCCAAGTGATGTGTGCCTGCATTTCCACGCTTCTCCAACCAGAGGAATTTGTTTTGCTGTTGTACTGCTGGAAAAATGAACAAGGGCCTGTTGGTGACCACACAGGACTGTGCATTGTGGTAGCTGCAGTGTTAAGTACAGGGATGTCTGTTAGCAAAGGACAGTTCTGGTGACTATATTTGCTGTATGTTTGGAGTCAGCATCAATCTGCTTTTGTGAGAAGGATCGCCACTGCTACTGGCCTTAGGTTTCTTATCTTCAGCTCAAAATGAACTCTGTATTTCTGGGTGAGATGGCCCATGTCCCTCCCTGGTGCTGCTGGGAACATGGATGTCCTGGCCAAGTAGCCCTGCAGAAGCCTGTGGAGCTCTTCTGTGCAGAGGCCACTCATGAGCAGTGAAGCTGCAAGGGTTGGAGTTCTTTGCCTGGTGTTTGATGTCTCCTGGGCCAGCTGGGCATCCCTCCCTGGCTGAAGTGCTGCTCAGATCTCCTGCAGCTTGTGCTCTGCTATCGTGAGCCGCAGCCCCAGGCACACATGAAGAAAGGATGTTTTCAGAACCAGAGAGGAGTTCTCAGTGCTGAAATGCTATTCTGGTCTTCCTTCAAGTTAATGGGTGATTTCTTTACCCTCTACCCCCAAAAAAGCTATGTTTGGACTCTCAAGATGCTTCAAGCAACACTCTGGTAATACAAGTCTGCCCTGTACACCAGACTCTATGGACAATCAGGAACCAGCTGATGGTGGGTGAAGGAACACTTGCAGCTGTAAAACCCAGGTAGTGAGAGGTGTCAGGGCAGCCCATGGGCAGTCCCACAGCCTGGGAGATTCAGTGCAGCCCATGCACTGCCCTCCCCATCCTGTGCCACCTTGAGGAAGCCTTTTAATTGGTTTTTTGAAGAGCCTTGCTTGTTATACCTTTACTCTGCAGCTTGCTTTTCTGAAAGATTGCATCTAAAAATTCTAAATTAATTCTGAGAAATTGTTCATCTGGTTTGAAAGGAACAGTGTGCTGTCTGCCGAGTTTATTCACTCTCCTTGGCAGTGATTGGGCTTGGGTATAACATTTATATGGCATCCATTAGAGCATGGAATGGGATGTGAATTATCCAAAGCTGTTCCAATCATCACTTAAGTCTTTATAGATTGATAGTAATAAACATAACTACAGTGTTGCTGAGACTTCATGCCACTCGAACACCAGTTAGACAGAGCTGAAAAGAATCTGCAGATTATTGGGTGAGATATTCAAGTCCTAAGTGACTTCTGTTCCCAGTTCTCACCTCTAGTGGTCACCGAGTCCTTGGATCGCCTGTTGCGACTTGTGAGGACCAACCCAAACACTGGCTACAAAGGCACTGGCATCTTTCCTGGAAAATGGCCCTTTCTTGACAAGACTGCAATGTTCTTTTCAGAAATTAACAGTGCTTTTCCAAGAAACTGCTCAGACTCTTCACTGCAGTCCAAGTTCCTTCAGGAAAGGGTCCTGTTTACAGCACTAGCACACAAACACGATGGCCAGTAGCTGGAACCCGACTGCCAAAAGGAGCAGCCTGGCCAGCTTTTGCAGTCATATGTGGGACTGCAGCCTGGGCATGCGTCTTAAGTTGGTACAAGTTAGTGATGGCAGTAGGTAGAACATCAGGTTTGGGTTTCTCTTCTTTAAATTGGTGCAGGTGAAATCATGACAATTAGCCTAAAAGGCCATTAATTACACCACTGAAAACCTGTTAAGATTTATAATTTGAGAGGGCCAGAAGTTCTACCTTTCCACTTTAGGGACTAATAAATATCTACTTCTTCGATGATTAATTTACTTGTCTTGTACTTCAAGCTTGTTCTGGCCAAAAAGAATGGAAAAAATAACACCACTAGTTTTCTCAGTGGAGATAGAATTTACTGCAACTAACCTGAAACTGGAGCTTTGTTAAGAGGAGGCAAGGCAAAAAATTCCCCAGACAAGTAAGGCTGTCTCAAAGAGAAGAGGAGAGAGTGGATGGCTTCTGAGTCATTGTGTTCCCTCTTTTCAATATTAATTGCATTAATGGAAGATGGGCAACAATGAAATATAAATGTAATAACTGCTCTGCAAAGAGCACATAGCAGCTCCTTCTTCTGAGAAGGAGCATGTGCATGGTGAACATACTCAGCCTGGAAACAATGCCATGTTTTGTAGGATCAGCCGACATGACAAAGTTCTGTAACACTTCCTGAATTTGAGGGAGAGGTGGCCCAAATTTTTAAATTGAACCCGAAGCTTTGGGGACCCAGCTCATGGGTGAGATTTTAATGAGTTTGTTTTTCAAAAATCAGTTCATTCCATCAGTATCATCCTGTCATCTGGGGCCACCAGCAGCAAAGGGTGCAGAGGACTTCTGGGTCTGTTGTTCTGCACCCAGACTGTCTGAAGAGGACCAGGGAGGAGGGCCCAGGGCCACACAGCAAAAGGAAGAGGCGTTTCCCTTTGGGATAGTGTCATTAAATCTGGAAAAAGACTGGCAGGGCTTGTTTTCTAGCAGTAGCTGATGGCTGAAGAGGGGAAGGTTATGCTGCCAGCACCTGAATGGACACTTAACAGAGTGGCAGAGAAATGAAGCAGCTGAAACCCCAATAAAACCCACTTCTGTCAAGGTATAAAATTGTGTTTGTGGCAGTCTCGGTATAGCCTATAAAACAGGTGGGCACTGATATTACAGGTGTGCCTCTCAAAAAAACAACCATGGCAGATGGCTTAATTTCCCTCTAAGGGCAGTACTATCCCATATGAGGCTCCTGGTATTGTTTCTCTAACTCAAGTCTTCCAGTCATTTTTAGAAAAAAAATCTTAGCAGGGTTTGGTAAAGCTGGCCAAGAGAACCAACCTCACAGCTTTATGACTGGATGATCCAGATCATACTGGATGAAAAGCAAAACAAAATCCTTCAGTTGTGGGAAGGAAGACAAACACTGCAAGTTTCTGGACAAGAATACCATCCTGTGGATTCCAAAATGCTGACATCCCAATACAAATGGCTTCATCTCATTTTCTGGGCATACAGAGCACAAGAGTACACAAGCTCTCAAACCTCTGAATATTTTACTTTAATCAAAGCAACCAAGCTAAGAGAGAGAGGTCTGGAAACCACCCAGGGGAGATAAAAAAGAATCACATCATAAATTCAAGTATGGAAAAACAGTGGATGCCACCTAGGAAAGGGCTGAGGACTTAATAGAATATGAAGTCCTATAGCCCAACAGTCCTATAAGTTCTATAGTACCATACAGCCCAACAACAGCAACATGATTTTTTTTTTTTTAAATGACTGGAAAACACAGAAATACCCCAAGAAAACTACAAGGTAATGGAAGTCTTTTGAGACAGAGCCTGAGAAAATGAGGAAATGATCCTCTGAAGTGGACAGCGAGAGAAGGAGGTGGCTGGTGACACAGCCGCCTATTGGGACTCAGACAAGTCATCTAGGGTCTTCATCCCTCTGCCTCTAAGGCAGTTCTGAAAATCCCACCTCAACCAAGCCAGGGTAAGCTATGAAAAATCCCCTTCCTAGACCCAGCAGCCATCACTCCTAGGACCCTGCAATTCCCTCTACAACAACCAAGAGAACAGTTTGCAACTTGTTGGCCTTGGACTGGCTCTCGTGCAGGCACAGGCTGGCACTGCCCAAAGGACACCCTTGGGACTGGCTGGGTGTGAGCTGAGGGGTGACACAGAGGATTTGTGTTCCATGGGCACTGCTGAGCATTCCGTGAAAAATGCCAGGATCTGCAATTCCATCAGGATCTCAGCCAAAGCCATGACTGACTCTGACTGTTAAATTGAACCAGGCTGCACAGCTACTCAGAGATGGGCAATGGGAAAATGTATCAGCAGTCAGGCTCACTTTCCAGTATATCTACTTATCGTGGGAATTTGGGGTTTGAGGAGTCCATCCCACACTGCACATACTGCATTCCTGAAGGGCTGGACCAGGGGTTGCAGAGGCATCATGCCTTGTCCCACCATAAGGTTTCTCAAATCCTACTGCAAAGGAAACAACACATGCATTAGGAGGTTTTGGGATTTCTTTCCTGAAGGCAGGCAAAATTGTTCCTTAGGACTTTGATGAAACAAGCTGTATTTTGTGCTTCACAAATTGGTGCCTTTTTTTGCACACTGAGAGGGTTTCCTCACTCAGGTACAGGGTGTTCATCCCAGTGCCCTACCCAGTGAAGTAGCTGAGTCAAGAGGCTGGGAACTTGACTCAGGCAAATCTTCAGGTCATCTGTGTGCTGGAGGGACAGGAGAGGCCAAAGCAGAGAGGGACAGGCTGCTCTAGCTGCTAGCTACTCTTTCATGTCTGACTTTCCTCCCCTGATCCCTCCGTACACGACCTGACCCTCTGGTACCAGCCACTTGCTCAGCCCCCGTGCCAGGCAGGATGGGGACAACCCCAGCACCAGAGCACCCTGGCATGGTGACAGCTCCACCAGCAAAGCCTGGGTGGGTCTGAAGCAAGGAGTGACTCCTTGGCATCTGTCTGCCCATCCCACTCAGCTCCTCATGCTAGGACACATGGATGGACTAAACCACCTCTCTCCTACCCAGGCTGAGGGAATGTGGTACCTCACCTGGCAAACAGGGCTGTGACAAATGATAATGAAAACCCCAGTTTAGGCAAATTCCCATCTGTTTAGTTAAGATAATTTTAGTTTACTACTTTTTCTCTTTTTTCTTTTTTTTTTTATTTTGGCAGTTGTGTGTGCACAATTAGCTGCAGTCTTAGCTTAAAAAAAATAAAGAACCCTAATTAGCATATTAAGCCTCCTCATTTCCCAATACTGTATAATGTTGTGAAAGCTAATCTATAATGTATTGGATGTTATGCAAATTCTCAGTACTCCGTATGGGGTTTACAAAGGCATGCAAATTAAAAATAGTGTTCAGAATAGGACTGGAGGGAGGGGAAAATTTGCACAATAAAATATGCAGGTAGGAGGAAAGGTGCTTATAAGCTTCTTTCTATTGTTTGTGTATTCTCAGCTGCACAATGCTTTCAAAGCTGAGAGATGTATTGCATAAAATCTCTCCAAATCGGATAGTTTTTAAATGAAATTTAAAATGAGAGTACTGTTCTCTGAGCAATAATTCACCCTGCACTCTGCTGGGGCTTGTAAGGAGAAGGCAAAGGCACTGAGCTTTCACGGGCTGGCGTTGCAGGCATGCAGGGCTGCTCGTAGTGTGTTTGTCTGGGGGTCGCCGGGGGTCTCACACAGCCCAGCTGCCCAGGAGGGTCCGTGGTGGTGGCTTGGCCAGGACCTCTCCTGCAGTCTTAGCTTTCACCGAGCGGGGCGGGTGCGTTTCCTGCACCCCGGCGTGTTGGCAGTGTCTCACAGTGTGCTTTGGTCCTGTCAGTATTTTATAGCCCTACCTGGAGGAGGATGCAGCTGTAGCTGCAGCACAGCTGGCTTTTTAGGATGCTGCTGGCTCCTGGTGGAGGGGCTCTGCCTGCTGCCAGTGCCAGGCCAGCAAACATGGTCTGTCTCATGTGGCTTGTCACTGCCACCCGTTGGCTGTGTCCAGCTGAGTTTGTACAGCCAGCCCTGATTGATACTTAATTAGATTACAGCTGCTGCTTAAAAATAGCCATTTTATAAAAATAAAGTCACAGCTGGTGTCAAACTGAGCCCCATGCAGGCCAGGAGTGAATAGTGCTGCCTCTAACTGGACAGCCAGGAAGCTCTGCAGGCAGTGCTGGCCACTGGGACCAGTAGTTGCTTTTCCCTGGTCTTGCCTCCCTCCTGGCTGGGTAACACTACACAGAGTCATGTTGGAGCAGCCTGTGAGCGTTCAGCTCAGGAGCTCTTGAATATGATATTTTTTCTCATGATACCCCACGAGCTTCCTGGGCTCAGCTGCCACCCTCCTGCCAAAGGACACAGAGCATCTCCAAGAGCAGCTCTTCCCAACATCAACCACCAACAGTTTCACTGCCATCTCAAAAGCAGCTTCTTGGCAGAGGAGGGCTTTACTTGACTAGCTGCTTCTTCCAGTCATGGCAAGGCTCAAGCATTCTTGTTGCTCAGAGTTGTGAGCCCTCCTAGTGTGGGGATGTTTCCCTAAATGTCACTGTGCAATTTAGCTTATATTTAGGGTGTTTTGTATAGGTCTTGCTGCTCTTTCTCCTGAGTCTCTTCTGCTCTACAGAGTCAGGCACTTCGGGCAGGGGTGGGAGAAAGGCAGGGAGCAGCAAGAGCCAGGCATGAGGTTGGTACTGGAGCATACATGGGCTGAGCTCCTGCATCTCCTCTGCTGGCAGCAGGCCTGGATGCACCCAAAGCAGGCTGTGCATGTGTCTCCCTGGTGTCATCCCGTGCAAAGTGGCACAGCATTGCTGAGGAGAAGAACCCAGCCCTGTGCAGGCGTTTAGTAGAGATCAGAGCTGTTCAAGCAGGAGCAGGAGCTGAAGATGTCCCTTACACAGGGAGCCTGCCTCATGGAAACAGGCAGGAGAAAACCAAGACATCACACAAGGTGGAAGTGGAAATGACAAAACCTAACCGAGAGCTCCTCAGGTGCTGCTTTCCCACACAGAAGGGGCAGGTGAGCTCAGCCCCCATGGGCTGTGGGCTCCTGGCGGCATCAGTCAGCTACTCCATTTATCACCATTTCCCACCCTGGACACTTTCAGCCAGCGTTTCCATATTCATTCATTTGCTTCACAGAGGTCTGAATTTGCTTATTCTCTGCTGCAGTTGCCTGGACTGGGAGCGTTGGAGGTGCAGCAGTTGGGGAATGAAGATGTCCCGCGCTGCCTCCAAGCGCGCTGCCTCCGAGCGCGGCCCCTGCGGCGCCGGCCACGGGAGCTGGAGAGGGCAGCGCCGGCGGGGAAGGGGCCGTGGCAGCTGTAAAATCCCCCTGCGTGGATCCAGCGGGGGGTTCTGCTTCGCGCAGGGACCCGCCAGGCGCGGGGGCTGCCGGGGGTCGGGGCTGTGAGCGTTGTTCGGCCGTGAGAAGCCGCGGTGGGCGGCGAGGGGCTCCTGTCTGTTGGTGCAATAGGGGGCTCCTGCTGGATCAAACCCACCCAGATCCCTAAAGCTACTGCAGGTGCCTGTGGTGCACCGAAGTGGGAGATTGGCCTTGCTTTGTTTCTACTGCCTTCATTTAACAGTGAGTGCCGATTACTCAAAGCGATATGGGCAGGACCTGGTAATGTAGAGATGCTCTAGCGTTAACTTAAGGGGATGATCCAGTTGCCTGCAGTGTAAATACTTTGTGGCCAGGAACCCTGCTTTATCGCTTTGTATAGTTTTAAAGTAGTTTAAAGATTGAATAACATAAAATAACATAATATAATGTTATTTATGTTATTTCCCACGTGAAGAACTCCTGTAAACCTTGCAGTATTGAAACTCAGTGAACAAGGCATCTTAGACAAGCTGAAAAACAAATGGTGGTACGATAAGGGTGAATGTGGAGCCAAGGACTCCGGAAGTAAGGTCAGTCGCTGAAGGTCTTTTTGTACTGATTAGCAATCACATTTTGACCCACTGTTTGTTTATACCAAGAATGACTTTCAAAAATTGCTATTTACATTTTGAAGGTTGAAAGAAAAGAATAGGAAAAAATAAGTAAGTTTCGGAACATGACAGCATTTTTCTTATATGCAGTAACAGACTGTAGTTGTAAGTATATTTTACTGTGTGAGTATTTTGCTAGAAACATGCTAAGAGAAGCCCCCAAAGTCTCCCAAGCTACTGTCTTCATTTAAATGTGCAAGGTTCAGCACAGTCACTGTCTATTATTTAGGCCAGCTTCTTTTTTTTATTGAAAAAGCCCATTTTTGTTTCAAAATTATTACTTAGGTTCTCTACATGTCAGTTTGGGAAACAGTCACATGCTTGCTAAGGGCACAGATTTTCAGGACAGACAGCTGATAAGGAAAAAATGCCCTTCCTGCCCTATTTGCCAATTCATTTTGAAATTGGTTGGATTAAAAAAAAAAAAAATCTAGAAATACAAATGGTGAATCATTATCTAAATATTGTATATTCCTTTTTATACTGCTTTGAACCATTTTGCTGCTGTACTGTCCGGTCGGCCACCAGCCGTGCTATGGGGCTGTCCAGCCTCATGCAGGACCACTGTAGACCCCAGAGCAGGTCCCACCCCTGAGGTGGATTGGCCCAGTAGCTGCACACTTAAATTGTAGGGAACACTTATTTACAGCATTCAGTTAAAAGGAGGACTTCTTTTTTTAAATTTATGCTTATAGACCTATTGGGAAGAAAAACTTTCTGAAAGTGCTGGGCTTGTTGGAGTGAAGGACATTTGCAAAGGCACCAAGAGGAGGAGGAATCCAGCTCCAGCTGAAATCGGTCGCAGTTGAGTGCCTAACTCCCTTGGTGCCTCTGGAAGTGCTCTCTGTAATCATTCAAACAGAAAACCATAATTTCAAAGCACCCTTTCAGTGTCGGAGGACAATTTCAAGTTCCAGCGAAGCCAATAATAAAATTCCATTGATTTCAGTAAGACTGGAAGTTGCTTAAGGCACAGCCCAGTAGCTGTTGTATCAGATAAATTTGGGATCGTGGGATAGCTGAACACATGGCAGCTGCCAAAGGGAGCTGTGATTCAAAAGAGGTGTAAAGGATTAAGATCTTAGTTTAAATGGCAGATTGTTTGCTACAACCACATGTATCCAAACTGCCTGTGAAACACAGACACTTACAAGGTAGATCAGATTTTGCTCTGACTATATGCAAATTTGGCTCTCCCTAGAGAGAACAGTTAACCCAGCTCTGTCAGCAGTGTCTTCTCTGGGCACAGACAAATTTCTTTGGCACCTGCCCATCCACCCCAGCCAGTGTGGTGTGGCAGTCCAGCCAGCTGTGCCAGCCAGCAGCTGTTCCTGCCCACAGCACCCACCCATGCAGCAGCAGAAGGGTTGCATCTCTGTTTAATCCTGTTCTAGAACCCTGATTTTAAAATGCAAGCTTCTCCCCCATCTGACATGTACTGAAGGAAGATAAACCCTGACCAGTGATTTTTGTGTTACAGTGTCTGATTTCATTCAGTAACTCACTCTCCAGAAGGTGCTAGTTTACTCAGGGCCCTGCTACTTGGCCTCTAAGTAACTGACCATCTTTCTAGGGTGGGGTTTTTTTCCTAAGTGTTGAAAAAAGTTAATTAGATAAGATTAGCAGAATCTCAAGAATTTTGTCTACGTTGACCAAACCCAAGTGTGTAGTGGTTTGGCTTTTTCTTTTTCTAGTTTTGTCATGGCCTTCTGTAAGTCCTGCTGTTTATGCAGCCATTGGCAAAACTTTCCCCCAGTGCCTTTGCTACCAGGGATGCTCGGCCATAGCCAACCTTGCTCCGAGACACCGAAGGCCTGGGGAAATCAGTGGCCAAAAAAACCTCATTGCCTTGGAGTCAGCCAGGGTTTCACCCCCCGGAGGGTGGAGGACAGAGCAGTCATTGCTGTGCAGCCCCGGGCTGCGGGGATGGGGGGACAGCCCTGGTCCGTGGGCCGGACACTGAACACCAGGAGTGTAGCTATTCCAGCTAGCCTAATGCAAAGTAGCCTGTTGTCTGTGTGTCTGTCTGTCTGTCTGCTCCTCACAGCAGAACTAAAGGCGTGGCTCGTTTCTCTTAGGACAAGACGAGTGCTCTGAGCCTGAGCAATGTTGCTGGCGTGTTCTATATCCTTGTGGGAGGCCTGGGGCTGGCCATGATGGTGGCCCTGATCGAGTTCTGCTACAAGTCTCGGGCCGAGTCCAAGCGAATGAAACTCACCAAGAGCACGCAGAACTTCAAACCTGCTCCCGCCACCAACACCCAGAATTACGCTACCTACAGAGAAGGCTACAACGTGTACGGCACAGAAAGTGTGAAAATCTAGGGGTACGCCTGCGGGCCAGGAATAAACCCTCTGGGTTTTCTTCTTTCTTTCCTTTTTTAGCTGTCTCTGCTGTTCTGTTGTGTGCACAGGGGGCTGCTGCAAGAGGCTTTTGAAACACCATCTTGTGGCCGGTTTTAAGTATCAGTCATGTAAATTTCTTACGTGATGAGCAGTAGGATCAGAAAGGTACCATTCTGTTTTACACACGGAGGGAGCTGGCTTTGTGCTGAAGTGAGTAACTCCTCTCTCCAGCATCGTGCTTGTTCCAATGAAAGTATTTTGTTAACTGCCTTTAAAACCACTATAATCAGAATTCTCATCTCTCTTGTTGCTGATCTCTTCCTCTTTGTTTTGTAAGCTATAATCAGGTCAGGTAAGTGCTTTTAAGAAGTTTCCAAAAAAACTTGCAATAGAACCAAACTTTCTACACTAGAATTCATGATTTCTAAAGCAGGAAAAGTAGAGCTGAATTGCTGAGAAATTATTCTGAAAAGGCCTGGTTAGCCCCTTGCCCACAGTCTGTGCTTCTCCATGGGCTGAGCTCCCCTGCCCCTCGCTGCCAGGCAGTGATGAAATCTCTCTGGTTTTATTTTAGATCTTCACCCTGACAGCATGCAAGACGAAAAGCAGCAGAGAATGTGGCTACTTCATGGATTTGGACCATCTGAGCCAGTTGTACTCTCTCCGAGGTGTCAGGCGTGACATGCATTGATGATGGTGCAATGTACTTTTAATAGGAAAAACTGGTATTTTTTCCTTCAGTGCCTTATGGAAGACTCTGAGACTCACAACAATGCAAACCATCACTGAAATATTCTTGCTTTGCTTCAAAGAAGTAAAAGAAAAAGAAGAGAGGGAAAGAAAAGAAAAAGAAAAGAAAACAAACAAATGAAAGGGAAAAAGAAAAGTACTGGTAACAAGATATTGGTGTGTGAAAAAAAAAAAAATTTCATGTAGAAAAAGATCAGTGCAACAAAAGCCATTCTTTGATACCACTGCACAGTAACTGAACTTGTGTCCTGAAAGCAACCGCAGCTGGTTTCATCAGCCACCCCAATCGTATCAAATTATGAAACTCCTCTGACACAAAGCCTCAGAAATCTGCTGCGTGCAAACGCGGACTGGCCTGCCACTGCTTGTATGAGCTGATGCCAAGATGTTTCAGTATTTACTTACAGTGGTGTGATTATTTTTTTATTTCTGAGCCACTTTAACCTCTCCAGCTAATTCGAGCAATTCTGTATAACAGCAAAAAGTGTAACACCTGAAGGAAAGAATCTGTGCATTCAAACCAATTAAGGTCAATGACTGTGAATCTGTAAATCCAAAAGAAAGTAATTTGTGGAACTGCATGTGTTGCTTCCAGATCAGTAAATTAATTTCTTGACAAGGTAGCTAAAGTGTGGGCAGAAAATATTGCATTCCTTTTTTTTTTATTCTATCATCAGGCATACCTATAGGTGCTTTATTAAAATGGCATTGGGTGGCTTTTAAAATTAAAAAAAAAAAAAGGAAAAGCTACTTGCTGTTTAAGTTCAAACCATATATCTCTTTTCTTGCTGTGAATTTGCATTTTAATTCACTGTTTAATATCAAACAATGAAGCAAGAGAAGGGCAGGTTAGTTTTTCCCAGGCCTGCTTCTGCCTCTCCCCCATTCTCTCCCACCTAGCACCGTGCTCAGCTAATGCTTCTCAGTAATGGTCCTTGTAAAACAGAAGCAAGGAAAGAGGATAGTAACTCCAGTTAGAGCTGCGGTTCCAGAGTAATAGTAAGCGATCTAACATGACTCCTGCTAGTTCTGGTATATTATATCAGCTCCTGCCAGCTCTTGTTTCATGCCTGGTGAGAGGATGCTCCTGTCCCTGCCTCTCTGGGAGGAGGACGCCGCGCTCCGGCCACCTCTGCTCCAGGAGGAGCTCGCTGTTACATCCAACGTCTTAGACAGCAGCAGCACTTCAGCCTTGAACCTCTGCCTGGAAACTACTTAACTTCATTTCTAAAAATAAAAATAAATATTAAAAAAAGAAAAAAAAAAAGAAAAAAAACCACAAAACTTTAAACATATTGTCAATCACATGGGAAATGTTCAATGGAATATCTGCATACTAATTACCTCTAATCGACAATATGTATTTTCCGTAGTTTATGATAGAGGTTTATTTCATCAATAACATACAATGAAAAAGAAACTCATTTAAACCAGTCTGACCCTTAGGCGTTTAGTTTGCTGATGATAGATTTGAACTTTTAATAGGATTTAAAAACAAAAAGAAAAAAAAAAAGAAAAAAAAAAGAAAAATAAAAAGTCTTGTTAAAAATATGTATTTCCAACAAAATGTAATATAAAATCGTTTTAAAAGCTCTTATGAGAATAATTTATTGTTCAACTTTTTAACTAGATATCAACAAAAAAAATTGGTTTGTTTTCATTTTCTTTTCATGAAACTCTGATTTTTTTTTTCAACTTCTGAACACAATCACGTCCCCAGCAAGGGTGAGCTAAAGCTGTGCAGTTATGAGTTGTATTTAAAACAAACGTTTTTCTTAAAAGCTGTATAAAAGATGTATGTTTATCAGATCAATTTTTAAGAGTGGAGGCTTCACACCAGTGAAGGGAGTTTGGTAAATGGTTTGATATTTTTTAAACTTGCATGTAAATCTAAAATGTGTTGAGTGCTTACCAATTCTGGCTACCAACTTCAAGCTATCAGAAGTT
This sequence comes from Regulus satrapa, assembly GCA_013396955.1. Taxonomy (NCBI): domain Eukaryota; kingdom Metazoa; phylum Chordata; class Aves; order Passeriformes; family Regulidae; genus Regulus; species Regulus satrapa. The sequence continues at coordinate 90,570 of VWZN01014106.1, read as the reverse complement.
TGGCAGTAGTCATGATTTGTTTTGGTATATTTTTAAAACTTGTTTTGCTTCAGGGGCTTTGGGGTTCTTTCCTTTTTTTCTTTTTTTTCCTCCTTTTTTTGTTTTGTTTTGGGTTTTTTTTTGTTTTGGTTTTTTTTGGTTTTGTAGTTTAAGTTCCTATATTTGGTCGTTGAAACTGCACTTGAGTGAGCAGAAAAATTGCCAAGCAAACTAATGGCTGTAAAAGCATAAACTGCATGTGTGGGCATAAATTACTGAGCCTCATTTTGATGAGGTGTTGTACAAAGAGTTTTAATACATTTTGTAAATAAAACTGTAAAGAAAAAAATTTGAAGAGCTTGTTTCCCTTTTCTTCAGGGAAGAAAGAGTCCCTCTCTACTGCTCTCCCTTTGGCCAGTCCAGGATGCTCCTCAGGTATTTACCACAGACCCCCGGAAAGGTTTGGGTTGGAAGGATCAGCCAGTGCCAGCAGCCCCACCAGCAGGAGCACCTTTCTCTAGACCAGGTTGCTCAAAGCCTCTCTGGCCTGGCCAGTTTCGGGGCCCCCACACTGAACTGAGGGTGCTGCTGGGAAATGGGTGTTTCTGGTTTGGTAACCTGCAAACCAACTGGTTTTTTATTTTCTTGAAGCTGGTTGATCCTGCAAGGTGCGAGGTTCAAGGAGTACCCTGTGAGGAACAAGGAAGGAGCAGGGGAGAAGCCTCAGGGCTCCAGCCAGGGTGGGAGATGCTCTGCCCTGCCACAGCAGTGGGCAGCAGTGTGGGTAAATAGATTCCTTAAATGTTCACTAAACAGATGTATTTTCCTGCAATTCTCAGCTTTTCAGCAATCCTTCTTTAAGGGAAAAAGCCTTTCACCCAACACTGCAGCTAAGCCCAGCTCTAATTTATTGAGCGTACTTCATCCACCGTGTAGTTTTTCCAAGTGACCACAAGCTGTGAACCATGAGAAGTAATCCTGTTATGAAACCAGGTGAGAACCGTTCGGGTGAGTCCCCAAACCACAGCCCAGCAGGGGCAGCCTCTCCGGGGCCACACCACCCTCATGGTCCCATCAGGAGCCAGCTCCCCGGGCCCCTTCCAGGGACCACTGGGGGTGACGCTGCCGTTAGCACCCAGGGCCTCTGGGGCTGAGCTGGAGCAAGCTTCACGCTCCTCTTGGATGACTGGGGATTAAAAGATCAGCCTCTGAAAAAGGAAAAAATCCCCCAGCGAAGGTCTTGTGCGGTAGCGCTGCTGCAGAGCAGGTGAACGTGGACCTGCGTGGTTTGGTATGTGCTGGCCAAAACACACCCTGCAAATCAGGAGATGCCTGGAGTGTCTCTGTGGCATTGCCTCTGGCTGCAGGGAAAACGGGAAAAATGTACTGGCAGTCACTGGTACTTTTCCCAGCTCAGCACCTGGTACCTGGCTGTGGTTCACAACCATGGGACTGCTTGAGCCAAGCCCCAGTCCCTTGGGAGCTGCCACTGGTGCTCATTGTACTGGAGTGCAGAGGGTGACACGTGCCAAGCCTACCCTGTGTCTTCAGCAGAGGCTTCAGCAACTGCAGATAAGCTCAGGAATAAGCAAGGACTAAATCAGAGCAATAAACAACAATTATTCAACCCTAAACTGCCTTGCAGTTGGTTTCAGCTTGTCCTGGGTGTAAGCAGGGTGCTGTGCTGAGCACACTGGGCTCCATGTGGGACCACCCCTCCCACAGGGCTCAGGGAGGCCTCGCTGAAATGAGCCAGTTACGTGTAAAGTGCCCACACAATGAACTGGGAAACACGGAAAAATATTGTTCTGTCCTTCAGCTGTCATGCTCAACATCCAGGCCAACATGGGCGGGCTCCGTTTTCTGGAGAGCTCTCTTGACCCGCTCCCTGCTGCCTGACAGCCCTGCACCAGCCACGGGGATGAGTTATGCTCCCTTCCCCCAGACCTGCCAAAATGTGTCTGCAAGCCGGGCTCGGCGTGCCCACGGAGCCCCAGCAGAAGGGCAGTGCCAGGCTGATGCCAGCCCTGCCCTGAGCGAGCAGTCGCTGTGGGGCTGCCCTACCAGGGGCTCACCAGACCCTGCACAGTGGGTGTGAAGTTTTTCTAATATGTGTCAGGTGAAATAGGACAGTTAGGGCTGGGGCACAGCTGCACCCAGTGAGCTGGGAGAGCCTGGCCAGCTGGGATGGGGAGGGGGATGGCCTCACATTGTTCTGTGGCCACAGGGATGAGAGGCAGGAGATGGGCAAGGGTGGAACCTCTGTGAGCCACAAGGGCAGCGCACTTTGGACCAAAACCTGGACTTGCCACACAGGCTACAGCAATGGCAGCTGGGCTGCAACACACCCCAACAGGAATTGCCTCTGGACTTCTGCAGGTGGGTAATTATAATGTGAGGAAAACTTTGGAGTAATGCATTGAATTCCTAGGGCCATCAATGGCAGCAAAAAAAGACCTCAACTGTATTCAGGTTTGACCCTAAAAATCTAAACCAATAGCAGCTCCTCCCCGTGGCACACCACACATGACAATAAAATAAATTCTGTGTCGTTGTGGCATAGTTTTTCCTTCCAAGGTTTTGTGCAAAGCACTGCAACATTTATTTTTTTCAAAGATAATTATTCTTTATGGTTATTAAAATAATAATATGTCATGGATATTAAAATTAAATTACAAAATGTCTTTGGTCCCCATATTCATCATTTCAGTCTGGAAAATTGGCTCTATTTTGCAGGCAGCAATACATAAACAAGATCTGGATAATGATAGCTCTATTCAATTAACCTAAAGGATTTAAGTACAGAGATAATATTTGCATGGATATTATAAATTTCATAGTAGTATTTATTAAGAATATAATACATCTGAAATTGGTATCAGGGAGTGGAGTGTCCCCAGGAGCTGCACCCGCAGCCCAAGGCACTGCTGAGCCCAGTGCCCCCGTGGGGGGCTGCAGGAAGGGCCCAGGCTGCCCCTTCACCGTGGGACAACACCAGGGGGGTGCCCACTGCTGCATCTCTGCAGCCCAGGAGCCCCAGGCTGGAGCCCCAGCACCACGATGGGACACCCCTCTTATGTGTGCCCTGCGGGAGGCAGGTTTGGCCAAAATCTGCCCATCAACGTCCTGCTCTGACTCTGTGCTTAGGCTTCCTTGTCTTTATTTCATCATTTAATGACAGACAAATTACTGAGACTAGTTTGTAATGTGGCACCATCACTGGAGCAGCATCGACAAAAATGGTTTCCAGCTTCCCCTGGACGCAGGCACAGGCACTGGCAGCAGCTGCCCCACCAGGAGAGGAGCAGCCAGACAGCACGGGGTACCCAGAGAGGAGTCTGAGCACAGGAGCTGCCATACACCTCACAGCCAGCGCAGCACTAAACCTCTGCCCTTCCCTGGTGCAGCTGCTAAAGCTCACTGGAAGCTGGTTTGGCTGGACACCATGGCACTGGCTGAGCGACAGGCTGGATGGTGGTGCCTCCATGGGCTCTCACCAAGGGCAGGATAATCAAACCTTGGTGCACACAGCAACTATTTATTGCTGTTTCTCTCACTAAAGAGTTATGGCCTTAAATTATTTATGCCATCGTGGCATTTTGAGGATGACAGGACATCTTATAGCAGAGCAAGAGGACAAGACCCTGCTCTGCAGCAATTTCCCGCTGCTGAGGAGGCTGCTGGCACCTCCAGGCAAACAGGCAGAGCTGGACTCAGGGTGAACTCGGAGCTGATTTGTAGCAGCAGATGAGGATCACAACCAGGATGTGTGGCAGCACCTGGCCTGCCCCAGCAAACACTTATGGGGGATTCTCCCATCATCTCTTTTTTGTGGTTTCAGGGTTTTCTCACTCCATCTGAATTTCAGGCAGGGAGGAGTTGAGGGCAGCAGAAAAAAAACAAGATAAATGCAAAGAGAAATGGCTCTGAGGAAGGGGTGGGAAACTTGGCAGTGATTACTGACCTGCCCTCTCAGAGAGGGGACCAGCACAGGACTCGGGGACTGAGCTGGCGACTGGACCACAAAGGGTTAGCAGGGGTGCAGGCACACACCCCAGCCTTGATGGCAAGGAGAGGGTAAGGCACTTAAAGCCTGTAAAAAATGCACAGCACAAACAGAACCCATGATGCTGGTAATGACTAGTGCTTTAGATAATGTTTAGCACATAAATAAAGTAATTGACCAATTAATGAGCATGTGGCAGATGCTTGATATGCTGTAACAAGTAGGGAAGGGTATGATGTAACACCAGAAACTGATGAAAGGAATACAGAAGCAGAGTGGAGTGTGGGAGAGCAGTGCCTGGGCTGTGGGCCAGTTGATGTGGGCAGGTTTGGGAGCAGAACCGCGAGAGCAGGGAGAGGAGACAAGGGTTTGCTGCAGGGACAGAGGGGGGCATGAAGGGCAGTGGGGGAAAGGGAATAACTGTGGGATAACTTATGTTCACTTACAGCCCAGAAAAACAACCATATCCTGGCAGCATCACAAGAAACATGGCCAGCAGGTCAAGGCAGATTACTGTACTCTGCTCTTCTGAGATCCCACCTGGACAAGGTCCAGCTTCAGGGGCCGCAGCACAAGGGCATGGACCTGCTGGAGTGAGTCCAGAGGAGGCTGCAAAGAAACTCAGAGGCCTGGAGCCCCTCTCCTCTGGAAAGAGCCCCAGAGTTGGGGCTGCTCAGCCCACAGAAAACTCTGGTGAGACCTCAGAGCACCTTCAGGTACTCAGATAAAGGGGCTACAAGAGAGCTGGAGAATGACTTTTTACAAGTCATGGAGTGATAGGACAAGGGGGAGCGGCTATAAACTGAAAGAGGGTAGGTTTAGATTGGATATGTGGGAAAAATTCTTCCCTGTGAAGGCGGAGGCGCTGGCGCAGGTTTCCAGAGAAGCTGTGACTGCTGGAGGCATCCAGGTCTCGCCCGGTCTAGTGGACGGCATCCCTACCACGACAGAGGGTTGGAACGAGGTGATCTACAAGGTCCCGTCCAACCCAAAGCGTTCTGCAGCTCCCTAACGGCGGGAAGCCACGGATTCGGGAAGGGAGGGGAAACCTGTGCGATGCCGTGCTCGGCGCAACACTGACATGCAGCGGTCGGGACAGGCGAGCGCCGCGTTCTGCGGCCGCCACCGCCCGACCCTCGGCGGGCCCGGCCCCGGGCAACGCCGCCAGCAGGAGAATTCTTCTTCCCCCGTTCTCTGGTGAAGCAGATTTTTAATATCATTCCAACCCTTTCGACAAATATTGCATTTGATTTCCAAATATGGCCCGAGCAGGCTAATTGCCAAGAACGTCCTCCAGAATTAAGGTAAGAGCCGTGGTTTGATCCGAGGCAAATAAATATAAATTGTGTTTATTTAATATTTCCCTGCCCTTTAAAAAAGGGACGGTTGCCAGTGTTGAGGGAAAACACCTTATTATGAAATAGCTGAAGCTGTGACCTATCACAGATGCTGCAGATTATACAGAGCAATTAGAACATCACATTAGGGCTTAATTAGTAGGTCCTGGGTACCAGGTTTTCCCCCAGGACCATGGGCCATGACCACAGCAGGGCAATGCTGCTTGCCCGCCCTCCCAGCCCTGTCTGTTCTTCCCCATAATCCTCTCAAATCATAAAAGCATGCTCCAGATCCTTCCCCCAGACCCTTCCCCAGCTCTGCTGTTGTTCTCTGGACAGGCTCCAGCACCTCAGTCAGTTTCTCCTGCCAGGAGAGGCCCAGAGCTGGGCACAGGATTTGAGGTGGGGCCTTGCCAGCACAGGGGATAGTCCCTGCCCTGGCTCTGTTGGCCACACTATTGCTGATGAAAGCCAGGATGTCCTTGGCCTTCTCAGCCTGGGCACAAAGTCAATGAGTGTGCCAGGGGCAGGAACAGCCACACAACCTGGCCAGCTCCATGCTTTCTCCAGCCCTCTGGGACTCACTGATTGCCTTTGGCTGTAACCACCAAACCCTCTCTGCTGGCTCCACAAATGCGCCTGAGTCCCTGTAGAGACCCACATCAGAAGGACCAGCTGTCTTTTACAATGTACCTGACGAGAAAACTCTTCCAACAGGCACGAACTTGGCCAGAAACCGCTCCCGTGGCTCCCTCAGGAATCAGGACCTTGCAGAGCACATTCAAGTTACCCCAGCCACAGCACCGTTGAATGGTTCCCTTTTGACTGCTGCAGTTCGCTGGGGGTGTGTCTGCACTTGCCAGGCCTGTGACAGGGTCAGTGTGACGTCCCACACCCCTTCTCCTGCCTCTGCTGCTCCCAGGGAGGTACAAACACCACACTGCTCCTGCCAGCGGCACCAGGGTGAGGACAAACCCTCCCCTCCTGCCAGGACAGGTACACACTTCCTCCAAGCTGAATTCTAAATAATTCTTTTAGCTTCCCTGTCAGTGCCTGGAATGGCAGGTGGGCTCCTGGCCTTTGGAGATGATGGGGTTTTCAGAGACCCCCATGGTGACCTTCTTGCCCACGTTGGTGGCAGCCCTGAGCTCGGGGGAGGCCGGGGGCTGCAGCCCTGCCCAAAGCCTCGCCTCATTCACATCCCAGTAAGGCCCAAGGACCAGAGTGACTTTGATAAAAGTGTTTCATTTTAGATTACCCCAATAAGGTAATTAAAAGGACCAGAGTATTTAGCTTAGTTACTCTTCTTTTCAGTAATTCTTTCTCACCTCTAATTAGCTGAATAACTCTTACCCAATTCTCTTCCCAATTTGTCTGTGTCTTTCTTCCCTTGCAGGGCCAGGATCTGTAATCTTCTGTGATTCACTCAGTAATCAGAACAAAGCTAATTGGGAGAGTTTTACTGACCAAATCTATAAGCACTACAATTCTTTAATATTTAGTATTTCAACTACACACATCAAGACAGCATGCTCCTGTTCCAAATCACAGGTTACTGAAAGCATACAGCACCAGGGATGCTCAACTTTTGATCAAAATTCCCTTTATATTGTATTTTTTAAATTCTCACGAATATTTAAGACAAATCCCTGTATTTAATTGTATTAATAATTGATATAAAACCGGAATTTTAATGGCATTTGGACAAGGCACAAATGGCTCAAAAGAAAGGTGTAAATTGGACTGAATGCAGGAGAGAGCAACCCCAGAGCTCCTGGGAAGCCACTGGAGAAGGGCAGCACATCTGTCACTGCAGGCACCACACTCTGTAAGCAGCCCTTGGCATCTAGGAAGGTACAGAGGGCTCCTCAGCAAAGACAGGAACCACCCCCACCACGACTCCAACCAACATCCAATTTTCATAATGCAGAGAAGCAATAAAGTGACCACACAGAGAATGATTTACGACCCATTGAGAAAACTATTGTTTATTTAGAAAAAAGGTTACACTGGTAGAATTTAGCAGATAAAAAAATTCTTTTTTTTTCTTTTTTTAAAAATGTCATTGTGAAATTTTCAGACTAAAGTTCAGCAATACAAAGCTCCTGTAGCTGTAACTGAAACTTAATTTATTTCAGTTTTGAAGAGAGCATTTCCAATCAATCTAAAAACAACATGACAAACAAAAGGTGACAGGGGACAACTGAGCACAGGTTTAGATTGGGATGGGACAGGGTTCATTCATTGTTTTTTTAAACAAGTCAACGTTATACACAATATACAAATAATCCCTAAGCATTGCATGAAAACAGTGCTCCCACTTAACTTTGTTGGTTTTTTTTTTAGTTACTGATATTAAAAACAGGCCAAGTAATAAATAAAAACTGAGTTTAAATGAGGTAAATCCAAAAAGGTTCAATAACTGTTTATTCGTGGTTTTCAAACATCTAAAAGAATGCAATTTCAAATTGAAAGAATTACTAAACTCAGGCAGTATTTTCGACAAACTAAAGTGGAACTATGTACACATGAAACCTCATTTGCACTATGGCAACTGTTTGTTTGCAGCACATTGTGCTAAAATATGGAATAGGTAACACTTTCAGCCAGGTACTGAAAATAAATGTATAAGAAACTAAGCAACAAGTTAAAAATACAGTAATGTACAACTTAACAATTAAGTCCTTAGCATGGGGAAATAAAGCAGAGAACTGAATAATTTAAGGAGATGCAGATGGGTCCTCTTCATTCACAATTTTCTGTGCAATCTATACTCTGGAAAATACATTTCTGGTCACAGCTGGATATCTTCCCATTTCAATGTTACCTGCAACAAAGGTGTACATAATTAGAATTAAATGTTCAAATGAACTCTGATCTCACAACTTCACATTTTAGTCTATTCACAACTAATGAGGGGGGGAAATAAAACTATTTTTATCATTCCCTAACTAGTTTATTCCAAAGAACTACATTACTATGAGCACTGCACTGTAAGTAGTAAAATGGTAATTTAAAGAAACAAATAGGAAAGAAGTAGTCACTTGTGAGGGTATGAACTCCTTTAGAGGTGCAACCCCCTCAAAATCTTACTATCTCTAAATCAGGAAAGAAATAAATGCAGTCAATCAGACATTGTACATTAGGAAGAACGATATCAAAGATTTAACAGGAGCACGGGATGAGACTCCACAACTGTGCTGCTATACAAAGCACTTTTTCATACTTCACTATGCACACAGTGGGGTGCTGTCAGTGTTCCAGGCCAGAAGCTCCAGCCCATTACACAGCTGGATGTGAATTCCACAGTACAACTGACATTTACCTGAGCACTTGTTACTTACAGTCAGCAGAACACAGCTGTGCTTTTTTAACTAATTACAATCCTCACTTTATACTGAATTGCCAGTCAAGACAAAACTTCATATTTTATTATTAAAGAAGCTGTAAGTGCTCAGTAGTGAACTTCATCTACCAAGACTGTGTTTTTGCTTTTGTTCCAAAGTGGCATCTAAAAGAATAGGGAAAAAGCTGGGATCCCTCTACAGTGATCAGACAGTAACAGCCATGAAGGACAAAGAGTCAAGAAAATACCAGCAAATAATTTCCAGAGAATGCTTGTAATTTTCAGTTTAGAAACTATTCACAGAAGTATCTTTCGTTATTTCAAGAGGATAAAAAGAAATAGTATTAAGAAGCAATATCCCATCTTTTTACCAGCACAGAGCAGCTGGTATCAGCACCAGCTTTGTTAGCCAAACCCCTTCACTTACGTGCCCTCAACTGCTGTGGCTGAATGGGCCTTGGCACCAAATGGAACACAAGATCCTCTTTGAAATAAGCTCCCTTTGCTTTGAGGTCACAATCCATGAGTGGAAACTTTTCTCAGGCATTCAGATTTTGTTTATTCCTTTTTTTGTTTTTCCTTAAAATGTACAATTGTACACTCCCTTATATATAAAGACCAATAGCAGTCTGTAACTAAAGTTGGATAGATCAGGTGAACTAATTCAAGTTCACTGGGACACTTTCCTTCCCAAATAACTGAAAACATTTCAAGACCCTTAAAATGGCTCAAGGTAGAGGAGAAAAAACTCCTACCCTTATACCCATAAAACAAAATTTAAATGTCCACACAGCTACATGGGTCTGAAAAAAACTGCAAACCATTCAGAGCCCCATCAACTTCAAAGTACAACTGATTTTTCTAGAAGATCCAGTCTGAATAAGGGTCACTCAGAATACCCTGAAGTTTATTTTCTTTCTTTAAACAGTCCATGTTTCCATGCCAAACTTTCCCTTTATCTTCTTCCTCCTCAGATCAGACCAGATAAAAGATTACACAGAAACACTGAGCTGACCAACTGCCTTATGCAGCACTGTGGTTTAACAGCTACTGCTTTGGTTGAAGTAAGAAGATACAAAACATCAGTTTGTCACATATTAGGCAAGATACTGTTCAGTAACATACAGAATATCAAGAGTGAGGACTGTCAGAATTACATTAATCCACCTCTGCTTTTGTATGGCAACTTTTCCTAGAAAAAGTAACAAAGATGCAACTCCACCAAACATTGCTGACCCACCACATTCCTTGATTCTTTTTTTTTTTTCCCCAAAAAAATCTGAGCATCTATATAATCTCTATGATGATGAGGAAATAATTTTTCCCCTGGGGTAATAATAAAAAATTACAAATAATAATAATAGTAATAATATTTTAAAATTAATAATAGCAATTGTTAAAAAAAAAAAATCCAATCCAAAACCACATGTGCCCCTAAAACCCCCAAACATGAAACACCATCAAAAGAAAGAAATCCCCCAAAACAACCAAAAACCCCCAGAACACCACCCTGATACCCTGGGTGATTTCAGGCTGTTTTGTTGGTATAGCTTTTACCAGTCAACAGGATCCACAGGAGACACCAAATCAAACAAATTAAATAATAATGATTTTTACCTTGCCTTAAAGAATCTTCATTATCTATGCTTGTCTGAAGATTTATGAGTAAATTCAGCGTTAAGGAAAAAGACATATTTTGCTACATATAAAAAAAGGAAAGCTCATTTGCAGAAATTTTCTGAAATGCCAGTGTTTAAAAGGATATTGTTTCTTTTCTTCTTTTCCCCCAGTACTGTCCCGTTTCTCTTTCTTCTCTGTTTTTTCTTTATCATGTCTTGATTCCTTTAAAAATACACATATGGGAAATAGCTTATTAGGGTACCAATTGTACAGGACATTTAGGAGAACTTAAATGTTTAACATTATAATTGGACATAGCTAAAATCATCACTCAAAATGACAGTACTCAGTTTCTGTGATGAAAAATTTTATTTTTCTCATCCAGTTCTCTGGCAATTGCCAGCAGCAGAGCTGCAACTGGGAACAACTGTTTGGTGAACACAAATGTAACTGCAACATACCTGCTTTCACCAAAAGTAGCTGTGCTGACACATACACAAGAAAATCTGAATTACAGACTAGTTTATAGATAAATTAAGCTACTTGCTTACCAAAGTGGTCTGTAAATATTTTTGATTATTCAGAACATAAAGTGTAAGTTCTGAATTTTCCTGGCTACTGACAGAATAAACTAGTCCTCCAAACTATCCTGCCACGAGTGACTGCTGAGATACCTTAAGTCACAAGATAGCAGAAGTTTCAGAAGCATTTTCTTACATTCAGAACATATCTTTTTAATTTAATATCTAATTAATTTAGGCTATAAGGCAGGAATAAATGTTAGGGAAAAAATATCAGCTTGTTCTGCCAGCAGCAATACAAAATAAACAAGAGAACAGCTCATTTTACCTTTTTGCTACCAGAGGAACTCTTCTCCATCTTTTCTGCCTTAATTGAGTCTCCTTTCTCTTTTCCTGAAGATTTTGATTTGTTTTTCTCCTTCTCTTTTTCATTTAAGCGAGGGGAATCAGAAGGACTTTCACTTTTGCTGTGTTTCGAAGAACCAGCTACAAACAGAAGAGAAAGTTGTCAGTGACAAGAAGTAAAAGCCTGAGGAGCACACACACACAAACACACAGTAAAATACATACTCGTGCCATTTTCCTCTTTGCGTCGTTTGGTTGAATCCTGTGGTACCTCTCGGTCACTGTTGGAATGATCCTGGCACCAAATACAATGATGCAGATGTTAGCAGACTAGCACATACTCCTGAAGCAGCACCTGCTTATATTCTTACTTTGGAGAACTAATTTTTGAATCCTTAGAACGTAACCGAGTTGTTACATCCTGTGTGAAGTTTCTGGAGATCGGTTTGGAGGGAGAAGAGGTTTGGATACATTACTGCAAACCGACCTTTGAAAGAGTAGCAGAACAAAAAAGCCACCTCTGATACAGATCACTTCTGCTCACATGGGCTGTACAGCCAATTACTGCTGCAAGGCTCGGAACAGAAAGCTTTCCAAGCACATACCAACTGTCTAAACTAGTTCATTAAAAATGTCACCAACCCTTTTTCGATCTTTCCTGTCCTTTTCATCTTTCTTCTCTCTCTCTCTGGATCTTTCCCTTGACTTGTCCAAATCTTTCTTCTCCACTTCTCTCTCCTTACTCTTGGACAGTGTTGGAGTAGTGTGGTTTATGTAGTGCTGTTAAATTAAGGTAACATCACCAAATATTAATATGTATCCCTAGACGTGTAAATAAAAAGAAGTCTTATTCTAACACATCAGATCAAATATTAAACATAAAAACGTTATTAGCGAAACAAAGAGTGACTGAAGACATGTTCAAACTCGTCATCTATTATATAGATTATTGTATTGTACATAAATTATTACATCATTTAACCTACAGCTTTATTTACTCAATTTACTCAATTCAAGAATCTTTCCTCTTAACTGAAACATTTATGTAAAATACACACGACACCGTTCACCGTGACTGTTGGACGCATGAACACAAATCTGACACAGGGCTACAAAAACAGGATATGAAGGTTACTGGACTCAACACCTGCAATCTTGCCTGGAACGAATGAATGGAATTAGCTGCTTAAGCAAGCTATAATTTATTTTTAAAGAATAACTTTATCAACAAAGTATTTAAGACAATGCTTTGAATAATGTCTTGTAATGTAATTCTAACCTTCAAATGAGAGAAACAGCTGAACGTAGAAAAGAACTGTTTTTTTTCTGTAATGTGTCCTAGATTGTAATTCCACAATTTCTTCTAACCAATTCTGGTAAGCTCCATAAAACAGGTAGTGCATGTGTTACATAAATATGGACACATTACAGTAATTATATTTGTCTTTTAAAAAATTATTATATAGTTAGACCTAAGAAATATTAAGAGCACATTTTAAATTAAAAACACTTCCCTTGGTATTTAAGTTACAGCCGCACACAGAGTTAAATCAGTATACTTCAATCTTTCCCCCATTCCATAGATAGCAATTTTATTTGGGGACAAAAGTATCTTTATTAAAATGTTCTCTGTATTTCTTTTTAGAGAGACACCTTACTTAAAAGGACACCAACAAAAGAGCTAAGTGGAAGATTAGTTTTAAACAATCAAGGTATCACTTGAACCAAACCAACGAGTGTTTGAAACAACTTTCAAAATTAAAGCAATCCTGTCCTTCCCCAGTTTCAGTAGAAGTTTAACTTACCAAAACCTGACGTTAGTGATCCTATGTAAAAGTCACACTGACAAAATTTGTGTCTCTTTCCTTTTATTATTTCACTGGAATTTTTATTCTCCTACAACAGAGACTCAACCTTCAATACTTCTTGCACTAGGTACTTCTTTTTGCTCTTTTTCCTTACGCCTCTTTTCTTATTCCATTTCCTACAATGCCATTCCACAAGCAAATTTATCCCTGCTCTCTTCTTTGCTGACAGTGACATGCAAATACATTTTCTCTAAACAGCCCCATTCGATCATCTCCTAGAGCTGCTTTTCCCAGGAAAAAAACTCAGAGCTCTGCTTTCCCCTGTTCCATTTCTTGTGTTCTCATGGCTGTTCATGACAGATTCCACTGCTCCTCTACCATTCCAACGCAGAGTTTTGAAATACTACATCCATCCTCTTTCACCTTTACTAGAAAGAAAGGAAGTTTTATCAACTTGCTTCTAGAAATGCTCCCTTACTGATGACACATCAAATTTTGGGTGCTTCGGTGTGGTTTGCAACTTGGACAAATGCCAAAGCAAGGAAAAGAAAACCAAAACAAAAAACTCCTAACTCAAGTCTGGCACCATTTATTTTATAACCTGCAGTGTAAACCAGTATTTCCATTTTCTGCCTCCAGAAACTGAGTCAAGTCAGGAATAAAAAAAATCTGTAAGCAGACAACAGCACTGGACTTAACTTTCAGTGAAAGCTGAACTCATAAATCTTACAGGCTTCTGAATATCCCATCCCTTCCCCAAATAAGTACATGGAAGGAAAGAACATTTAACTTGTCTTACACCATGTACAGGGAACATTGTCATGAAGTGCTTTAAGTCTGTTAGAACAGTATTGAAGAGTGAAGATTAGTTCATTAATTGAGAAAGATTAGAAAGAGCATTTAGAAAAGGAAGGAACGGGTTTGGACACCCCCTATCCCCCAAACACTTAAAGAATAAATCCATTAAAAGGTCACACAACTGCAATACACTTACAGCTAAATCTACACACATTACACTTAATTCTAAAACATAACTTTTCAAATTAACTAGAAAAAAAAGCTGTTTGCTGTTAATTTAATTACAAATAGTTCCACAGCCTGCTTAATTAAATCAATGTGGTAATAAAGAAAATAAATATTTTTAAATAAAATTTTAGCTTAAGTAATGAAAAGGTAAGCAAAATTTCAATTAATCAGCTGAATCTTGACACATACAGTAAGGAAGGGAAAAGTGAGATTTTACAGAGTCCCATATGCCACCCTTCAGGCAGAGGTAAGCTCAAGACAAATACTATCATTTTCTAATTTAAAAAAAAAAAAATATATATATATATAAGCTATGATGACGATTTATAAAAGTTATCTGGATTCAATCTACAGACACTGTAGTTTCATCAATGGTAATACTAAAGGATGTTTCCTGCATATACTATCCCTACAATCAGATAGAGCTGGTATTGGAAAGATTCAATTTTATTTTTTTTTTAATCCACCAGCCAGTGTCCATTACAGAATCACAGCTATTTAGATTTAAAACATACAAGTGTTCTGAACTACTTTGCATAAAGATAACTACAACTAAAACAGTGTAAATACAGAACAGAAAATGGAAATCCGTAACACATTTTTAAATTAAGCGAATATAAGTAATCCTAGATAAACCCAAAAAGTATCCCAAAAGTCCCAGTGGTCAGCATTTTCCAAGTGATAAACCCTTGTGCAGTTTAGTTACACACTGGTACCGACTGTGTAATCCAAGACTTGAACAGCCACTTTAGAAGATTTGATCCATTTCCTATCAGTCACATCTGCTGTTGGATCAGCAGGTGGGCAGTGGCTGTTACTGTACAGCAGTTACAACGTGCTTGAGTTTTACAAAGAGCAACAAAACAGCTACAGCGTCTGTGTGAAACACAACATTGCCAGGGCTTGTCAGGCTGCACCAGAACAGCGCTGGTCAGCTTTGGGCCCTCTCTGCAAGAAGGACGTGGACAGGCTGGGACGGGGCAGAGAAGGGCACAAGGCTGGGACGGGGCAGAGAAGGGCACAGGGGCAGAGAAGGGCACAAGGCTGGGATGGGGCAGAGAAGGGCACAAGGCTGGGATGGGGCAGAGAAGGGCACAAGGCTGGGACAGGGCAGAGAAGGGCACAAGGTTGGGACAGGGCAGAGAAGGGCACAAGGCTGGGGAAGGCTGGCACCAGAGGGAAGGCAGGGTTACCAGGGTCTGCTCACCATGAGGAGAGGAGGCCTAGGGCAGACCTTAGCCCCATGTCCCAGTATTTAAAGGTTGGCCAGCAAGGGAGATGGAAAAATAATGGATAACAGATACAAGTTACTCCTGGGAATATTCCAATGGGCAGGAGAGGGAAACACTTCACACCAAGAACAACGGCCACTGGAATATCTCCTCGGAGAGGGGTGTATTCCCCAACGCTGGACACTTCTACAATCTGGCTACACAGGGTGCTGGGGCCTACACCACGTTTCTGCCAAAAAGGCTGGACCAGCTGATTCCTGAGGTGCCCTCCAACCTGGGATTCTGATTCTATGAACTCCTGAGAGCATTTGTTAGTGTCCCTTCTCCTAAGATAATGAAACTGAAGTGCATTTGCAGGAAGCAAAAACACAAAGATGATAATTCAGGAGACTGTCTCTGATGCTTAGAAATACAATATTATAGTACTAGAACATGAATATAGTTGTAAGGAGAAAGTACCCATATTCCAGAGATGTCTCAAATATTCTTAAACTAACTACTATTTCTTAACCAGTATATTCCAAACCCCTCAAACAATTCTAAGAACTATTTCAGCTATTCTATTAGCCTTTCAGCCAAACAAATGGCTTAATCATAAGGACACTTCTGTGTATTCACAAGTTTTAGAGGGAAATAGAAGAGACACTGACATATCACATCTCTTCAAAATACTGACAGAAAGATAAACTCATTTTTCATTTTCCTAAATTGTTATGATGCTTCTAAATTATCAATTGTCTCTCCTGTACAGAGGATTTACACACCAGGACAAAAAAAAGAAAAAAAAAAACAACCCCCATTCCCCTTTATTACTATGCTAATATTTACTGGAATGGAATTAGAATTTCTGACTGGAGTTTGCCACAAGAGCAAAAGTTAGCTTCTCTCTGCAACAAAACATGGAAATAAACTTGGCTGGTTTCTAAAAGATTCAAACCTTTGCTGAAGAATCCTTGAGTTCGTTGAGGTTGTCCTGTAGAAAATGAACGGAGATGACACGTGAGCTGGAATAGTTTTCAGAAACCAGAGGGACTTTGGGAAGCACGGCCATTCCCTTGAAATAAAAAACAGCTACTCCTTCTGGAATAAATCTTATGTTAATACCATACTCTGAAAAAAACTAGAAACTGAAATACTTTTTAAAAAGAAGGGGGAAGGGGAAAGAAGTCATTATCTAGTCTCTAGACTTTGCTATTAAATAAACTACAAAATAAGTCTATATCTAATTCTGCCTAAAACAGTGAAAACACACTCTCCTGCCTAGACAAAAATATAAAGAAAAAGTAGTCTTAAATCTAAATATAGCTGAACAGGAAGTGAAACAGGTTTAAAGTACTTTTAAGCCTGTAATCTTCTCCACTTTCAGTTAAATGTGGTAGAAGTCACTCTAGAATGACCTTAGGCTGCCATACATAAAAAACTTCATCACTGAGTAGTTATCACTGTCACCTGTTTCCTCAAAACTAGTAAAAGCTATTTGAATTCTCCAAAATTAAGTTAAGTCTTTCAAGTAAGTCTTACACAGAAAAAGATGTACTTTGAAAAAAAAACAGAAAAAAGAGAAGAGCTTGTTCTAAAGTTGGTAAGATGGTGAAGTTTAAAGACCCACATAATCCATCACAGTGCTCTTGATGAAGTATTGGTAACTTACAGTTTTAAATGTTCAACGTACTGCAAATTCAAAGATTCCATGAACATAGATGGTTTAGAAATAACATAAATATGGAGCAAGGAATGGCTACCCTGAGTCTTCAAGTAGGCTACGCCCATGGTTTTGTGCTGCGCTTGAGTGCTTGGGGTTTCTCTTTGCTGGGTAGGAGGCTTGGTGGCCACATCTGGTTTTATCGTAACGCAGGGCTCAACACGGTGGGAACCCATTGGAAATAAACAAACCTCGAAGGGAAGGTACAACAGAAGCTGCATGCGCACTGAATATACACAACTACAGGAGAACTGATCACCAAGGAGACTTTAAAATGGAACTCCTTTCAAGACTCCTCCTTAGAAGGCACATATCGGTATGATGCTCATCAAGAAGCCTGATGAATTCAGAGGTATCGTACATCCCGTATCATCCAGGAATCTTCAATGCTATAGATTCTTCAAAGAAGTGCAGAAAAATATGCTCCACTCTGTTGCAAAGACTCATTTGCTTGTAGCTACCATTGCACTCCAAAAAAACTGACTGCTTAAAGCAATGAGGCACTTCTGTGTAAAAATTCTCTTGAAATTTCCAAACACTATTTTACAAAATTTGTGCTAGGTCCTTGAAGCATTATTTTGGTTTAATTAAAAAATATTTTTATAGAAAAAAAGACAGTCCGCCAATAAAGAAAAGGAATGCATTTTCTAATGCAACATAAAACCTCCAGTGGTTCCAGTGTATACTTGGCACAAAACTTGAAGGAAGTCGAATACTGGCATCCCAAACTTGTGAGCCTAACATGGGTGCTGCCTTCCTCAGGCTATACTAACCTTTACTGTTGAGGAATGTGACGGAGAAGAATGTGTATCAACTTTGCGGCGTTTTTGTTCTGAGGAAAGAACAGAACAATGGCATTATTAAAACACAGTTCAAAGAGGAGAATCAAATAATATCACCTTCTAAAGTACCACCATAATTACAGCTAGGTTTCTTCCCACTATGTGAACTTTGTTTTCCTTGAGCTACCTAGAGTTAGCAGCAGACCGTGACCATCCTTATGAAAGTTTGCAGCAAAAGTGCAATATGAACAAACTGCTGCAAAATTATGCTCACTCCAAACTTCCGTGTTATGGAAGCCAGCATCTGGATTTCAGTATTGCTATCAAGAACCTGAAGAGGTGAACCCAATGAAAAGCATCACAGTCCTCCCTTATGTTGTTTGCCTTAAGCAGCACAAATATAAAACTTATCAGCCTCAGATAATACGTTAAGGATTTGTTATCCCTTAATATAAGAAAGGGCTGATAAAGTTTTCTGCATCTTTCATAAAGATGTAAAGGCCTGTATCTTTCACTTTTCCTATTTTCTTCCAATTCAAAGGTTGTCATGAAGCTTTCAAAGCAAACATGAATTTTTTTGCATTACACTTTTGCAAAGCTTGCATGGTCAAAGTTATACATTTCAATAAAAGATCATTTAGATTTACATTTAAAAAACTGCAGACTTTGTAAGAACAGGCATTCACTGGAAATGTGTGAAGTTCACACATTCATATAGTTTGCCTTTTGGAGATCACCTGATCACCTGACCACCAATCTGATCACCTCCTTTAGATATTGACTGTATTGTAAAGCCAGGGCCAAAATCTTACTTATTATGTAGAGATTCTCTCTCAACTTCTCTAGCATTTCTTAACATTCAAGTGACACATTCTATTTTTCTAGACAAGAACAGCAACTAAATATTCAAACTTACCCCTTTCAGACTCTGATGTTTCTGATCGGGGAACAGGTGACTTCAAGGACCCAGCTACTGGCACCTTTTCTCCTCCTTTAGCATTTTCCTTGGATTTCATTTCCTTTGCTAGATCTCTTTCTCTGGACGGCTCCTTTTCTCTCTCCTTTTCTGCAGTTGACTTTGACTCAATGATGGTAACAACCGTCTTGGACTTTTCTTCTTTTGAAGCTTTTTCTTCTTTCTTCACTTTCTCCTTCTCTTTGTCAGATTTTGGCGTTTTCTCCTTGATCTCTCTTGCTTTCTCATCTTTGTTTGCCCGTTCTTCCTTCGGTTTATCTTTCCCATCTTTCCCAAGTGCCTTCATCTCCGGAGTGGCAGCTGGAGTCTTGTCTTTTTTTTCTTTATCTTTTTCCTTCCCGCTTTTTTCTTTATCATCTTTCTCCTTAATAATTTTGCTGCATCAAAAATAAAATGACCAATTAGCATGGATACAAAAAACAGCTCTAGCATTATCACAGAAGTTTTGCTTCTGAATATTTGACAGAGTTTCCTGGAGCAGACACCAAGATTTATGATTTGCTGTTTCTTTATTAGAACAGCAAAAAGCAAATGTTCTCATTTATCTTTTGTAGCTAAAATGAAATGCACTAATCAATAAAATTGTGTATTTTGAAAGGAATAATGTTATTTCTTTAAACTTTAAAGAAATAGAAACTATTTGCAGAATCTGAAAGTAAAAAGAAATGGCAGGCCATTTTCAAGTGTATTCCTGTGGCTTGGAAGGAAGAAAATAGAGGATGTGTAAGAACAGTTTCTCTCACCTATTGGACGCACTGTTCCCATTGCTTGTTGTCACCTTCGGTGTAGCGTTGGCAGTTTTATTAATAACTTTCACCACACCCTGAGATTTCTCCTTTAGTTTATCTGCTTAAAAAAAAGAAAGAGAACAGTTCTATTTCAACCAGTTAATCTATATCCTATTGGTTAAAATACACCAAGTAGCTAAGCATGTTCATGTCAGGTCATGTGCAGCTACCAGCTAACATAAGCAGCAGATCACTCTCTCCCAAAACCAAATAAAAATAAAGAACACACACTGATCCTATTTAGCATCATATTTATATTTTTTTCTTTTTAGTTTAATGAGGCAAATTTTGAGAGAAGCCTGTAATATCATTAAAATTCTAGTAAAAAAATAAACATATAATAATCATAGGTGTGTTTACCAGTCTCCTCAGTAGTGCCCTCTTCCAGTCTAACTGTATTTATTGTGAGAGACGTAGGCATCCCAGCACCACCTGGCCCATTTTGTACTGTTGCAGGTACAGCATTCCTGGCAGGTGGGTCTTTGTGGTGAAATTCATTTTCAGGTATCATGAAAGGCTTCCTACTTTTCAACTGTCCAGAATAGCTGCAAGTCGCACAGATTGTTAAATATGCACAAACATAAAGCAAAACATGGGTTGAATCTTAAACGTGGATCTAATCTAACAGTTCATCTGTTATTTATTTCACAGTTTTTCCTAACTGATACGCAGTTTCTTCCCCCTATATTGATGAGCTCAAAAGAAAAAGAAAAACAAACAAACCCACTAGACACAGAGGCAGCCCTACTTCAATATCCTCTTCCTCACCACACACACACACACACACACACACACACACACACACACCCGGCCAAACACAGAGAAAAACTGACTGCTGACAAAACTTCAAACTCTTAGGGTACCCTGAAGTGCCCCTCAGCCATACGAGGATGATTCCACATTCACCACAGGAAGATGTAACACGTAACTAAGCACTTCAGAATCATATGCACTTTCAATATCTAACCAGTCTTGCAGTAAATGCCCTTGGCTTTCTTCCTTTTACTATCCCTCCTGTCTCCTTGCTGCTATATTATTTCTCTAAATTAAGCTATGCTCTAGTGAGTAGAAATCTTTACTATTTTAAGTGTTTTACTAGAGTCTTGTAAAGGAAATTAGTGATCATCCAGCACAAAATGAATGTTTTCATTCACACTGCCAGCACCGAGATGCAGGATAGCGAAATCTTCTGTGATAAGGTAAAAATCAAATGTTAGGACTGTAACAGTTCCGAGTCTTTAGATGCCTTTCATGATCCACTTTTAACCACTTTCTTAAATAAGTTGTTGTTACCCCATAGCCAATGCATATAGATCAGGTCTCTTCTCTTTCTCTTCCTGACATATCTTGTGTACTCTTCTTTCCAAAGCTTGACCCAGGTTCAGCACTTTTGGATACCATGGAAGGATTTTGGTCAGCACAATCAGGATGTTTCTGATATGTGTATATTCACCTGTTTCCAGACAATGCACAGAAGCCTAAAACATAAATTAAATCTAATGAAATTGGGGTTGTTTTTCAAAGCATTCAAAAAAACTAGGGTTTTTGGGATCTCTATTTACCTTAGTTAATTTATAGTGCCATTTGTGTACCACATGTCTAAAATTTTCATAATCCAATTGATCAGCCTTATTTCCACCATCAAATCCAGTTGCTCGTAATATAGTTAGGAAGCCTGGATAGTTGCCACATTCCTACATGCACATCAAAGAATAGGAAAAAAATCATTTTCTGGGAAACAAAACTGGAAATTCTAAAGTCAAAACTCTAAAGAATGAGACAGGATCACACTTCACAAGGCTCACATCATTTTTCTGAAGTTAATTTATGTTGAAATTTTAGTTGTGGGTGACAGAAAATATTATTCATTATTTAATTAGCTGGTGCAAGGAGTATTAAGAGTTTCCATATGCTCCCTAAATTATCTTTGAGGTAAACTATATGAAAATCAGAAAAGGCTTTTATTAGCAAATATGTATTTTTTAACACCATACAAAATTACTTCTATCAGAACTACATGAATTACAGTAAAATACATAAAATTACAGTAAAATACATAAAGTCAATTTTATGGTTATACTATCAGAAAAATCCAATCACACTGTTTTTACATCTAACAGTTTTACTAAATCTGTTTTTACTGGGCTGAATTAAACAAGCGGTCAGTACATATTCTAATGAGCAAACTCATTTTAGTAATTTCCTATACCTTTTCATATATTACTCTGTCACTGTGCCATCTGGTCACGGTCTCCAGCATACAGCATAAAAACCTGCCATATCTACTGGCTTCATTTTCTGTGCAACTCGCAACTGTGTATATAATATCAGAGAAAACCTGTGAATAGAGCAAGAAAACGTTACTATGACCTTACCAAATTACAAAACCAAAAAAAACCCCCAAAAACGTAAATTTCTCTTTCATCTAAACCACTATTAAGCTGGTTTCTAAATACAACAGAGCCTTCTTATAAAATATTGTTTGTTTCCCAGCTGCTGGTCCTTCACACTATCCATGTATACAGCTGCTGCTGACACACCGTTTGACAGTTCAACTGTCTTTATTGACATAGCTGGCTTAGTTTCAAATTATCAACGATTTGAGATGGTAGAAGTAAACATCTAGCCAAGCTGATGCAAAAAAAAGTTTTTTTTCTCTGGCCCACACAGGTCCATCAGATCCAAAGCTATTTGAGTAGAACTGCTCTTCTGGGTACATGAAATCAGAGCAGGTGCAGCGACACAAACAAGCCCTCTGTCTGCAGCACCATTTCCCAGGGTCAGAAGGGTCCCAAGGATGTCGCTGGTGGGGGACAAGCCTGAGAAAATTGGTTGCATAGCAGAAGGGCACACACAGCTCAAATAGGAGGATGAGAGCAAGCCATGAAAATACAGATTGCTTAAAGCTTACAAAACCTGAAAACAACTCCTATGACAGCTAAGGACTTCGCTCTGAAACTCCAAACTCACTAGGGTAAAATACAAGCAACATTTCTTGAAAATAAACCCCTGAAGCTTTAAGAAAACTTTGATCAGAAGACCTGAAGTACAAAAATGAACTTCTGATTGTCACAGGTCCTAGGGTGAAACACAAGTAATGATCCTGTTAACCTGGGAGGCAGAGGGGACACTAGTTTGGGATGTTTGTAGTGGTAATGATGAAAATACACACACAGAGTTGTAGCTACTTACTCGGTCATAGCAGAGAAGTGTGGAGAAATTGGGGGTTTTCTGCTGATGCACCAGTTCAACGAAGTGAGCACAGTAAACTGCATCAATTGCCGAAAAAATGCATCGAGGAAATATACACAACTGCAAAAATTTGGTGATAGTCTCATTTTTGGTAGATTCTTCAAAAATCCAAAAGTTGAGAGGGGGAAAAAAGAAAAGAAAAATAAAGTAAATTAATGGTTTATCATTCAACTACTCACTTCCCAAAGAAGTTCAGTATGACAGATCCATACTCTGATGTTTGTACATTTGGCCACTTGTATTTCACACATATCTTTGGCGTTGGTGAGAAAAAGTCAATATAAGTGCAACTGCTTGAGGGTGGGGATGGAATAGCAGGGTGGATGTAGCAAATGTTTATTTCTTATTGGCAAAATTCTTCTTTCACACAATGGGGCTATAAACACGTTCAGGGAAAGCTTCAGTAAACTTCTCCACCTGCTGCAATTGTGCACATCAGCAAAGCGAGGGCCACCTACTATTTCCCTACAACACTTCTTTCATCTTTCTACAAGGGGCTGACTTTGAGTTTGGTTTCCTTCAAAACCAAAGAACATGCTGTCTCTATAGAATCCATTAATAAACATTTTCAATTAATCAGACACATAGAGGAATTTAAAGAACAGCCTTCAGTAAACCACCTCCCCAGTACCCAGACATTTTGTGAAAATTTCATTCCACCACTGAGTAAAAGATTGCACTGTATCAAGTCCAGGAGCTACCTGTTTCTGTTTGACCAACCACAGGTCGGTTAACTCAACAGCCCAACACATACCCAAACTGGTCCCATGACAACAAGGAGCATAAAAACAAGTTGAGAGGAATGTATAGCATGAAAGCAAGGTGAGAGGAATGTACAGAACTAAAGCCTGCAAGTGGCTGACTTCAAAGGAAGAACAGTTGTGATTATCACAAGAGCCACTGGTAGTTTTGCACAGGCCACAAGTAATAATACCCAGGGTTTACTTCTTCAATTTTGTGATGCTCACGGAATAAAGTTTGCTCAAGAAAGGACTGTCAGCTTTCACTTAACTAAAAACTTTATTTTGACTTTGTTTAATTTTAGTATCTACCCCTCAAATGTTATAACAAACATTTGGTACCTACAAAAAGAAGAAAAAAAAATCTATCAAGGGAATCACAGTTTATAGGACAATCCAGCATGTGTTGCTTCAGAAGTGTACAAACAAGGTAAGTGAACAGCCAGTCGGAACAGGTTGTTTCCAATTGCTAAAGCTACCAAGGCTACTCTGCCAAAAATTAACCTAATCTCAAGGATACAAACACTCTATCAAAAGTTTGTAGACAGGAAACCAGTCTTTAAAATAAAATAAATATCAATAGTTTTTAAAATAATAATAAACCCCACTACAGTGGATGTTCTCTTCTAGTTCCTCATGTAGTACAACTACAGGTTATTTATTTTTAATGGGCAAACTGCTGAAATAGGAAGCTTGCTCTGGATAAAATGCTGGGAAACTTCTTTCAGCTGAAGCCCAAGCACAAGAGCCAACAATAAGCTATTGCCAGTATCCCAGTATGTTCAGAGTTGCATGTGTACCTTGCAAACTATTTTCTACACGTTTTTCAGGGCTTCTTTAAGTAGAAAAATTTACCAAGTCACCTGCAGACCCAGTTTAAATCAGGCAGTAGTTTTTCAACCAGTAATTTCTTGTAGTTCATTTGCTACAGTACATTAAATACTTATAGGGAAAAGTGTTTCTTCATTAAACCAGTTGGATGGATCTTACATGAGTTGGACAACAAAACTCTTTTCCACTGGATTATGCTAGGCTTCTTGGGACAGACGAACTACTACTTCCAGTTACAAACTCAAAGTTCATCCAGAGAAGAAAACTGACCAGAGAAAAACATTTCAGATTAACCATACCAGCAGAGTTCACAAGCAACATGAAACATTACAGACTTTTTGTAGGAGAACAAACTTGATTCTGCTTGCTGCATATCTACCCTAAGAAACTTGTGCATGCTGTTTCACTGCATGGGGCTGTTAGGCTGGCACAACACCTATCTTGCCATTGGAATAGGATTTATGCCACCACCCAAACTCTGGCATATTGCTCCTAATCCCAGGACACAAACCGAGTAAGTTAACTCAAACCCATCATTGAGATTTCACATGCCTACTTTTTGTCCTGTAGCAATTAGACTAACTTAGCAGCATTCTAACTGCAGTTAGCAAGTACAAGCCATCTTGCAATTACAAATTCCCACTGAACCGGTCGATTTCTAACTTATTTTCTAAATTAGGCTAAAATTTAAAAGGTCTTGACATTGCAAGAAACAAAAAACTTCTGTACGATGAAAACCAGCATCTGCAAAGGCACGTTACATTCTATCTAAAAATTTACCTTGCTAACAGACCTCGACATATAAAGAGATCAAATTTTCAAATCAACATTAAGAGTGTTAGTGCCAGGAAGCTCTTGAACACAGTGACAGCTACAAAAACAACCACAGCACATCCCTTAGACACACTTACTTGCCAGAAGCCAGTTGTCTTTCTCTAGTTTCAGTCTCTGTAGAACCCTCTGCACATGCTCCAACTGCTTCTTCTCCTCTTCAAGAAGCTTGTCTTGCAGAGCTGTGCAACGTTCTTTTTCTTTTTTCTTTTTATTTGGCGGCTATAAAAAGTCAGTGCAACTCATTTAGTGTTACACTAAAACTTGCTATAGACAGGGCACTAAGTTTCTGGTAATGCTAAAGAGTACTTGAAAAATTTCTTACTCAAAAATGTTCTGTTCTAGTAACCCAACTGATTTTACAAACACTGGCTGACTAGTTAAAGACAAGAGTGAAGAGACGAACCAGAGATCCAGGTGTCAAGATCTGCTTTCTGAAACTGATTTTCCAGTAATTTTCACTTACTTTTAGAAGTCACTAGTACTTTTAACATGGGAATTACAAAGGAAAGTCAATGCAAATTAAGTTAATGTGGCAAATCAGAATGGATGAACCAGGTGACAAAACACCTTAATACTTTATGAAAAGAAACTCTTTCAAGGCTAGGAAGTTTAAACTGGACCACAAAATTGTATCAACATACCATTTCCTGATTGTCATCTATGGCTTTCATCTGGACTTTAAGTTTATTGACTTCTCTGTCATAGCTGCTGTGTGGCACGGCAAGGTCATACATTGTTAAAGACCAGAATGTGGCATAAAACTGAGGGCTGATGTCATCCCAAACTTTAGGGAGGTGCAGAGAAATCACAGCTTCGTGAACAGGAGCCATCACCAACTCGCATGATGTAATGTACTTGTGAACTTTGTGCTGCTGTTTATTTCCCTTCTCAGCTTTTTTTAGTTCATCATACTTTGACTGCAGACAAAAAAAAATACAAAACTGTAACCTATATATATAACAATTAAACTTAATAATATAATGTAACATCTCTCAAAACTTTTCTATATAACATTTACTTGTGAAAGGTCAGTACATAAAGAACTGAAGAACTCCATACACAACCTTTAGCCTTCATCCTTATTGGATGGATTTATCTTCCTCCACTGATGCTGCCACCTGTTATAGTAACACATTATACTACACCAAGTAAAAACTGCTCTCCATATTGAACTTTTAAAATGCAGGAACCAATTCATTTCTAACACTTCCCAAGATAGCATTTCATTTGGCAGCTGCAACACTTTCCTCAACAGCAAAAATCCATCTAAAACACTGCAGAAGAGCTCACACCTTTGAGGGAACAGGGACAGAGAGAATTCCTACTGATGACCAAAGACAACCAAAAAAGTAACTTCATTAGCCATGACTTCTGTCAAGTGTGTTAAAGTTGACACATGGGTCATAATTTCTAAGAAGATTAGCAGACAAAAAATCCAGTCCACAGCTTCTATTTCGAACCCTACTCATAAAACTTGGCAAGTTTTATTTAGCTAACAAACATTACCTGGAACCCACCCCATGTACTGGTAACAGGTAGCAGAGCAGCCCTACAAGCAGACAAGTGGAGGAGTTGTACTCACTGAAATGTGGTGTGCATACATGGGTCTTGAGAGGAAAAATGCAGCATCATGAGGCGTGTGAAACTCATTACAGAGAACATCAATAGAAGGCACTCGCTTAATGTAATCCTCTGTGCTTAGATTGGATGCTAAAAACCCACCAAATTGTACCAGGGTGTCATGGCACTACAAGCAAAACACACAAAAAGTTAGCAAACATTATTTTGTTCTACAATCAAGTTAAGGAGAACATCAAAGCTTGCCTTTTTTCTTTCCTTTTTGTTTCTTGCTAAAAATGCTACGGCCAAATAGTAGAGCAAGAAATTTCTCATGAGGGAAGAACAATACAATAAAAAAATCCCACCTAGAAAAGCCACCAGAACTCAAGACCATTCTACTCTACCAGAATGGAATGCAACTAGTTCCTACTGCCTAAGGCAGCAAAGGGATTATTTTTAAAATAAAGGACGTTTCACTACCAGAGTAAGATTAGGAAAACACAATAGACACTTAAAAAATAAGAATTTAATTTTTTATGACAAAGGATGCTTTGCTCTTTTACTCAGAGGTCACTTATGCATATAATATACTTTTAATACAGCAACCCTGCAATTAGTTTTAAAATTCTTATGTATTTGTATTTACTGTACTGGATTCTCATAAGTAATTCTATGGATTTTGTTATTTATGTACTGAATCTTTACATCTTGTGCTGACACACTAGAAATTAACCAAAAGGAGGTGATCTCATAAATACAAGTGCTTTTACTTGCCTGATCATACAGTTTTCCCACCAGCTTCAGATGTTTTTCCCCTCCTTCTTGAAAGACGACACCATTTCTCTGTTGAGCCATAAGCAGGCACAGTGGGAGGGCAAGATCATGGTCCAATAATGCATCTTTTAATCTCTGAGATGATTTCTTTGTATTCCTGATTTGGCCGAAGTATCCACCCTGCACAGTACAGAAAATGTTATCCTGCACTGCAATGTATGTATAGAAGAATCAGAAACCAACCAGCCTTGCCTGCTTAAATCAGTTTTTGCTACTCCCCCCCAGCAGGGCTGAGGGCTCAGTGGCTGCTGGAATGCACAGGTCTGTCATTAACAATCTCTCCTGAGTATGAGATGCTGTGATGCACAAGAATTAAGGTTCACATCTGCACTGCCTTGGCTGCCTGTCTCAAGGCTTGTATGCTCAAGAGAGGGGGCAATTCCAGTAAAGCACACACCTTTCTCAGAGTTCTTGAAACAGAGACTTCAGAACCACCAAGAAAAAGCAATAGTTATTACCAAATTTAACACAAACACACCTCAGCTTTCAGTTGTTCTCCACCAGTCATGGCTTCCAATTGTTCCATTGTCATTTCTTCAGTGATTTCTATCCCCGCCATTTTCTGCACTACCTCTTTTAAAATAAGCAAATCAAAGCTGCAAGGAGAACAGAAAAGTGGAGTAAAAACAAGACACTTGGTTTAAGAACCAGAAGCTATGACATTCACCATATGTTACAGAGCAGCTCCACCATGCTTACTAAACAACATTTTCATCCTTTTTTCAAGAAAAAACTGGTATGTCAAGCACAAGGATTTCTTCATTACAGTTAAAAAGGTAGTACTTAAAAGCAATGCAGTCATTCAACAGGATTACAGAACACCTTCAGAACAACTTCATTGGTTTTGAAGATGGTAGTCAATGGGGTACTGTTAAGTACCAGCAAATTAATCAGTTTATTGCTTTCCATATTTCAAACTGTATCTATACAGTTATTTCACTAATATGGAATATTTTGTATTTTGTTAGGTTTCTAGAATAGTACACAACCTCAGAAATGTACTGGCAAAGTTAGTCTGGAGAGGTTACTTAGAAAGATGGAAAACATCTCATTACTACTTGAAACACAGAATATATAAAATACTTCAATAGTCATCCTGTCCAGAGACTACATTTTACTTCCTGCCCTTAATTCCACAAGGACTCTGACTTTTCCTCAATAAAATACAGTAAATTGCATCCCAATCACACAAAGCAGCAATGTTTTCCAGTTAACTTCTGAAATTTGTGTGACATATTTATAAAAAGCATTGACCCAAGCCTTATGCTTGTTATTGTTTTGTTTAGTTTTGTTATTATGGCTTCTATTTTTGTTTGCTGTTCCAAACGTAAGTATGTTTTCTGTCTAGGAGCTGTACAATACCAGCATAAGCTCCAATTCTAATACCTGAATATTGCAGTCCCATGAAACTGGGTATATCAGTAAATCCACTTTATTTTTATGATCCCAAGTACTAAACTGAGGTGTTTTTTTCCCAAAATACTTACAGTCGTGATTTTGGGGAAAGACAACAAACATTACTTACCCTTCCTCTGTAGTTCAATGTGATTGCCATCATCAGAATAAAAAGGTAGGGACAGAGGAGCATATGAGACTGAATGTCTACATTGCAGGGAAGGGGAAAAAAACTACATTTCTCAACATAACTACCCTAAAAGAACATGCCATGTTACCATCATAGGTAAGCTGCCTTTCAGTAACCCTATGGGGATTTCTAATAGAAAAAAGTTGATACCTATGTGAGAAAATTAAATTTAAATTAAGTAAATGAAACAATAATACTAAGTTATGACAATGGAAAGACAAAAGGAAAAGTCAAATTGGAAACCTTTTTTTGAGTTATGATTGACACTGACACATGAAGAAGCAATGATACTACCACTAAATAAATTGGATGAAGTACTGAAATAATATTAAAATGTTAAGAACTATCCCTGCAGAGAAGAAATTATGAGAAGAGAAAAACAAACTGTAAAGTCATACTGCCTTATATAATGGATACCTAATTTTTTAAATAATGCACAATAAACTCTATGATGAAATTACACACGGGAAGGTTTTTTCCCCTGTCTGGTTAGCTGTTAAGAAAGCTAATAAAATAAGTTAAAGAGGAAAAATCAGTGTTTCAAGAATCTTGCTAGAGGAAAAGTAATGTACTAAAGATTGTATCGCTTTCTTTTTGCTATTTAACCTTCCCAGTGCTATGAATGGATTTTACCACTGCTAGAGCAACAACTACATCGAGTGCCTGTGTATCAGCTAACACCTATATATATAGAAACTGAGTTGATAAGGATCCACTGAGCAATACTTGCCTTTTGCCAGCTTTCAGCTGGTTGGCTACATACTGCAGGAGGCCTGCGAGTTCAATCGGGTATTTTCGGAAAACAGCACCACAAAAGCTTGCCAGACCTAAAGCAAAGAGAAACAGCTGTGACTGCACCTCTTTATGAAATAAACATTAGCAAACTGCATATGGCATCTCAGCAATACATGCATTTCTGGAATACAAAGGAAAAAAAAAATTTCCTATTGATTAAACTTGCCAGCTCTCCAGTTTGTTTAAAATATTAGGCAGTGGGTGCCAGTGAAATATTGATCAGAATGATCAATGGTTGAATAGACCATGGGGGGGAGGGTGTGGGGGGGGTGAAATATTTTAAACATTATTGTAATAAATAAAACAAGAATACTAACTTTGCAGCCAGCTTGAGATTGTAGTGTCATCATGCTTCATTCTCTCCTTCTCAGGGTTTGCCAATGCTTCAATGATACAATCTTTAGTGGAGTTAAAGAGAGTATTTTTCTTCAACTTACAAGCACAAAAGGTACAGAGACTTGTTTTTCTGGCTTTTGTAATGTACGAACATGATATATAAGCACAGCAAGCACTAATATGGTTTTAAAAAAATAAAACCACCACATAAAAAAGTACTACTAAAAGTAGTGTTTACCTCACTATTTACAAGATCACTATGCCTTCAAGACTGAAAGTAGTAAAAACAAAAAACAATTTTCATAGTGTGAAAGAATTAATAGAGAGGGTTCCATCACCTACTACAAGTGCAAAAGGTATTTGCAAACTTCACTGAAGTTTCCAGCAAAAAGCAGCAAGAAAGCAAAGATTTACTCACAGATAACAGATTTAATTTGGCTACAACGGCAGCTTTATCAATAAGTGATATAGAAATTTACATCAAAGGATACATGCCAAGACATCATAGTTCAGGGAAGTGAGGTATTTCAGCGAATCAACAACCGGAGTTATCAAGTTATCATATTTTTGTATTTGTGATAAAATCTGCAAGTTACAACAGACATTCAGCTGAACAGGAACAGTACTCCTTATTTTTCACATAATAAAAGCATTTAGTAATACTTGTCTTCAAAACTTACATAAAACATGCTTAAAATTAATTTTTCAAAGGTGCTAAACAACTGTCAAAGTAAACAGGCAATCTCATTAATCTATCTAGTAACTTAAAGATACCAGTGAAACATCTCTAACGTGCAAAAACTATTCTGTATAATTTCTCTTTTCAATTATCAGCAAATAAAATAATGAAAACAATTTTTTTCCTAATATTTTTAAAGAATCCTAAACCTTAGCAGCAGGATTTCCTTTGCAATATACAGTAATAAAAACTATTTTTAAAAAACCAAAACAAAACCATGCAGCTAGGTCATGAAAGACTACAAGTAAACTATTAATCAAGTTCTAGGATGTTCTCTTTGGTACATGACACACATGTGTACATATTGCAGCAGTAATTTCTTGATGTACAATCTAAAAACTGGTAAATCAATACCCTTAGGTCAAATTTGTGACCAAGATGGAGGCCCATCAACAGATTTTTTAACTCTCCAGCACTCTGTAACACCAAGCAATCTTAATCCTTTCCAGCTTCACAGGTGGCTATTTCAGACTTCACAGCTTTAAGTTTTCTTCTAAATGACCCTGATCCATCTCCACCCCACTCACAGACAACAGTCAGAGCAACTAAACATTAATTCATGTTCTGCATAACCTGATCACCCATCCCTGTACCTGAAACCCACCTCTACTATCTCAAATTTTCTTCTGCAGTTGGTTATTCACTAAGTATTATTAATTCATACTTAGTATCATACTATGTGCACTACTAAAAAATTACTATATTTTAAAATTTGCATCAGAAGTAAAAAAAAAAATAAATTAGAACTGTGGGTTCCTTCCTGAGCTTTAATTATCTATTGTCAGAATGAAATAGCATTCAAGTACATGTAACTACATACATAATCAAATAAAATTGTAGGATTGCTGTGGCTGAGCTTCCCAATTTGTCTCCCAGAGGGCTTCACATTTTCCTTAGTTAAACGCCTGTAAAAGAGGACATCCTTTATTACAAAAGACAAGCTAGAAAATATTAAAACAACAGGTTAGTTTCAGTGAAGAAACATCTTTGTTAGCCTCAGAGACTGAATTTTCACTAGCAAATGTGTTTCTAAGACATCTCAGCACAGAAATACTGATCCACTGAGAACTGAAAATTGAGAAATCCTCCAAGATTCAGACAGTACAACCAATCCTGTTGTCCCTCTAATACTATGGACCATATTCTAGCTTCAACTTTGAACATTTTGCTTTCAGAAGTAATCAGTGAAACCCATACCACATACACCAAACTACCATGTGATACTGCTGGTTGCTCCTGGAAGTTTAACTTCCAGCCACAGATGAGTCTTTTTTTGTTGTGTTCTGTTCACTGAAAACCAGTATTTCTCTCTTTGTGTTACAGTTCCACAGCATTTCCTACTGAAGATTTGAGCTCAACCCGAAGCTGAAGTTGACAGTAAATTATACACATAGCAATCTTCACCAAGTGACAGCACTAAAATCCACTTCCACAGGGGAAGAGGGGAAAGGTTTATGGTGTATGCAGCAAGTCACAAGGGAATCAAAACAATTGTTCCTAGCTTTCACAGCTCTGACCCAAAGTGTTTCATCCAGAAACAATTACTGCCTTGCCTATATGGAAAGGTTCTGATTATCCACATTGTAACACCACACCATTTGCTTTTGGCAAATGGGGAGCCTAATTTCCTGACAGTGACATCAAATGTGAGGTAAATTTGGAATTGCTGTGAGCCTACTTGAGGATGAGAATAATAACTCTGTTCAACTTACTGCCATACATTCAAGTCTACAGAGAACATGACAAGATTCTTGAGACTCTTTGGAGGAGAGTCTCCACACCTAGAGGAAATATGCAGTACTTGTACATTTCATAAACAAATCAATTTATCAAAAACCTTACCCCTGGAAAAGGTTTTAAAGCATTTAATGGGGCATTTTTCAGAGATTATATACCCTTATTGGTGACAAACTTGTCTGTATCCTTGCTTATCTGATGGTTTTTAACCGTAATACATTAAATACTTTATGAACAAGGACTATTTGGGAAATTACTAAGTCATTAGACAGGGAATGTATCTGTCAAGCTTTTTTTTTCCACTGCACAACAGTTCATAATTACTTATGGGAATAGACTACTTACTTCATAATGTACTTGGCTCGGTCTATGGTCTGAGCTTTAACTTTCACCAGAAGTGGGTGACTATTGTATGTTTCATTCTTCCATTGCCCATAGAGACGGTACCTGGAAAAGTCACACAGGAAAAGGAATTTCAGAACTGACAATTCAACAGCACGTTCCAAAGGATGGAAACAAATCATTCTACTCACCGGTACTGGTATGGAAAGGTTTTGAACATTCCCCATAATTCCTCAGACATGCATGCATTGCAGTCCATCAAGGAAAGAGATGGAAGCAAGACTTGATCAGTAATACTCAACAAACAGCTGAACAAAGTCTCCTGGGATAAAGAGAAAACCCCAAGGTCACTATCAAGCAGTGCCTCAGAAGCAGTGTTATACATGCAGTGCACAGATAAGCAAAACAGGAAACGTGATTCAAAAAGCACATACACCACAAGGTCAAGACTTCCAAAACAAAAATCTATGACCTAAAAGTATCTCTCACCATAAATAATTGGAGTAAATCATTTACAGACTACATATACTGTCAATATTTTATCTGCCTATATAAGATACTAGAACAAAGCTGCTGAAATCTTCAGCGGTTGCACTTATTTTTTAATCAAATATACCATTAAAAATGGATACCGTGTGGACTTACATGAAGTGCAACAAATGAGAAAATTAATTTTGCCAACTGCTTTCAATGTATTAAGGAATTTCTCATCTTTACTTCCATTGTCAAAATTTCAGGTAAAAACCTGAAAGCATTATACATGCTTGCAAGACATATTTCCAACTGCCATGTTTTCAGTATCTTATCCTTGCCCTTTCTTAAACATTTCTCTTTTCCACTGAGCTATTTTAGAATAACTGTAGCAGCAATGAAAAAAAACCAACCANGAACAAGTAACAGTGAAAACTGCAGAAACTTCGTATTGAAAACCCACTTGTTGATTAAAAAAAAACCAAATCACTTGTTTTTATAAGTTTGATTTCTACTGCACACTTGGACTTCATTGTGAACCATAATAAATGAGTAAATTTGAAGTAAATAAATTAAGCAATTTTAAAAAAAATAAAAATCATTGTAGCAATAAAGACCTCCTCTACTTCAAATTTGTTTTTTCTCTACGCTTTTCCCCACCATGAACTGTATTTATAGAATAAATAGCTGGAGGATTTCCAGCTGATTCCAATCAAATAAGAAATAAAATATATATTTGGTCACCATTACAAATCTTGCATAAAAACACCTTCCTCCAAAATAAACTCACCATTTTCTCTTTATCTTCCTGTTTGCTTCCATCAGACTGAAACTATAACAAAGACAACCAGGTAAATTGTAGCGCAGTTAATGTATCAGCTACAGTTTCAGAACAGGGCTATCTCAGCAAAAGCATAAACCTGAAGGGCCAAGCATCTCTTAAATATTTAACTTGCCACATCTGTCAGCATCAAAGTATTTTTAAACAGAAATTCAAATGCATGGATGAAACATATTCCTTACATATAGAGGGTCTTTGTACAATTTTGTCCAAAAAGAAATAATAGCCAAAGCTACAAGGAAACTTGCTATTATATATGAAATATTGAATTTTCTTACAGGAGAGGAAAAAAAAATGCATAAAGCATTCACCTTTTACCTAAAAATCTGAGGACTTCCAATGCAGTTACCAACAGCCATAGATTATTTCCCCCATCTTTCTCTCACAGTAACACCCTCTTAAGCTTTTAGTCTTCGTTATTAAATTACTTCTTCTCTCTGCTTGCTCCACTCACCATGAAAAGCATATTAAGCTATCACACCAGTAAGTGCACAATTATTTTAAAGGTACACTTTAGCATGAAAGCTGCAGAGCAATGTTAGTAGTCTAACTTTTTAAACTACTGTATGGGTTAACTTAAGAGTCAAATTACCTTCAGTTACAAGTACTTCTACTTGTGTGTTAAATGTAGCTTCACAACTAGAACATGCTGATGGCAACAATGCATTAAAAATAGCTTTCCCTATGTTACCTTAACCACTCTGTCACTGACGAATTTCTTCACAGTTCCAACCTAGAGCAAATAGCTAAAATGTTGCTCATTCTTGTTAGAAACACATTAAACTGTTACATAACTATAGTTACAATAAACCTGCACAAGAGATTCCTATGACACAAGTTAATCTCCATTCCAATGTACATATCCTCAGAAACAGAGCTTTCTTACAAACCTTCAATACTTCAATTACAAAGTAGTCCTAATAGTCTGCTGACAGCAGTGAAGTGCTTTAGTCCCTTAAAATTATCATTTCCAACTGAACTGCACTGTCAGTGCTCACTGAAGTGATATCACTCTTCTCACTGGTCAGCAAGAAATGAGCATGCTATAAAGTCAGAGTATTTACCACTGGGGAATCTTGCCATTCTGGACGAGAAGATGCCAAGAAATTATACAGAGGTATGGAAGTAGGCAAACAGTAGATATTTCCATGATTTTACTACTAAGACTACATGGAACTCAAAGTTACTGTAGGCCTCTCACCCTATCACTGCATCTTGGAACCTAACAAGAATAAATTCTCTTGACAAAATCTGCTATTTTGAACAAAAGGATCTTCAGTCCTCACAATTATCTGTGTTCTTAGCTCTGCATCATCAGACACAGCTGGACATGAAAGCCTCTCCTCAGGTAGTATATAAATTATGAGCATTCCACTATTTGTTCCAGTTGAAATAAAAATACTTTTAAGAAAAAAAAAATTATAGAAGTGAAAACTTCCCCTCCAGTACCATTTAGATCAATCAACCTCTCCAATTTTCTGTTGTAAATTAAAATAAAATGCTGGGTAACAAAACCCATAATTGGAGAGGTGGACTGGTAATTCAAGTAATAAGAGCAACTTAAAAATTATTTATTCCAAAGTTTCTCTAATCTGCTGTTAAAAAAAAAAAAAAAAATTAACCCCTTATGGCTGACTTGAGAATAAACCAGAAAGTGCTAGTTAACTAGCAAATTGCCAGAAAAGCAGCAAAAGAAATCATTAGCCTCAATCTTAACTACTAAGTACATTTTAAGGAAGTTCAGAATACAAACTCAACTTGCAGCCTTTTAAAATAGGTCATACTGCCAATCCTTCAATAGATACATGGTAAAGATATGGTCAAAAGACAGTAACCCATCTCAAGAGACCAGTTAATTTCTGAAGTTGGCAGCTTGAAGTGATTTCCACATCAGACTCATCCTTAGCAGCATCTAAAGATTTGTCACAGTCACAAGATCAATAGCAGCAGCATTTTAACTAGGCAGAGCTGGGGAAAAAAACATGAAGTAAAAGGATGTAACATCCCCTGCTTCCCAAGTAACCTAACAGCTGGAACAGAAAGCTGAAATTATTTGTACTGCATGTGTATAAGGTTATCAATCCTCATTGACTACATTGTTGCTGTAATAATGTAGAAGCTTCCAGGCAGTCAGTACCATATGTCTGTTGGGCTTTTTAATTATATATACAGAGATAATATTTTAAAATAAGAATACTATAATGGGAAATTAGATACCACTAAATATCCGTTGTTATAAACCTAAAGTGTCTTAAGTTGCTCCTAAAGATGTTTATAGATCATAAATTTGATCAAATATTAAAATAAGAGTCTCCAAATTTGTCCTTAGTCAGAACTTTCTTTTGTTTCAGGATCTGAATACCAGACAATTAGCAATACAAGCATTTTTTGACATCAGGGTAATTGGTATTTTTCACGTTTTGACCAGCTGTTGTGTCATACCAACCTCTTTCATAAATGCTTTTCCAAGGCGCACTACTTTTGCAAATAAAATGGGATCATGGGACAGATGAGGACCAAGGTAACAAAGCATGTTGAACACTTCCTTTCTCAATTCCTCAAAGCTCTCTGCTTGTTTTGGTGCTCTCTTGTTTGGCAAAGAGGAAATCGGTGACCCTTTAGCTCCTTTAGGTACACCAACTCTGAAAAATAAAATGTGCAGCATTTCACATGAAGCAGAAGTGAATACTTTAGAAGTGTATCTATAAATTAGGCTTATTCATGAATTCAGGCTGTAAAGAAATTATCTTTCCCCTGTGCAGCAGCAGAACTGTGGCTGCCACTTTACCTGCGGTACAGAGGCTCGATTGTCACGTGGACGAGCTGGCAGAGCGCGATGGCAATCGGCTTGTGGGAAGTAGAGTAAAAGGGAGGCATCTGATCCATTATACTTTGTGCATGGTGCCAATCACCAATTTTTAGTAAGGCTTCCAATAAGCCAAGTTTCTGATTATCAGGAGGCTGTGCAAGATATTAAAGAAAAAAAGTGTGTTCATAAGGTCTCCTTAATACTTCTCCTTAAGCAGCTGCAATCCACAGCGAGAGAAAAAACCTTGTATATCAACCGTGTAATAGAACATAGGCAAAATAAAACTCAGCTAGAGATTTAGACAATAAGTAAGCCTCAAAAGAAACTATAAAGCAGTCCATGGAGAATTTAACAACTGGATCAAAGAAAAAGTTAAAAAATAAAACAGAGATTTGTAAAGTTGTCTGATGCATGTCTGATCACATATTTTTCAAATTGTCACAATCTATCACAGCTTATTTCCTTACAGGACATTTTAAGAACAATGCAAGCACTTAAGAATACTTAATGCTGTGTGTTTTTCTCGGTTTAAAAGCACAAACTTCTCTTGCAAAAGCAGATCAGAATCTTAAAAAAAGCTAAGCCACACTCAAACCCTTTCTCCGTCCTAGTGTGCCTGTATGGTAAGTCTCACATTAGCATCTATTCTAAGAGACTCTAGACTTAAGTGCAAGTCTTCACAAAGTTCTCCAAAAATTCCCTTTGCAATACAGACATAAGAGGAAACAGGACTCTGCAATTAAGTTCATGCCTTGAAGCACTTTTTCACAGGCATGGTATTGACAATACTTTATTGTTACAATCTGGTTTTCCCTGGCCCCCAAGGTAAAAGTCTACTAAGTAACTAACAGTAAGGAAAACTAGCTGTAAGTAACTACAATCCTAAAACGATGTTTACACCCAGGGAAGGAAGATTACCAATCTAGGACAAAATGTTTTTATTATTTTAAAGGAAAATGCAATTGTATTTAAACCACACATGCAGAGAAGGCTGACAAGAACAATAATTAATTGCAAAATAGAAACTCCTGTGATTCTACAATTTGAGTGGTTTTAGTGGGGTTTTTTCCTCCATTTAAAACTTTAACACTAGCCAGTATTTTTCAGATAGTTTTGAAAACAGAAAATGGCACAGCACATGGTACCATGCAGAGGAAAGCTCCTCAGCGAAACCAAGTAAGGTCTCAATTTATGCAGAACTCGCAGAGCTCACATGCTGCTTGACTTTTGGGTAAGCAAGTTCTGACATGAGCTCACCAAAAGCCAAGCCATGTCTGGCACAGAGGGCTAAGTCTGGAGCTGCTGTCAAACCCATTCCTGCTGCCCACACTCTGACCTGTCTGGATGTCCTATCACACAGCTATGGCAAATACATTTCAAAAGGCAAAAGTAGGTAGCACATTTGTCAAGTCTATATTATTCATATTAGAGCCATGAGATAATGAATTTTAACCACACAAAATAAGCCCGCTGTGGATTTAAAAGAAAAGTCAGGTCAGTAATTTTTAAACACTGCTTTCCTTAGGCAGGTATTTACTCCATGATACTGTATCAAAACCAGTACATTAAAATGACACGGTAGATACAATGTGCCTCAGCTTGGGCTGACACAGCTTTCACATGCAGTTACTCCCCAAACTATGTGAACTACTTTCACAGTAGTAACTCCCCTGCTATGAAGTGCACAGCTAAGCACATACTAAAATACCTTTAACACAGGAACAAGCTTTGCAAGAAACAGCTCCCATTGCGTAACAGTGTGAGCAGTCACAGAAATTGGTTTCTGTTAAGTACAGCTCTTAATTTTCCCATCACACAGGCTCAGACTTTGTCATTTAAATCCTTCAGAAAAATGCTGCACTTTCTGCTAAAGCTTAAAATTCCCTAGTTCTTAATTCTAAAGCTTAGCTACAAAAGCTGTCTTAATTCCTCTAACATTACTTGCAATGGATACACTCTCCATGCATAAACTCCCCTCAAGAGTTTATTTTCCAATCGGAACAGGGTGACAAAGCACACTCCAGAAAATCCTGAGCAGCTCCATCTGACAGCAGAGAAGGTGGCAAAAGAGAGTGGGATCAAAAATTTAAAGTGAGTGAAAGGAAACTGTTTAAGCAGCAGCTATGGCTGCAGTTAAGAGCCAGAGGGCAGTGACCATATCGGGTACCTGAGGGAAGAAAATGGAATTAGGTTTTTCAAGCTAGGAAAGAAAAATGAAAGGAGGAAGGAAGGTCAGAGATTAACAGAATCAAGGTGGAATAAAAGAAGTACGAACAGGTAGACAAACCAGATTGATAGAGAATATAGCAGGACACAGAAATTCAAGAACAGAAACCATCAAGACTGATGGATCCCTCCCTCCACTTCTGCATGCAACTTAAAAATGCATTTATCAAGCATTTTGTTTTCTTTTTTTAAATAAGGTGTTTAAGAAATACTTAAGCACCCAAACGAAGATGACAAAAGAATGGCCTCTAAGAGATCAAATAATTTTGTTTCTACAATAAGGCTTGGACACACTAAATCAAATTAGACCTAGGGCATCATGAATCTGACATAGCAACTTAAATGAAGAGAATAAACTTATATGGAGATACAGGCTTAAAGAAAAGCACAGTGAGCAGTTGCAACTAAAAATCTTCAGTTATAAGCTTTTTCTACAAAG
The DNA here is from genome assembly GCA_013396955.1 of Regulus satrapa. Taxonomy (NCBI): domain Eukaryota; kingdom Metazoa; phylum Chordata; class Aves; order Passeriformes; family Regulidae; genus Regulus; species Regulus satrapa. The sequence goes on along the minus strand of VWZN01014106.1, from coordinate 50,731 downwards.
CAGGATAATTACACCAACATTCCTAAGTCTGGCAATTCTTTATGTCCCAATTCTTGATTGAGAGAACTAATGTCCTAATTTTTCTGAAACCAACTAGGATTATACGATTGTGAATCCTAGAAGTGCAGTTGGTAAAGTCTGTGAAGTGCATAAATGCTGGGGAATATTTAGTGGAACCAATACAACAAAAAGGGAGGGAAGAAATCAGTTAGCCATTGAATCAAGAGTATTTTATGTACAGAAATCCAGAACAAACCCCAAACCATGCATTTTTGCACATTCAATATAACAGAAGTGTGGTCAGAAGACAAATACAAGCCACCCAAGAAGTACTTAACTGTTTTTCAAATAAATACAAGCACATTTTTATAACAATTGCTTTGTTTAATGTAATGCAAATAATTTCACAGAAAAGAAAGCTACTCAGTCACACCTTTTCAGTTTTCTCCTCCTCCTTTTCCTTTTCTTTCTCCTTTTCCTCAGTCTTTTCTGATGATAAGACAACCATTGTAAGTTTTCTGACAATTTGTTTAGCTTCCACTATCTCTCGCTTGTGCTCCTCAATGATGGCATTATCCCCTGGTAGAAGCTGAAAAAAAGAACATTGTAACTGAAACTTGAAGTGACCAACTGCTACTGCAGATCACCTGAGCCTGGAGAAGAACTTTGTCCTTTCTTGTTACTAATCTGACAGTCTTTCAGGGAATCCGTTTCTTTTCTTTGCTGCCATCATCCCAAACAGGGAATTACACTAATAGCAGACCATTCTGAAATCAAGGGCTCATGAGAAATAATACCACTCTCCTTCTTCACAACCATTGTCTGAGCCCACTTGTCCTCCAGTTTAACATTCAACTGTAGCTTTATGGCAACAATTACACATGTACTCACTCCATGACAACATTAACACAACCCAGTGCCCTTAATCCAAATGAATATTCAAAATATTGCTCATCTGAAGGGAAGAAAAATTTAATCATTAAGAAAAACCAGATAGCCTACTTCGCTGCACACTTTGGTTGCACCTTTAAAGAAATACCATTTAAAGCTTACCAAACTTTTCTGAGTAATGCAGGTTAAGCACATGTAACCTTGGTTCTTTAAAAAACAACTCAGATAAAGTACCTAGTAAGAAAAAAACCTCAGCATAGTCTTGCCCTTGAGAATCAGGGTGACGAATATAAACCCACACTCAAAAATTAAAAGGTCAAGTTGTGAGACAAAAGAAAAACTCTTTTTTCTGACAAAGCCAAACTTCAATTAAGCTCCTGAAAGATCACCCTTTCCCTGCAAGTAAATAATCAAAACTTACTGCAGAGTCATGACCTCTTCAATACACTCATCTATTCTTCTAATGTTTTTAACTAGAGAAGATTTTTATTGGTTTTTCTTTGCCCAAACTGATCACTGAAGGAGGAAAGAACTCCTCAATTTCATAAAACTTGGGGAAGAACAAATCCCATTTGGAAAGGTAAAAGGTTTAAGGACCTGCATTTTTCTCATTTGAAAACACAGGAAAACTACCAAGCTTCACCAAGAAGCACCAGGTGTGGAATTCAATTCCAATGGGTAGATTGTATCTTGGGGATGCAATACTTTCTGTGTGCTGTGTGCTTACACACACTAATTGAGAACAGTTTCCACAGGCTCGGAAGGGCAGGGAGGGCAGAGGTGGGGAGAACATTCTTAATGAATTGAGTGATAGTCCTGGCAGTGCTCTCCTATGGGAGCCACACAATGAACACCCCTCCAGACTCACCACCTACATGCTAATTATTTGACAGGAAGTTTCATAGCAAGTTAAATTAGGCCTGAACTGAAGAGAGATTTTTAAAAAATATACCATTCCAAACATGCAGACACTGGGAGACTGGCAGAGAGATTGTGGAATGAGACTGAGAATCACCATCATGCAGGTGAACAGTGCAAATGACTGCAGGGACCCTCAAGCCTTAAGACTGGCAGAAAACGTGCCCATACCTGCACAAGTCTGAGCTGAGATTGCACAGGCAACTGCTAACCCCAGGTCTGAGCATGTTTTGTAAGCTTACAAACATTTTCTTAAAAACAAGCATTATCATCACACATTCCTCACTCCACACCGATTATCTGAGACATGCACTCCTGCTCTTGCTCCACCCGAGACATTCTCAGCCAAAATACTCCTGTGAAGCCAGGGACAGTTACTGACGAGTTAATGTTGATGAGATTGAGACTAAGGCTATGAAATGCCACACAAATTAATGGCAGGACTACCTTCAAAACCTTCCACAGATATAACTGGAACTCTTTCGTTGATTTCAGTGGAAGAGTTGAATCTTAAAATTTCTTAAGACTACCCATAGATATTCTGAAATTTAAAATTCTTCTATAATGTAAAATTAATTTGATAACTACAACATTCTGTTATCCATTCATCAAACTGGAATGTTGGTTGGTTGATAAGTGAATAAGTCTCTGATTATACCTGAACACATAGGTCCATTTCCTTCCTTCAATCTAACAAATGGTCAGAATTCTTGTAGAGAATTAGAGGCCTATTCAAAAACCTGCAAGCATTTAACAAAAATAACCCTACTATTCAGCTAAAAGAATGTTTGGAGCTCACTGTCCTACCACTTTTCTCAAAAACTGATCTTGTAAAGCAAAACTCAACGGGTCTAACTCTTAAGGAAGGTGACTTAGGTATTACCTCCAACTTCCTACTCTGACAGAAGGTAAACAATCTGGAGGATGTTAAACAGATAATTCAAATAAAATTTATCAGCATTGATATTTCAATGTGTGCTTATTTGAATAGGTGGCATTAAGAAAGCAGCAAAATTGTTAAGAGTCACTAAATATTGTACACCTACAAGTATTACACAGCATATCATGAACCTGAAAATCTAGAGGTAGGGTAATGTATTTGATTTTCTTTTTTTTTTTTTTAAACTTTCTTAGCTTTGGCATCCAGCAGAGTGTACTGTCACTTACATGAACATAAAGATCTTCCAAATCTATGAGATTATGTTGCAAAAGGACAGCAGCAACTCTGTATAAGGATGAAGGGGTCTCACCACTTGGATCCTAAAATGGACAACATCAGAAATTTAAGAAAAAAGCAATCAGACCATGGCAGAAGGTTATAAAACAGGAACCACTCAATTCCTGTTCAGATGAAATATATTAATTCACAGTTCTCCTTGTTACCATGTTATTTAACTGCTATTACTTCCAAGTCACTTAGACTTTACTGCAATACACATCCAGTATTTTCAGAAACAAAAACTTTATCCTCACACCCTATGGTTCTTGTATGCAATTCCTAACTATACGTTAAAAAAAACCCTTGAATCAAATCAATCAAATCAAAAATCAACCATGAGTCCCTTGCAAACATGCTCCTCACTCCTGGGGATAAGTCTTGTTGACATGTACAGTCTTTGTTCATGCCATACAGGAACATATGTATGTCTCCTCATTATATGTACATTCACAAACATACACATATGTTCATTACATAACTCTACAAGTTCAAGTGGAAGGTATCAAGATTGTTTTCAGCTCTTTGAAGAGAACATTAAGCAGTCTCCTGTAAAATATGGTATGAGACTCCAACTTAAATAATTAAATTATTGCTTTTAATACCAGAATTTTACAACTTAAAAACTAATTCCCATGTGTTTTAAAAAAACAACCAAAACACCAATAAAAAAACAACCAAACAAAAAACCCCAACAAAAACCAACACAACAGCAGAAAATCTGTTACTATTGACTGCAGGTCAATAATAACGCACCAACCACAAAACCCCAAAATTAAGAATGAAAATGCATTACCTGATAAAATTTGAATTTGAACCCAAGGATATGGCATAGAGTTTGAGGCTCACACATATACATGTAAGACTCTATCAGTGGTACAAAGAAGTCATCATACTCAGGCCTGCACTCATAGACCTCTAGGATGATATCCAAAACTCTGTTAGGATCAAGATTGAAACATCCTAGTGGAGAAGGAGAGAGCAGAAAAGTTTAACATTGCTCATTTTCATCTTCATTTTCTAAAACACAAATGCATTCACTTTTAAAATTAATTCTTTTCAGTTAAACTTGAACCTGGTTTATCAGTAGCAAAATAATCTGGATCATCTATAAATACAGGATTGATCATTTTGATTTGTTGAATATTGAACTACGCAAAAATACTAAGCAGGACTTCAAATCCAGATTACAGCAAAAGTAGAAATTAACACTTTAAAGGGAACATTTAATTGTTAAAAACTGACCTCGCCAACACCACAAGGCCAGCAAAAGGTATGGGCTGGTGTTTCTTCCCTTGTGCTGCCACATATATTCATTCAGTCGCACAAATCAGCCAGCTAGTAATTATTTTACACCCCAAAACCTCCTCTGGTTTGAGCTAGACCCTGATCCTCCTGGTACTGTCCTGTCAATTCAGCAGTATTGCCAACAAAATAGAGAACAGTGTCTTTATTTGAAGGTGAGCAAGAGAAAAGATACAGATCAGGTAAGCTAATGCTGAAATCATACTTGCATTTTACTATATAAACTTTTCCACTGAAACTCCAGGAAACATACTTAAGGCAGAAAAATTACTTTTATCAAAAAAATCCACAACTAGACTATTTTCTTCATTGTGCCATGACATGTTTTATCCAGGCACGTCCACTAAGCAGATATATAACTGCATCAGTCTTTCTTTCCCAAAAGCCACTTCCATTAAACCAGAATCCACTGCCAGTTAGTACTTTAAAAGAATTGACATATTGTAGGACGTCTACTTGCAATTCCTACAATTCCAGAAAGAAAAATGTTGTATCACAACACTCCTCAAAATGAGAGTACTTTTTCACTGTAATAACTAGCAAAACTATCCTATTATTTTGATTTCTCCCAAAACTAGTATTACTGTTACAGGCATTTGACACTCGGGCAAAACACTTTGATAAATGAAAAATTATTGTTTTTATAAAATGGCAGCATTGCCTTTTGCTTATTACTGCTCTGGCACCCTTCAAGACAGGCACTGGTGAAAACATCAATAAACTGTAAAGATTTCTTTATGCAAAAAGAAAGCATAAAACAAGGGTAATTACAGGTATTTCCTGTTTTCAACATTTTCCACTTTGACTGGGAGATTCTCATCATGACTCAACTTAGAAATATGGAAAAAAAAATCACTAAAAGAACTAGATAAAGGAAGAGCTTTTACTACTTCCCATTCCTCTTCACAAGGAGTCCCTCATTTAGTATCCTCAAGAATAAAAGCATGTTCATGCATTGAATTGATACATTCAACAGCAAAAAGTATTACTTTGTTATGCTTTGACAAGCACATCTTCAAAACATGTGAAAATCACAGTATGCATATCTGAGGCTAGACCATAAATTCAGTATTTAAGTATATTCCCAAAATTAATTTTTCCCCAGAAACAGAACCTTCAAGATGCTATAACTCTATCCAAGATGATCTACTTTCTGAAGTCATAAGATCATATAGGAAAATCAATGCCTATATTCTTTCAACAAATTCCTTACCTATTAAAGATTTGATATTTTCAAGGATTAAATCACTAGTGATATTTCCAGATAAGTCTTGACCCAGTTCTGCAATGAGCTTTGCATAACCTTCATTCTCCTCTCTCAGCAAATTAAACTTCTGTTGCTTATAACTGCAAATAAAGAGAAATTAAATACCGTTGTGTAACATGCATCCAGTCAAGATTATTTATGCTCTTAGCAATTTGTTCTACAAAATGCTAATTTTGAACACATTTTTAAGACTTGTTATTTACCTGAGCTGTTGCAAAAACTATTAAATGCAGTACATGAATACCTTTAAGGTAGCAAGCACTCTCCAAACAAGTCCAGCTCTTATTTCAAATGCAGACAATTAAAAAGATTAGACTTACACTGAACAGGAAAGCTTGTTTTACACACTACTCTGGAGAACTGCTCTGTGGCAGTCCACGCTTAAGAACCTATTCTTGTTTCAAGTGATGTTCTTTGACACTGAAACGTTGGATGCAGAGACAGAAACCAAACGTATACCAAAAAAAACCTAACCCATGCTGCTCAAACTAAAGTAACTATTTATAACTAGTAAACTAAAGTTTGCCTAGTTATGAAAACCAAACCTATTCTTAACTGAGGCAAGAGCAATAATTAATTTTGTTAGACTCTCTAAATTCATGCATCACAACAAAATAGTAATTAATCTGTGTATATGGAATTCCTGTAGCAAAAGCCATAGATAATGTAAGAAAGATTTTACACTTCTCAAGAGTTTGAAAACTAAGGGTTAAAAAAATTATTTTGCCAATGGGAAGTTAAGTGCAACAAAACCTATTTCTAGAAGAAAAGGGAGTACTTGATAGAAAACATTGTTACCAGAATAATCATCATTGCCCCTCCCCATCCACTCCCCAAACTTGTCCCAAAACTTACAATAGTTTTGTCTTTATTTTAACAGATTTTTGATTGAACTGTTGAGACTGCTTGATGAGTCCCAATGACTCCAGTGTCTCTGGATCTAAACGCTCCTTTAGGACAGTGTCAGATACAAGATACTAAAAAACACCAAAAACACACACCAGATTTGTCAATTACAAAGACCTAGAAACCACACAATTATTACTTTATGCTACATGTGCATTCTGACTACAACAGAAAAAAATTTGCATTTTGCTTCAAACACAGAAGCAGACAGAACTGACACACTATTAACTGAAACTGGAATTTTACAGTGGTAGATTTTATATACAAGAGCACCTTGAAGAAACAAGCCCTAGAGTCTAATTGCTGGTTACCAAGTATACATTGCATAGCATGCAGGGACATTACTACCAAGAACTGCTTATTTACAAACCTTATTCTTTATATTTTAAAAAGACTTATTTTCATATGCTGAACTTTGCTACAAATTAAGCTTATTCCATGCATTTAGGAATGCTACTTCTAAACACAAGAGAAAGTTACATAAAGAAGTGCAAGTCAAGCATACTTCAGAACCAAAATTTCTGGTGAACCTGCAGGTGGAAAAAATTAGCTTCTCTCAAAACTCTTTAAAGAACTCAAGAGGGAGCGGCACTATATTCTTCATCATAACACTTTGGAGATAAATTCTTAAATTATTTGGGCATTTGGAAAACACTCATAGTCTTTTCTGGAGAAAAAAAAAAAAATCAAGCTTCAACAGTCATTTTTTCTTGTCAGATTTTGACAGGTAATTTTGCTAAAAGACTTCCTAGGTGTAACTTACCAAACAGGCCAATACCAATTGTGTAAAATGATCCCTCTTATTTTTTTCTTCTAAACAACTTGTTTCAATATCTACAAAAGAAGATGGGGGGGAAAGCAATTTTTACTTGTAAAATTTTGAGTTTCTTCTTTTAGTAACTATTCTGATAAATACTAATGATAACACAAGGCAAAAAATCTTATTGATAACATCACTGTTTCTTGTCACTTCCCACCCACTCATCCCCCATGGGGTTCACATATTTTGATGACAATTCTCACACATCCACAGGTCTCATGAAAAGGTAAAACAGAAACCAAAGGAATGCTGCAATAATTTTTCTTCCCATTCTCTTTGTTGCAATAACGCTTATGGCAAGCTTTAACTACCAGTAATAAGCACAAAACCAGAAATACAAACCACTGAAGAGAACTGCATGATCCTGGCCTTAAGGTAATGTTCTAATTTTTTTCTCTGTGGCTTCAGAGAACTACCATTTACTGTCTGCCTGCAGTCTTTTACCAGCTGTGGTTCTGTATTAGCAATTAATTTTTTCTGTATTGTAAACTACTGAAAGCAATTCACTCCTATGGGAAGGCAGGCTATGGAACACTGGCCAGGGAGGCAAACCTTCTAAAGCAGTTTTTAAAAAGCACATCATCACAGGAAGTGAGGGGCTGCAAAAGGAGTAGAAAACTCCGTAAAGAATGCAAGAAAGACATTTAAATAATCAAACAAAAAACCCACCACACATACCCACATTAAAATCAGACCCACGGAGAAAACATCAGCGACAAAAATGTGAGAAAGACCACCCTAAAGAGACTGAAAACCAGTGACGTAGCAGGGTAGAAGTGGAGGCAACAGAGCAGTCAGATCAGCCTGGACCTTAGCAGACAAGACTCTCAGACAAAGAACAAGCTGCAGTAAAAAATGTTTCCAGTTTATGTGGGATGAGTGGAAAAAAATCAATTCTCATATATTGAAACACATCAAACGGGGAAAAAAAATCCTGATAGTAGCAAATACTGATTAGAGTATAAAAGGGGTTAAAGGAAACAAGCAAGAAACTGTCAAATATCCTTTGTCCCAAAGTTGGAAACCTAGCTCCTTAGTCATACTATTCTCTGCTACTAGTGAAAGCATGGCATTTAGCTACACACTAACTTAAAGGAAAAGGGAAAAGAAAAATAAATAGAAAAAGGCAGATGATACACCAGCTTCAGTTACTCAAGCAGCTAATTCAAGTCTCCTAATGCAGATTAAAAAAGAAAAGGACATCAGTGTAATACTGCATTATGAAAACTAGTTATTACAAAATGATGATACGAGTACACAGAATGAAACAGTAGGAATAAAACTAAGTCAAAAATGTATCATTCAGATGTATAAAACCAAGGCTGTACATGCAAACTTAAAGAGGTGCCTCTCTTCACAGGCAAGCACAGCACAGCAGATACCTCACTCCTTCAATACACAGAACACACAGGACCTGTGATGAGCAGACCAGCAAAAGAATTTGCTGAAATTTACTGAAAAACACAGACATGGAGCAAGACAGAAACTGCAGGCAGTTAAAGCTGGAAGACATGAGAGCAACAGCTTTGGATCAATACTGCAACATAAAAATCCAGAAGTTATCACCAGAATAAGATGTGCACATCTTTAAAGCCTGCTCAGCAGGCAGATAGTGACTCAATGCTGTTTGCCTTTCAATATCTGGACAAAATTGCATAAGCTCCGTTTCACTAACAGTGACTGTACAGACAAAAATATTTACAGAACACATTCTGAGGAGAAAGGATCTACCTACCAGTAGGTCAACTTTTATTTAAAATATTAAAGAATGATAACATCACTAAGTCACTGATTCCATTAGCTAACATCCAACATTCTTACAAGCTAGCTCCTTTAACTATTCTTGGCAGATCAACTTCCACTGCCTTTAATAGGCAAACTTCTGGAAACTATAACAGAACAAAGCAGAATGAAAAGACATTAACAAGTGAGGTACGGATACACTGAGGAAGAATCAACACATGCTTTGTAAAGAGCAATCACGCTTTACAGATTTAATGAAATTTCCTGAAGAAGTCAACAAGGAGATACACAAAACACGAATTTCTCCAAATCCGTTGCAATGCTGAAGGAAGGGAACCCAGCTTACCTAATATGCAGAATACATCAGCTAAGATAGAAGGCATGTCTTCTCGGAATTCCTAAGAAACAAGATCCCCTTTAATGAACATAGAAATGCCAATATGTACACTTAGAAAATGTCTGCGTTATATAAAACAGCGCTGCATCATAAAGTTCAGATTAATTAGTAATGCATATTATTTATAATTCATATTAATAGTGAAGATGCTTAATTACTAATATCTAATGTAAGTGCTGTACTAATTATTGATACAAAGTAAAATCCCGTAACCTTGAAATGTAATTTAAGTGTATTTTGTGACCAAACCCCCTGGTTGGAGCCTTCACCTCCTTAGCCCAAGGCTGTTTAGCCCTGTGTGAGGAGCAGGAGCCCAGAAAGTGACCTACATTTTCTCAGGCATCAAACAGATTACAATTTCCTACAGCAACCAAAGGTCCAACATTTCACATGCCACCCTAACAGCAAGGTGCCCTTGCCTAACAGCCTTGCTTTCCCTTAATGCCAGTGTTCAAGTACAAAAAAAACCTAAAAAAGTTACAGTAGATTATTGCAACACATTTTTCCTTCATGTTCCAGGCACATCAAAACGGCAACTTATCAACAATTAGAAATAATTTCTAAAAGATTTTTAACATATTTGTCCTAGCTCGCTTTTTTAAGAAATAGTGATATTTGGTAAGCTTAGAAGTTTAGAGGAAATTACTCTCTTCCCTATTTTCTCCACTTATTTGAAGCATTTTAAGAAAAACCTTTTTCAAACAAAAAATAAGTCTAATGCATTATTTCTAGAGCCATCACAGAACTTGGACATCCCAACAATAAAATGGCAGGCACATTGTCACATTGTTAAAAAACCAGTAGGTGGCATCACAGATGTGCTGCATGAGCAAGTGACATTTATTTCTAGGATTTATTAACAATTTCAGTCTTCATGCGCCCTTAAAAAGTGACTTAACTTTTAATTTATGCTGAAATCACCTATTCCTCACCATCAAAAGTAGAGGGAAAAAGTGAAACCCTGCCAGGCTACATATATACCAAGTGCACACACAAATGAAGAATTTGACAGGAATGACATTTAAGGCACATCAAAGAAAAATCTCTTGAATATTCTCCTGCTTGGATTTCAACTGGGGTTTTATAAGAAAGATTTTTAGTAAGTATGCAATTGTTACAAATATATACTTACTATGACATCACCAAGAACATTAGAAGCTTGATCATGCTTTAAGTTTCCTCTGACAACGTGGTAAGCAAGCTCATACAGAGCCTGCTGAATATCTGTGGAATGACAAGAGGAGATAAAGGAACATATTAGCTAATCCTTTGTCTGACTGTTAAACCAATGTTTACAGTAATGCTGCAGACTTCAGACAAGTAAAGGGGACAAGCTTCCCTTACCAATAAAGGGGATTACTTTGTTTTCACTGAGAGATTAAAATTGATCATCAATATATAAGATTTCAGTCAATCATAAAGGGAGCGATGATCCACTTTCTCTGGAGAGTTCATGGAATAACAGTAAATTGGGAAGAAAAATTACCGTCCTGCATATAGTAACTTGAGTCTTGATAGTTTGCTTAACAAAGACACCTTTACCTTTGAATTCACACAAATATCTTATTATACATAGATAGAAAACATTACAGTACTTTCTTAGTCATGTCTAATCACAGATACACTCTCAAAAACCATTTCTCTAGAACAAAGTAAAATCTGAGTGAAGAAAAGAATGCTTGATAAGGATTACTTTTTATTTACTTTTTTTAAGGAAAGTCTCCTATAACTCAAGAATGCAACCTTACAAATGCTTGTAATAAGCTGAAGCACTAAACAGAAGTATTTCACTTGAGAAAAACCTTGCAATGTGAACACAGTGTTTGTCACCAATTGTGAGAAACCTGTAAGGTTCTTGCATAATACACAACAAAGTTGTGGTTTTACTATATGAAAAATAACAGAACTCCATGTTTTTACCTTGCACTTTTACCACAAGGTTTGCTCAATGAACTATAACAACAATAAGCCATACAGATCTAAATGCCTTAAATCATGTAGTCAGTAATGTGGTAACTACAGATCACTGAGGAGGAATTAAAACCATTTATTTTTTAAATAGATAGGATTATTTCACACTTGCACACATTAAGGTTCATATATTCAATTTTGTGGTGGGTCTGGTGTTGGTCAAATGCTAGTGCACTCACTAGGATATACTTATTTATTTAAAATAAAATCTAGTGGTATGTTGAGTTTGCTAAACAGAATTCCATTTTCTACAGCACAGATCAAATACTGGACAATGCTGCCACAACTCACAACAGAATTTCAGGGGTGTGAGAACAATCCTTGTAGAGGATGTTTGTATTTGTAGTATTCACCTTTAGCACACACTAATGGTCACCATACACAAATGTTCCAAGCACACACATGCAAAGGTATCATAATCAACTGTTTCCAGGCTTCTTTTTATTTAATTAAAACCAACAAATACACCACACCACTTACCTCTGAAACCCACGTCATGGTTTTTGTTTTCACTGAGAGCACGACACAGCTGCACACTAAAATAAAACAAATTTTTAAAAAAATTTAGATATTAGCATATAAACATTTTGGGGTTCTTTTTTTGGTTGATGCTCTGGCTAAAACAGCTCTAGATTTGGGTGGTTTAAACGGATGACAACATCTTAGTTTTTCCAAAGCAAGCCTTAACTCAGAGAACTTACACAGCAAAGAAACACAAGATTCCCAGCAGATCTCATACACATAAATATTCTTCCTAACATTACACCCCCTGAGAAGAGTAAGAACATGAGGCAGTGTGGAAGCATGGAAGTCCTAGCAATATCCTACGCTCATTATCCAATGAGGAAATGCTTCTCATAGAATTACTATGACTACGGTAGTTTTCCAACTCCTGCTTGTAAAAAACTTCTAACGTTAAATTATGTGCATGATTTCCTCATGCAATGTTTTACCAAAACAGAATTTTTCTTTATTCTAGTCCCTAAAAAAAATCCACTACAGGAAGCAATAACCTGTCATGCTGCCTTGTCACTGGTTGCTCCCAGGGCTCCCTCAACCCAACAGCAATATGCAAAAAGCATTCTAAGTACCGTGCAGACTGTTACATGAGATAAATTAATACTTCTGTGTTTTAGAAAATAAATGCTTAAAGAGCAGGCTTCTTCACTACACTGCCAGCCTAGAAATGGACGTGTTTCCAAGACATAAGGATCTTCCCTCATTTCTACCACTACTGTCACCCCAGCATGAGGTTTCAAAAGCAGTTTCATATTTAAAAGTGACAGTATTTAAAAAGGGTAGGGATTTCTCTTTATCATAACAGAAAACAGGGAATATTTTAAGAACTTTGGTCACATTTGCACATTTTCAACCCAAAGTTCACATATTTTTCAAAGTATATTTCACATGCAGAAACTGAGGAGGGTATCAGACCTGTGTCTGACACAACTACAGCTTGTTGTGGAAGCCATTTTAAGCTGTCTCAAATAAGGCAGATATGTACAATTATTACAGAGCCTTATCACCAAAAATAACAGGAAAAATAGTTGTGTAGCAATCCATTACTCGTTCTATTTGCATCCTATATAGATTACCACTTCGCTAGCAGGACTAAGCAGCTGTTCCAGCAATCAAAGGATTATAATTGGCAAATATAAGGTATAAACACCCTTTAGACAACTGGAAAATAGAGAGTTTCACACATAACAAGCAACAGAAATAGAGAACCTCAGCAAAAAGCAAAGGTATGGCTAAGATGTCCTAAATGCCATTGAAGAGAATGCAATATATTTGGAAATTAGCAGAATAGAGACAGCAAAACAGGGGAATAGTATTTTATTTTTCATTAAAGATGAGTGAACTTTTTTTAAAGAATAGACTTTTCCCCCAGCTGTCCCCAAAGAGTGTATCAATTCAATAGAAATCTATTTTCTTAAATTTTAATTACTCCATCATGAAGATGGTACCTATAAACACTCATTTCTAAGTTCTGTATACAAATAACAGTAAAATAAAACATCAGATTAAAAAAAAATTATCTGAGATACACACTTTGGCCCCTATGTCCTAAGATGGTATCTTCAACCAGGTTACAAGGGCAACAACCCTGTCTGCTTAGACTGATTAATTTTTTAAAGTACATCTTAATAGAAAATCAAAGCTTCAACCCTTCCCATTCCCTTTCCAGCAATATCAAGAGGATTAACAACATTACATTACTTTAAGACAGAAATCTGTTTGACCAATACAGTAAAAAACACTAAGATGAATCTTAATGCTTAATATTTGCAACTAGAACCCCCCCCAAATTATTACACTGAAGAAAAATAGAAGGCAAAAATACTTTTTTTTATTATTCTATTCTTTTCTAGAGACATTCTCTCAAAGGAAGACCACCTTTCCTGTAGGTGCTGCCAGTACAGCTGCATGATTTAATGGCTTGTTGCTGCAGAAATGGGACACATTGACAAACACTTCCTCCCTTCTCAGCAGCGCGGCTTTAGCCCTCCCATCAGTTACATCAGTGCAAATGACAAACCTGGCAGAAACCTGGTCAAAGCCCAAGCCTTCAGCCACCTCTGCAAGTTGAAGCACTTGCCAGGAGGCCACAGAACTGGCACTGAAGACGAGGCAGAAGCTTGCCTGATCAGTAACAACAAGCTGAGAGATTGTTCATCTAGTCCCAGCTAAGTGCACGAAGGTAAAACCCAAACAGTTGCACCTTCACAAGACACAATCTGGTAAGTGTTCATTTCATTTATTACTCTGACCTGGTAGCTCATTGCTGTGAGTTCAGGATGGAGAATTTCCCTGCTCTAGTAAAACCTAGATCTCTTCATCTGAAAGTAATACCATGTAATGCGTGCAGAATGCAATTATAAGCAAAAATATTTTTTTAAAAAACACACAGAATCACTTTTGAAAACCACAGTTTTAAAACTAAATTTATTTTGGACTGTGACGAGATAGATTTGCTGAAAACACCAATTCTGAAGCAGTGTGAACAAGTTTGCACGGCAGAGGCAGCAGCGGAACTGAGGCCTCCCAACTGATCCACCACGTCCCATAACCTCCATTTCACTCCCACACATGGATTAGAGCAGTAATCATCACAAAGTGCACGATCCTGCCAGCATTTAAGCATATGCATCATTCAACTGATGCAGGTAAATCTCGAGTTGAGATAAAGTACCATCGATTGCATTGTGCAGTCAGGGTGGCACAAGTAGGAGCAAACTCTCCCTGGCTGATTCTCTCTTTCACCTGCAGAGCAATGTTACAGTGTTGAGTTAAAGTAACAAGCTGCAAGCGCCTCAAACATCCAGCCTCCAAATTTTACATTTGCAGAACGTTAAGCTTCTTCAGTTTATCTTAACACCTTGCATAAACTGCCAGGCACTTTATTAAAGCCCTCCATCCGTGCTAAAGGCTCCTTGATGGGTGAATCTCTCACAAAACAGGGTGAGGTTCCAGTTACTGTGTGTGTGCTATGAGGGCCCAGGCACAGAGCAGTGGAGGAAAACACAGCAATGCTCCCACAAAGACAGTGCACAAGGAGTCCAACTTCATCTGCACACCAGTGTCTGGCAGCAGCAAACAAAAGAACGTAATTCAGCGAACTGCACTTCGGTAGAGAAGGATCTGAACAAAAAAGTGACATGTAAGATGACCTCATCCTGACCAATGTCGTTTTGGCAGGCACATACACTTGAAACTACCGCATTTATGCATTTTTATTAGATACTATTACACGTCAATAGCTCGATTAATTAATTAAATTCAAAGCTCGATTAATTAATTAAATTCAAAGCTTGTACGGTTTTGACCAATGTCTCTGAACCATGTCTTAGAAGCAAATGGTCACTACTGCTGCATTACTAAGTAACATTATGACACTCTAAGACACACAGAATCCTCACCTTCTGATTTCTGGATAGTACTGTTTAATCATGACAAGTTGATCACATAATCAAAATATCACAACATCAAAAAAAAAGAAAAGAAAGCACAGAGCAATTATCTTAAGCATCCATTATTAATCCCAGTAGAAGTTGAAATGCCAGATTAAAACAAACCATTTACTTTACTCAATACAGTTTTATATTCCCCCAAGACATAGAAATGTGTTTTCATTTAGGTAACTACTAACTGCCAAAATACTATCTCAACTAATCTAGCCAGATCATGTAAGCCATTTTGTGCTCCAGCAAGGAAATATTTTTTTCCTTAAGAACTAATCTTTTCTACTAATTCTCAAGGGCCCTTATCCCCATAAAATGCCTACAAAAAACCTTCTGAATTTTTGCAATTCTTCTATTTGCTAGTAATGTCCGTTTTGTACTCCAGCAGTATCCTTCCCTTCCCTAACATCATTTTAATGAGTTGTCCCCACTTTGAACCGCAAAGGCCAAGAGTGAACTTAGGTCTAGACTTAATTTTTACTCTTGGGCATACTGGTATTAGATAGGTAGTAGTTATTGCATTTATTCCCTTTTGGCTTTAATGTTTAATAACATTTCATGTGTTTCATTCTGAAATCTTAGCATCCTAGCTCTGTTTTCCTCCAGTAAATCAGGAGACAGGAAGTTTTGGAAAAAGAAACGAGAAGTTATGCACAGAAGACTCTCCCAATAAAGCTGGCTTCCTAAAAAGTTCTCTAAATATTGTCTACAGGTATATCCTTCAGATTCTAGAAAATACGTTAATGCATTTTCCTCGCATTTATAAAGCTACCACTGCAAAACCTGTTATCCAGACAATTACACTTCCTTTAAAACACACGGCCTCACCTGCAGACGGCTCTTTAAGTCACACCTGGAACACCACCTAAGCAGTATTCCACATGAGGTGCAAGTACCACAAATACAGGAATCTAGCTAACGATTTTGTTTTATTTTGTCCCCCAGAAGATGAACACTTTCTTCACATCCTGTTTAAGAAGTACTGCTCTGAGGGGAGAGAAGAATCCTAAAAGGTTTCCTCATGGTCAAAAGCTGAGGTAAAAGTTGCCTCGTACAAAGCTCAGAGAACACAGCTACAAAGGGGATCCCCTTCACTGCAAAAGGTTGGCTCTGGAAAGAACAGTGTTTTGTGCAGGGATTCTCTACATTCTCTAATCTCCAACCTACTGCCATTTCCTTCATGCACAGAGAAGATTCACTGCCAAAGCTGAGCAACCTTTCAGAAAATATGAGCAAAAGAAAATAATGAGTGAGTATCAAGAAGTGTTTCTCTAAGTGAGCCCTTCAACATCCGTATTTAAAACTGCAGTACTTTTTGCTAACAACAAAAAGCAAAAGCACAGGGAAGAATTAAAATAAGCGCATATAAAAACCGTATAGTTAGTGCAAAGGACACCCCTGTTTAAAGTACCACAGTAAGATGAAATGACCCAAGCAGTGAATCACCCCCTGAAGAGCTGTATTCCCGAAACATTCAGTGAACGTGCCACATTAACATGGCTTCAAACAGACACAGGCCCAGAACGTGGACCAGAGCGGAAAGCTCCGGGCACACCTGGATTAATTCGAGAGATTGCAGCCGGACCCCTCTGTGCACAAAGGTTACTTTGTAGGACAGAAAAAGCGTGATTACCTGATCATATTTTGCCTGGATCAAAGAATACGGGGCCAGTCCCGTAGGAATCGGTAAAAAGGTGGGAACGTGGGCTGAGGGCTCTGCCAGAAAGGCCCGTACGGTAAAGCCAGCGACACAGGAACGCTCCAGGCTCCGTATTACCACGGGGGCGGCTCAAGATGAGCCCGACCCCCGACAAACCGGGCCCAGAAGCTGGAAGGGGGCGCTCGGGAAAGCTGGGCCCAGCTACGGGGGCCCAGCGTC
>VWZN01014106.1:605-25178 GCA_013396955.1 Regulus satrapa | reverse complement strand
GCCGAGGCTGCCCCGGCGGAGCCCGGACCCTGTCCGAGCATTCGAGCCCCGGCTCGAGCCTTCAGTGCTGCTCTTGGCAAAAGTGCATGAAGGATTTTCTATGCTAAGGAACGCTTCTGTGCTCTCTGTGGTTCTTTCGCCGTGTTTGAATATTATCTCTCCTTGCCTACTCTTTTATTTTATTTTTATTAGGCCCATCAGCTTCTTGTTAATAAAAATGCAGTTTTCTTCGATTACAGTAGTTAGGAAGAATTCCACAGGGAGAAGTTCACTCAAAGTATTTTTTTTTTCCCAGAGGAAATTTAAATTCTAGCAGTTCTCTTTTGCACAATGTCTATGATAGTATGCTTATGTATTTCTCTTTAACAGTAAGTGTATTTCTGCTTCTAATGTTTGCACTGTTTTTGATCTGCATGTGCAGCAAAATGCAAATGTATTCGCAGCACTACTTTCATTATCCCTTCACTGCTACAGTCTTTCATTGCAATTTTATGGCAATACTTCTTGTAGTGAACTGGGAGAATTTAGTTTCCTAAATGAACATTTAGAAACCACAAGATCTTACAGCAGACCAATTTTGAAGGCAAAGTAACCAACTGCATGGAAAAACCCTCTTATACCTTTTTGTCAAATACCTTCTTTTTGATCTAATGCCTGTTTACATAGGATACAGATTAACTTAATTACTCATTGTTTATCATGAAGTAAATCACCACGGAACAAGAGAGGACAACTGTGAAGTACTGTCTCTAAGAAAGCGAGTTTTTTTTCCTGTGATGGATTGGTTGGTTAAGCTTTTATTTGGATATTTTTCATTTTCTTAATTGCTTCCTTCCGCTATCTACTCGATCGGTTTGCAGTTTTCTTTGAGGTTCTTTAAAGAATCCCCAACTAGTTCCTTTGCTGAAAAGCTTGGCACCCACTGCACTGGCCAAGAAGGACAAATGAATGAGTTAATGATTGTACTGCACCTCCCCGACCTTGCCCTCTGCAGTCAGCAGTCAGAGTGAAAGAATGCTGATGAGGGTGGCTGCTTGGGGGGTTTTTGGACTGCTCCCACTGATACGAGACAGACTTGCATTTGTTATCAGAAAAGGAAGGAAATAAGTCTTCATATCTCAGTTTTAGAAGTATGAAAATGGATTTCATTTCAGGCCATGTGTACCTGTGGTAGGACTTCTCTCTGTTGCTGTCCTCCCAAGGTGGGCGGTACAGCTGCAGGGAGCTGAGGAGCTCGAGAAATCCAATTTATAATCAGATACAGAATTTCCTAGGAGAGGGAAGTCTGGATCATGGGATTTAATTCTCCTTTTTGCTGCCCTCTAGTTTGTAATTCCAGGATTTTATTTTGTTGTCTTTGGATATTCTGGAGTATCCCAAATTTATGTCCCTTGCTAGTTTTAGTAAAACATGTACATTCCAGACTTTCCCTGACCTCAGACTCTTCAGCTTTATATTATATTTTAATTTGGATTTCTTGGCCAAGGGAGAGAATTTTAAAGTGGGATTTTTCTGGTCATAGCTTTGAAGTTGTGGCTTCATAAATACTGCTGAAGGTTATGTGAAAAAGGTTTTTAACCTCTTTTTTTTTTTTTTTTTCTACCAACAGGAATGTAAATATTGGAATTTGTTCTAAAGATTGTGGAAAATAGCAATGAAACCAGTATCTGCTTTGATTAATCCATTGCTTGGTCTGATCGGATGCTAATTCCCTAGGGAAAACTGTTGTAAGTACCTTTTGTATTCTTTTGTTTAAAAGTGTACAGTCCTTTGCTGCTTTTTATTTGTCATCGCTTGAGGTCTTTTTTACAGAGTTCTAATTCAAAATATTCTGAGCATGATGATTTAAAGTCAGGCTCGAGAAACCACAAGATTTTGAAACATGAAAAATGCAGTGTGTGTGAAGACTGAAAGGCTGTTAAAATGAAGAAGGCATGCTGCAAAGCTTGAATTGAGTGTCACTCCTATCATGTGAAATGTAAAATGAAGCTGCAGATCATTGTCCTTCCCCTTCAATGATTTGGAGAGTTTCTCATTAAATACATAGGCAAGCAGAGTATTTCCAACAGGAACAACTGTCATATTTCCTCTTTGGTAAAATAGTAGAATTAGTTCCCAAGTCAACCCCGTTTCCTGACAAAGTTACAAATAAAATATAAAGGATAATCCATGAGAGATTTCCAGGTTTACCAAGCGATGAGGGATCTGTGTGTATAGATACACACACTTTGTATATAAATGGATACATGTGGATTCCTCCCTTTCCTTAAGAGCCGAGCATTGATGCTGTGACTCCGCTAAATGTCGGGGTGCTCTTCTCTCTCTCAGGGGCAGCTGAGTGACTGGAGTGACGAGTTGAGCATGGGAGGAGCACGGGCGGGGCAGGGCACGCCCTCCCCAGCGGGTGGGGCGGGAGGTACCCTCCGCTGCTTCTCCACCTTGTCTCAGAATCCAGAAGATTCAGCTCTTTTGCTGTGGCATGAATCACGTTGCTCTAGCTGAAGTTTCTTATCATAGTATCTCCCAGATGAAAAACACTCTAATTTTCCGTATTTTTTCTTCAATTAGAAGTTGAAATTATTTGTGAAAGAAGGATATAGCACTAAAAGCTGAAGCACAGCTCGTACTCAGGAAAGAAGATGCATCTCAGGGAGCTGCAGATTTTAATAGGCATTTTTTATTGCTGGCTGTTCTTTTTAATAATCCCTGTTGACTCAATAATTTTTTTTGTTTCTTAGCCACAGGAGCAGTATCTTACTTGGGCTACAGCATGCTGGTTTTTCCTATGGCAGCTGATATTTACTCCTCCTTTCTCATACATACAGCTAAAATACTGATAATTAACTTGGAAGTTCTCAAAAAGGATTTTTTCTCTGCCCTTAGCAGCCATGAATCCATTTTCTTTTGTTTATTTCTCTATTCCATAGCCATATGACTTCTTCATGAAGAACAATGCAGTGTGAAAATAGTTCTCAAAATTGTATGCTTCTGTTGGCCTGGTTACGTACATTTTGAAGACGGGGAGAGCATAAAAGTCTTGGTGACTTAAGTCAAAAGTTAGGAGGATGTAATAGCCTACTGGAACCTTGAGCAGCTGACTGTCTTCCTGTGATGACAAACCCTGACGGGAGGCTAAGTAGGACCTGTTGGAGGAACAAATAAAGCTGACTTGATAGGGTTATGTAAGCTTTGGCACTGAATCAGGAGGCATTCTGGAGATACATACCCTCTTTCTAAAATAAATCAGAAAGATCTAACCAGAACTTTTTTTACAAATGGCTATTGATAATTAGATTCAAACATGCTGAAATTTGCTAACCATTGCAACTATTTAAATATATTACGTTTGTGGTCATTTTAATCTTTATAAGTAGATTTTCAGTTAGCAGCGTGCACCTTCCTTGATCTGATTGGAGCTGAGCAAGCAGAAACTGAAGTTCATTGAAGTGACATATGCATAATCTGTGTGTCAGCTGGTACAGTATGTTCTGTTTGATATTTACTTGGTGCGCTACTCGCATTTCAAAACTCAGTCAACAGTAAACACTAACATGTACCCTTTGGTCAGGAACGGGAGGATGTGCAAGTAGATTTCTGACTTGGAGGTTACTGCCATGCTAGTCATGTAAAAGAGTTAAAAATAACTCCTTAGAATGCCAATCTAGTTTGGGGTTAAGGATGGAAGCAATCATATATAGTAAAATATACTTGAAAGGGAAAAGTGAGTTTTTGAAGCTTTTCAGATCTAGATAATATGTATAGTTGCATAAAATCAATACCTGTTAATTTTTTTAAGCTGACTTAAACATGTTTGTTTTGCAGATTCACACTGTACAATTTTGCATTTTGAATTAGTTAACATTTTTGCTATATATTTTTTGTCTCTACTTTTTCTTCTGAAGCATAATCAGAAGGCTATATAAATTGGTAATTCAGGTTGAAAATGTTTAAAAGGAAGATTAAACTTGGCTCAGCTTCTGGAAGCCTTTCAGGCTAAAATAGACTTTGTTTATTTATAAAAAGATATATAATGCTTCAATAATAATTAAAATATCTGGGGTTTATAAGTGAAGATGATCTTTAACATTTCCAGACCTTTCACCTTTAATTCACGTGTGGTTAATTAAAACCTATGCAAAGTGGCTTAATTAACTTCAGTATACCTATACTTTGACCTCCAGTTGGCTACTGGTATATAGTGTAAAGTCTTGTGTGCCCATCTTAGGTGGCAGATTCTTGTCAATTTATGTTTCTTAGCTGTAACCTATTAAAAAATGTAGCCTCGCTCATTTTTCTACCGCAGTGAATCTCTGTCCCGAGTGCTGTTACGATGCCAGATATTGTTCTAAATCATTATTCCAACTAAATGGAGTTAGGTGACTGCTAAAAAACCTGTGCAGGAATACTCTTCCTAGGCTAGCTGTAATTTTACACTTCGAGTAGCTGCTTTTAACAGTTGATTGAAATAGAAATAATTGAACATGATACTTTATTTATAGTAGAACTGATGTTGTATGTAAAGGAGCACTCACAGATGGGAGTTTGCCTCAGTGCTTGCTGGGAGCTACAGTGAAATGTAAACCAGGCACGTTTGGAGGGGCTGTAGTAAGGGAAGGACTCCACGGTGTGTCTGGAGCACTGGTAAACCTTGCTCTACCTGGGAGGGACTGGCCCTGCTTCTCTCATTGCACTATTAGATGTGGCTTTAGAATGATAGTTGAACCTCGAACCTTTCTTCTCCAAGTGATCATGATTAAATTATGTGGTTGATATAATTTGAAAGAGCTAGTTCATATTAAAACATTGATCTGTTGTGATTGTACCTTCTGTGTTGCTCTCTTGGTATGTGCTTTTCATACTGTTTTGATTGTGAGGATTGACTCCAGAGAATCCAAATGTGGGAAATATTTTCATTATAGCCATGGGGAGGACATTTCTTTTTTATTCACAATGTTAGCAGAAGGATTTTTTGAATTATGCATAGCATTGTAGAAAAAAGACTCGCGCATAAAGCAAAAAATTAAACTGTAAAAAATTAAAATAGGGGAGGATTTTTTCATTGTTTCTGAACTCATTTCTATATAAATAAAATAGAAATAGAGGTGTACTGCTATTCATATAGCAAAAGCCATATCCATTTGTTTTGGTTTTTTCAATGGACAGTTTGAGAAGGAGTCTCTGAAGGATGTGAGGAAGACTTTGTGTTCTTGTAGAATGTTCATGTCTTTCAGGCATGCAGATAAGAAAATTACTGTGCAGATAACTGGTTTTGAGCAGTACCAATTCTTACATGAGTGCAGTGTAGTAGTGATAGATGCTTAAGGTCTTTTGAGATCTTTACAGGATCAGTTCTCGAGACTTTAAAGTAAGGTTTTATAAAGAAAGAAACATGAGTAATAAGCACAAAAGCTTTTAAAATTTCATTATAAAAACCAATTCTCTTCAATATATGTATGTATATTAAAAAAAAAAACCCACAAAATAACTCATGCTTTATGACAGCTTTCACATTACTAAATGTAAATACTGGTTTGGGGTTTTTTGCCCTTCAAGGTCAAACCAAGCATATAGGTCATATTTGTAGGCCAGTCAATGCAATTTATTCAGATGCTATTTTTGAATTTGCTAAGCTAAAACAGAAAGCCACAGTATAATTTCTAGTGTTATTACATTAGTCATAAACTGATGGACAGAAGGAATGAAAGCTGCTGTTCCATGATTGCGTGAAGCACCCATGCCAGGTGTCTGATGTCATGATTTCTCCACCTGCTTATAGCTTAATTATCCTTGTCATCTTGGCAGGGGATGCAGCATCCTGCAATACATAGGCATTTTCATTTCCCTGTCCCCTTTCTGAAGGCTAAAAAAGAATTTTGTAGGAGCTAAATCTGGTGCTGTGGAAAGTAATCATTGTAAGATCTGCATCGACGTTACAGAATGGATAACCAATATTAATGCAGGTCTTGATGAAGCTATATTTTTGTGTGCTGGCCTATCTTATATAGACTGAAAATAGATATATTTCAGGATTCCTATAGAAAAATGGAGAAGAACACTTGTTTAGTTAAATACATAATCTGTTTTTCCTTGTATGCCTTTTTTTTTCTTTTTTTTTTCTTTTTTTTTTTTTTTTTGCTAATTGCTGAACTTTTACTTCTTTGTGCTAAGAAGTTTATTTGGGCAGTATATTTAATTTGACACTTTAGGATGTGTATCAGCAATAGCCAAGATTTTTTAATAGTGTCACTGCCCTTGTCTGGACTATGCTTTGACTTCATCTGTGCTGGGATGAAGGTGATGACTCTGTCAATTTGTGGTTCTTGCACAGAACCTGCTGCAGCCAAGTGCTTTGTTCCATCCTCAGCAAAGATGGGGCTTGTTTGAGTGCCCTTAGCAGCCTTCTGGCACAGAAGGGACGCAGGGCAGAGCTGGGAGTTGGTGCTCACCCTGGAATAGCAATGTGTGACAAGGACATTCCTTCAGGGAGGGAAGGGAGGCAAAGCTGGGGTGATGGCAGAGGCACAGGAGTTTTTATAGAGGGTGTAGGCAGGGTGTGGAAAAGTGGAAGCAGGACATGAGCGCTAGTGCTGGGTAGTCCCAACACACTGGTCTTAAAAGCAATGCCCAGCACTTTGGTAAAATGCCCCAGTGAAATATCTGATAGTTTATTTCACAAGATATTTTGGTAAAATATAAATTGATGTATGTCTTTACGATATAACACAAGTAAAAAAAGATTTTTTCTTTTTGATGATGTGTTTACCAGTTGCTGCTCACCTGTACTGCACATGGAGGCCGTGACCTTCATATGAGGATAATACATAGTTCTGTTTGAAAATGAGCTCTAAAACCTTGTAACTGTGGTCTGGCTCAGATCAGTATTTTAAATTTAGTACCTTTCTATTTCAGGTGCAAAAGTCTTTTGGCAGGGTTTCGGCCATAACTTTATTAAAGTATTCTGTTGATTTTGTTCCTGCGTTCATTATTAAGAAATAGAACATACTTTTAAAGTTATAAACCTGTGTGTTCTCCAGGTAAATGTTTATAGGCCTCTAAGACATCTCGATTTTTCTGCTTTTCTTTAAAATTTTTTTATTACTTTGGTTTTAATACCTTGGTGGTGTTTGCCTCTGTGTGGCAGGGAACACCAGCAAGGGTGAAACTGGGGAGAAGAGGAAGAATTGTTGTTTTAACACATACAGGATGATAGTTGAATTTAGCCAGCTTCTGGGGTTGTATATGGGTATGATCTATCGTTCTGTCTGGGAAATTAAAACCTACATTCTTTGTTTAGGAGATCTGCAGGAGAGCCCTGCTCATGAGGAGATGACGTGTAACGTCCCGCAGCCCTCAGAGCCTTGTGCCCCCGCGGACGCTGACGGCGCCCAGGAATGGGCGCAGGAGCTCCAGCGACGGAAAACGTTTGTTGGATTTCCACAGGGCTGTCCCGTGTCCGTGCTGGCTCTAGCGCAGGCTGGCTTTGTTTACACTGGAGAAGGTGACAAAGTGAAGTGCTTCAGTTGCCATACAGCTATTGAAGGATGGGCGCCTGGAGATTCTGCAGTTCAGAGACACAAACAGCTTGCCCCTAACTGCAAGTTTATTACTGAATCTGCTTTTCTGGAAAGTAACACGGATCCTGTTGCCCAGAACTACCAGAATAGAACTGAAAACGGTACCAGCGATTCAGCCCTGGCACGTGCTCTGGATGACCCGGATGTGGAGGCTGATTACCTTTTGAGAACTAGGCAGGTTGTGGATATGTCAGATAGTTTGTATCCTAAAAACCCTGCTATGTGCAGTGAAGAATCGAGATTAAAGTCTTTTCACAACTGGCCCCTCGATGGCCAGTTGACAGCACAGGAATTAGCTAATGCTGGATTTTATTATACAGGTGTTGGTGACCAAGTGGCGTGTTTTTGTTGTGGTGGAAAATTGAAGAACTGGGAACCCAGTGACACAGCTTGGTCAGAACACAAGAGGCATTTTCCCAAATGCCTTTTTGTTCTGGGCCGGGATGTTGGAAATGTTTCAAGTGAATCCATTCCAGCTGATTTTAGCATAAGTGGTCTGAACAATGCACAGCATCCAAGGAATCCCGCTATGGCAAAATATGGAAAACGTTTACAAACATTTTTATCTTGGATATATCCCGTTGACAAGGAGCAACTTGCAGAAGCTGGATTCTATAGCACAGGTAAGCCAGACCTTGAAATTGTACGTGAGGTAGTACCTTGTTATGAAAAACAAACCTAATTAAATGAAAATTATATGTTACAATTTACCAGAATCTCCTTGCTCTGTGAACGACTTTCCACAGTTCTTGTGCTAAATTGCACACATTGTATCGCATGTGTTTACTTGCAAGGCGTGGACTTGATCTGAAAGTTATTCCTAGCAGTAAAACAGCCAAGTATTTTTTTGCCTGTTAAAACCTTTATAATACGTCTTTCACAATGACCATGATTTAATATTTTTTAATAAACGCAGTGCCATCCTCCAGACCTTAGGGTAAGGAGTGGGCCTGTGGGCTGTACAGACACCTGTGACCAGGATAAGCCAGGTTGTGTGCCAGTGGACTTGGTGAACCTGAGTTTGCATTACCGTGGCATGCGGACGCCCCAAACCCGCAGCTACAGTGGTACCCGTGTGCTGTTTGGCGTGGATAAGAGACCACCCCTGTGCATTGCTTCCTCCATTAGATGGAATTCACCAGGACCATTAAAGACCCTTGGCATTCCTCACTGAAAGATACCATACAAGTGCAAAGTGTTGCTCTGACTCTGTCACAAGGAAAAGGGGATTATCTGGGATAATTTCTTGCTCTCATCTTACTCGGCTTTTCTCTTAGTAGGTGTCAGAACTTTGTAGTATGATTCCGTTTGTTTTACTTGTAGCCATAAATCAAATCTTTGCTATATTCCTGTATGGGTTATAAATGGGGAATATTTGTACCCACCATTTGTACCCACCAGAACTATTTTATTGATTTCTTCTTGGGTTCACAGAAGTAGCAAA
Organism: Regulus satrapa; assembly: GCA_013396955.1. NCBI lineage: Eukaryota > Metazoa > Chordata > Aves > Passeriformes > Regulidae > Regulus > Regulus satrapa. The sequence continues at coordinate 16,160 of VWZN01014106.1, read as the reverse complement.
AGGTCTGTATGGTGGAGTTGCACTAAGTGGGCACCAGCTTATCTGACCCAGGGCTCTTAGGTGACTTCAGGGAAAACTGTTCCTTGTTTTTCTTCCCTGGCCTGAAAAGAATTTACCTCTCTAGGGGAACACTATCCATGGCTCTTCTCATTCCAGTGCAAACAGTGCTGGAGCAGTTTCTGGGGCAGTGTTGGGTCAGGGTAGGTGCAGTGCTGGAGCAGAGTACTATAATGTATTTTAGCTGTATAGTTACTTACTAAAATAAAATTCAGGAAACTTGCTTCTCTTATTTTGTGTTTCTTTAAGTTCAGTTTTCCCCTGAACATTTGTTTGATGAATCATATGTGTTGTCCTCTGTAAAAATAAGTTATTTTCAGTTGAAATTCTAAATCAGTAAAAGAAATATTTATTTTCTTAATGTGACATTTTAGTTGAAAACTTGGTACTGTGCCTGCACAGAGTATGTGACTTTATTCTTGTGTTTCCTCAGGTAATGGTGATCACGTTGTGTGTTTCCACTGTGGTGGAGGATTACAAGAATGGAAGGAAAATGAAGACCCTTGGGATCAACATGCCAAATGGTTTCCTGGGTAAGGGATCTCTTGGTGTTTTCTGGGCGTGTGTCCGAATCTTATTTACAGAATATTGCACTTTAATGACACAGCATAATACTAAGCAGGGCTTGAGGAGATTGATTATGGTTTAACCCTGTTTAGATATATGCAAATACTTTTATGTTGTCTCGTTTGTGGCGTTATTAAATCTGCCTGGATTTAACTGATGCTTGCTTTCCTGGCAAGAATTGTCTAGTTTTGTTAATATGTATCTGAGGGTTTGTTCTTGTTATCCAAGTGCTACATTGTAATGATTGCTTTAAGAGCTTGGTACATGTAAAAATATGCAACTTAGACCAAGTTACACAATTACAAAGCAGCTGCCACAGAGCAAACAAACCAGAAGAAGTTGGTAGAGGCACGGAATAGAAAACATAGTTCTCTCTGTGGAAGGATTAAGGATTTACTCCAGACAATGGTAGTAGTTTTTCCAAAGTAGTAGCTTTTAGTGGTTTTTAGAATGATTGCCAATGTTGTCTAAAATCTGTTTTGAGGAAAGGAAGAATAGTACGACTCAGTAGTTCTCACGAGTGGACAGAAGCCATCCAAATACAAAGACTCAGTTACTCGTGTAATATTGATAACATCATTTACACGTTGACTGCCAGGCTTCTCTTCTGGGGTGAAAGGCTCTCTGAAGTTGGAGACTGGTATTTATGCATTAGCTGTTCACTTTTTTATTAGTGGTACAGGCAGTTTTTAATTATTAGCCTCTGCCTCTTGAAAGAGATATGATTCCAAATTTTTAGCATGGTGCAGTGAATAGTTAAGGAACATTCTCTTGCTACATTTCACTCCCCTTTTATGGGTTTCATTTTGGTTTAGGTTACTTAAATTATGTCTGGTTTAATTACTTCCTCTCAGATCATGAAGAGTCTTTTCTGGGGGTTTTGTTTGCACATCAGTGGCAGTCTCAGAGCAGCTGTTTCTGAAGGTGAAGCAACTGCTGGAGCTGGAGAGCACTTGTCAAGGAGTTATGGCATTCCCTAAATCTTCTGGTAGGGAGGAGCTCTGCCCAGTGGCTAAGACTGGCTGGAAAATAATGAAAGGAAGCACAGAAGGTACCTGTCTGACCAGTGACTGTTCGCTTGGATTGCAACAGAATAAAGAACCAGCATTTCATAACAATGTTTGTTTTTCATTTGAGTGAAACTTTGCTTCTACAAAACTGTCATGAGCTGTCGTGGCCAACAACTCCCAAGCTTTCTTTTTCACCAAAAATGTGAGAAAGATAAGTACTGCTTAAGTGTTAAGATGTTCTTGGAGATATTACAGTGACATCAGAGATGTTGACTAAACATTCAGAGGTTTTAAAAGAAGGCAGTCAGTATGATATAGGAAATGTATCAAAGCTTCAATAATTATGTAACAAATTTTGCTGCTAATGCTGTTCTAGTAAATCTAAATATTCTTATTTTTAGGTGCAGATTTGTGAGCAAGGAAAAGGGGATAGAATTTATAAATAATGTTCACTTAAGAGATGGATGTAGGGATTCAACAGTAAGTTTCTTGCTTATTAATAATTTGGTTAAAATAGAAAAAAACCCCGTAATTTTAATATAAAGCTACCTTTTAATTATGTGCCTATCATTTAATCCACTTGCTGCTACTCTCATTGACAGAAAGTGAAAGAATTGCAGTAAGTTTTAGTCCTGTCAGTCAGAGTGTACCCATCTCCCAGCTCCCATTGCTGGGTTATGGATCACAGCCAGGACACCTTGGGAACGTTGTATATTGGATAGTGAACAAGTGCCATTGTTTTATAGCCTGGGAACCTAAGGCTTATGATGAATAATAGCAGATGCCTTGTTGGTAGAGCATTGTTAAACTTGTGTGTAGTCACTAAAATGTAAAACTGATGATGTTAGAATTCTTTTGTAGACTAAGAACCATATACACATGATTATTGCAGAGGTGGGTTAAAATTTTTACAAAATACTGATCATTTTGTTCAGAGCAGATTAAATAGTTTTAGTCACTAAAATACCTTGAGATCAAATACTTTTTCTTATTTTGTAACTGTATGCATTTTCTTCTACTTTCTCCAGAATTGTAATTTTGTTTCTTTATATTTCCCTTTTAGACAGAAGCTGCTAAAGGGACAATACTTCCTAAAGGTATCTGTTTATAACAAACTGCCTCCCCCCATTTTGGAATAGCCATATTTGAATGTACAGTGACAGGAAGGGTTGATTTTTAAAATAACCCTATTGCATTTTAAAATAAAGTGTGACAGGCAAATTGCTGGATGATACTCTTCCTTTGCTTCATCGCTTCTAAAGAACTGAAGAATGTGTTTTATTTCTCTTAGAGGGAATATAATTATAGTTGGGTGAATTATGTAAAGTAAATGTTGTGAGCCATGGAAGAAGCTTGTTTGGGATGCAGTCTGACAGCCTGTGACCGTGCATCCAGTGTTGAATTGGCAGTGCTGTGGGGTGAATGTTAAAGATCCTGAACAGGAGCAGCCCCTTCTCACGGGGCAGCAAGGCTTGCTCTGGCCAATGGCAAGGAGCAGGAAGCCGAGCGGGCTGAAGCCGTTTATTATGTGCTCCAGTGTTCCACATTCCTGCAATGCTTTCCACAAACACCAAGCAGTGAGGAGGCAGAACAGTTAAAGGGCTGGTAGGAGGCCAGTCAGGCAGCTTCGTGCCAGGGAATGGGAGCTACTGCTAGTAAGAGTGGCTACACAAAACCTGCTTAGAAATCTCTCTCATACTTTATTTTATTTTCATTTATGAAGATAAAAGAATCTTTAAAAAAAAAAAGAAATCTTAGTTTTAAAAAACTAAATATCAAAAAATGTTGCTGTTTGAGCAATGTTGACAAATAAAAGGAAGGGGAAAGTCCAACAGACTGAATAATGGTTTCCCCAAGTAGTGTTGTGTCTTACCTGTTTTCTTGGTGGTGGTGCTATGTTTTGGATTTATAAATTTAAATTATTTATTGGTTTCTCTCAACACATATATGAGGTTTTTTTCTCCCCAAACCAAATTAAAATTAATGTAATGTTACTTATCCATTGTGACTTGTAATTTTGGATGAATTTCATTTAACATTCAGCTACAAAATTTGTGAAGATAGTTATATGAGACATGTCATTGAATTTGAAGTAGTTGATTTGAACAGCAAATCTAAGAGAATTCTATATTCTATAATATAAATAGATGAGGAGAGACTGGGAAAGCCAGGATAGAAGAAAACTCAAATCTGTAGTCTTTACAATTAGCAAAATTCTCAAATTGGAAATATGGTTCCTTTGACTACGTATTTGTTTGCAAATATGTGTCTTAGAGTACTGTAGTTAATACTGTCAGATAATCAAATTCATCCTTCTTAAAGTGTTTTTGTTTTTTGTTTTTTTAATTTCTTGTTTTAGATGATCTCTTACAGAATCCTTTGGTACAAAGTGCCATAGCCATGGGTTTCAGTTTGTCTGAGATTAGGAACACCATGGAAAAGAGATTGCAGATGACTGGAGAAAGTCACACATCTGTTGAGGATCTGGTAGCAGACTTAAGTGCTCATAAGGAAAATACAAGGGAAGAAGAACCAAATGAAATCCCAGTTGAGCAAGATGAGCTTATTCAGTTACAAAACCTCTGTGTGTACTTTCATATCAGTTCTTTAGTCTGTGAAATATTTTTTAATGTTATCTGGTTTTTTTACTCTCTGATCCCAATTTTACCTATGGTAAACTTACAATATTGTAAATTAAAACTGACTTGGTTTGGGACATTCAAAAAAACCCCTGCACAAACGGGGTGTTAAAATATTTGAGTGTAGCAGCATTTATAAATGTAATCTCTAAAATAAGTACCATTGGTGTCTCAGAGCTATGTAACACTGACAGTCTAGCGTGCTTCTGGGAAAAGCTGTATGTGCTAACAAAAAAAAGCCAAAATTGTTGTGTCAATCATATTTAAAAATAAAAGCAAGAATAACTACAAGAGTATAGTTACAGGATGAACTATAGATGTGGCAAAATGAAATAGATATGGGGACACACTGTTGTATTTGGTGTATTCAATATGAAAAAGTCACTGCGGGGGGACATTTATTTTGCAGTATATAATTTTCCTTGGGGTAGAAGTATTTTCAGTCTTGGCCAATAAGAACAAGTGTGCATCTAAATGGTGTTTCTATTCAGTTATTTATGTTCCAGCTTTGCTGGGACATGCTAGTCATGCTCAGAAAGCTCTTGTGGTACATTCTGCAACTAGACCAATACCAGGAGTTGTGATTCAGGTGACTTGTAATTTAAGACAAGCATATGGGTGAATTCATGGCATGATAAGCAGAGATCTCCCCAACCAACTTCTTTTAATAAGATTTTTAATAGGATATTGTGGGGGAAGAAGAACTTGCAGTGCAACTGGACCTTATTTTGGTGGTTGGCTGTGCAGAGCTTCCCCCAAGTGGCAGGGGAAGGTGTCTGAATTTTCTATTTTCAAATGGGGCATATTGGAATAATAAAGAGCTCGTGTACAATGCCAAATTGACTTTCTATGTTACAGACTTTAAACTTTTTGAAAAACGGGCATTTTGGAAATGGGGGCAGGGAAGGAAGTCACGCCCTCATTTTTCTCATTGGGAAACCTCAGAAAGAAATAAAATCCAAATGACTTAACCAGCAGCAATGACTGTTTCTTTCACCTTCTGCTCAAATTTTGGGAAAATCTTGTCAGTGAGAGGTCTATTAACAGAATGGTCCCTGATTAAAATATGCATATCCTAAATTCTATGGGTATTTCAAGCTCTTACAATTACAGATAGGTGCACTCCCTGCCTGCATTGGCCTGGGAGATGCAGTGGGGTAGAAGGGGACATAAAAAAAGAGGACTCCATGTTGCAGTTAGGATTCCTCTCTTGCAATTTTTCTTTGTTGTTTTTAAGGGTATGATCTTTAAATCTTATGAAAAAAACCTTGTCCTTGTGTGTAAAGAGAAAAAAATAAGAACGAGTTTCAGTGGTAGAAAGTCTGTTAACTTCTTTTTATGTGTCTGTTTTCCTTAGACCTCAGTACTGAAGAGAAGTTAAGACGTTTGCAGGAAGAAAAGCTCTGTAAAATCTGCATGGCTAAGGACGTGTCTGTTGTCTTCATTCCCTGTGGTCACCTAGTAGCCTGTAAGGAATGTGCTCAATTGCTTAATGAGTGCCCTCTGTGTCGTACAGATATTATGAAAATACAGGAAATTTTTATGTATTAGTGAAGTACACAGCACTATGGATGCAAATGTTTCCTTTAAAAATGTGTAACATAATGTAAAAATGCATTTAATTCCAGAATGTAACCATATGGCAGGATTTAGATTCTTCTGCTGTCAAACTCTACACATTTTAACACTTTACAAATTATTTCCCTTAAGCGAATTTTTTGTATGTAAAAAGCAATATGTATGAAAGGCAAATATGTATATTTTGTAAGTTAAATTCATAGACCTGATATGGGAAAGCCCAAATAATGTAACTAATTTATTTGATCATCCCTTTGCTTCACTTGGATAGAACTCTGTATGACTGAAGTTTGTGCAAATAGAGTTGTACAAAGAGCCTGTCTTTATATAAAATTTGTAAATAAGTTAGTTCAAAATATAATTGTATACATGTATAGTATATCTGAGATTTTAGCTTTTTAAAAGTATTATGTAGAATCTTTTTTCTGTAACTTTGGTTGTGACATAATTCAGACAATACACATAAACCTGCTGCTATAACCTTACAGGTTTGTCTAATTTAATTCCTGTCTCCATATCTATTTTTCTAGTTCAGATGTATAAGTTGTCTTCAGTAAACTAGTTTTAGCCATCTGTTTTTCTCAAAGATCCATCTTTATATAAGATGTACATTAATTTTATTGATTAAAAGAGAACTCAAGAGAAATTAAGGGAATTTTATGTACCATGTACCCTTCATGAGAGGTGGCTCATTTTAAATTTGCCCCCCACACAAAGAGATATTAATTTTGACATTTTTCTTGTTTTATTTTTTTAAACACAGCATCATCCTGATTTATTTACTAATACTTTGCACTGTTTCATATCTTATATTTTCATAGGAGAAGATTAAGCTTTATCTTCTATAATTTTTTTTTTTTTAAATTCCCTAGCACTGTTCAAAATCTTTTGTTTTTGTTCATGTCAGTTTGCAGCATTTAAATTTAAAAGTTAAGAACTAATCTAATGACAGTCACCTGAATATTTAAACTATTTCTTACTGGACTGATTGTCCATTTCTGATTTTGAAAGTATCACTGTTTTGTAGTTATGTCACTTCCTTATTTTGTGGAACTACTCTTATGTTCTGTGTATGTCATTTTGAGTTCTACACATTAAGGTTTAGAATATAGAATATACAAAACATAGTTTTTCACATTACAAAAGTTTTGAATATACAGAAATGTATTCTCTACCTTTTCTATTTTTTTAAATCTGTGCTGTGTAATGGTATGAATATTTAAAATAAACTGCATCCCAGATGTTTCTTGATCAGTGTATTTGTATTTGTTTCTCTCATTAGAAAATACAACAGAAGGCTGCTTTCTGTTGCTTTTTGTTTTGTAATTAAGCTTATTAATTTAACCTGAGTGTTATTAAGGACAAGAAATATATTTTAATTGAAGAGGAAATAAAACCTATAGTTTCTATAGATTAAAGTTTGTTAATTATAAATCTAACGTTAGATTTCTATTTTTTATTTGTCTTGGGAATAGATGATGTCTAGAAATTCATAAAGAATTCAGTTTTATTTTTCCCTTCTTGGCGTTTCAGAGAATTCACGCATAGAGGGATTTTTCAGGACAGCTAAAGACTGGCATTCCTGCCAGCCTTATTCCTAGCTCCCACTCTTCTTGCAGGAGGGTTTTCTGTGCATAACAAGGGAAATAAAGTCGGGTTGTTAGCCTTGAGCTGGTGTGTCTGGCCTGAAATAGCTTGTTTGGTTAAGGCTGTGCCCCGTGTGCTGCTGACTCCCTCCAGCAGATGGTTGCTTACCTAAGCTTGACCTGAGTCATGTGAGAGAGGCTGCGTGGATCAGCTGGATCCAGCTCAGGCGGCTGCGAGTCCTGTCTGCCAGGGAGATGGACCCACCTGTAACTGAGGCCGTTCCAGCACTCCAGCTCAGCAAGGAGGCAATTGGGGTGGAAATGCAGCTTGGAAATGGTCTGAGGAAAGCTGGGAAGTAGGTCACACACACAATCTTCTGCACTGCAATGGAGAGCAAACATATTGCCTTTAAAAGGGATGCCTTTATATTTTTATATACATACCCCTTACTGCAACTTTTTCATGCATATTAGAAAAGATACAGCTATGTAGCAATTCAAATTGCAGTCACTTAGGGATGTTAAAGGGTTAAAAGCCTTTTAGTGAGATGACAGAATAACTGCTCTGTAGGTTTAGGTTTTTTTAAAAAAAAAAAACTATAATCAGAGTTCTCTTCAGACTAAATCTGAAAAAATAATTAGCATAGTCATCAAATTCTGACAACTTGAATTAGGAAGATTTTTTTTCAGTTTACTTTGGTTTTCACTATCTTAAAGAAACAGATGAAATTCCATGGCCACTAATACTGAGCTGAGTATTTAAAAACACAGAAATGAAGGATGTAAATAAATGGAGTGAAAGTACAGGGGCTTGGAAAAGGAGGTTAACAGATGCCCTGGGAGTTGATTTTTTGAGTTATCTGGGAGCTGTGCAATATGTTCAAGTATCAACATTCAGTAACTTTCTAATTCTAAATTTCTAATTCTACCGGCTTCTGTATACTATTTCTTGGGTGTTATTTGTAGCAACAGAACCACTTGCTACTCTGGATACATGAGAGATTTACAAGGTTTTCAATAAGTTCCTGAAAGTGTGTTGCTTAGAAAGCATGGGAAGTGCATGGCTTATTTAGAAACAGAAGGCTAAAATAAGGAGAACCCAAAGAGTCAATGTTTTTGTTACACATGCAGCTTTTTCTCACTGCCTTGGAATGTAATGAGGTCTGAAACACAAACTTACTCAGCTGATTGCAGCAGCTTCTGTATCTACGGCTTGGAGCTGTCTGAACCTTTTAAAAATTTGGTTTGAGACTTGATCTTGAGCTCATAATACAATAAAAACTTCTTAAATTATTATAGCTTGGGGATCGGTTGTTGGCTTGCTGGGTTTTTGTAGGGTTTTTTTCTGTTTGTTTGTTTGTTTGTTTGTTTGTTCATTAGGTGGGTTTTTTGTTTTGTTTTTAATTAGAGTATTTAAATATTCATTTTAACATTGGCTGGTTAGTTTCAACCACAGTTCTTCAGTGGGGTTTTTTGTTAGCTGTATGTGCAGTCTGAAGCTACAGACAAATAGTTCGTTAAAGTTTCCAAAATGTTCCTGTTAATCAGTATGGGTTTTAAAGCTCCCTTTTCTACTTGTTTTTATTGTAGTTAACAGAAATGTAACTACAAAGGGTGGTTGGAATTGAATTATAACTGGGTTGGAGGTTAAGGCAGGCCCTTGAACATGGTGTTCGTGTGAAACTGAGCTGAAGTGTTGTTCTTTAGGATGCAGCGTTACAGGGGCAGTGACCTTTGCTGCTGTGGTCTTCGGGAACTGCTTGGAAGAGAATCTGCTCTGCCTTACAAGGTGTGCAAGTTCAAGCATCTGATGTGTAAAGGTCAGCTCTTCATAGAGCAGAGGAGGAGCTGGAGGTTTTGCTGGCTTTTGCAGGGTTTCTCTGCAGCAGTGGGGATTTGAAGCGTGAGTTGTTACAGCGTGTTCTTTGTTACCCTCTGTGTTGTGCACGGCTGACTCCTGTCAGCAAGGCCAGATGCCCGAGAAGGCTGCAGAGGGGCTTCCAGTGCTGCTGCTGCTGCTGAGGCTTCTCCGTGCTGCTCTTGTGCACAGCAGCTGCACTGGCCTCAGTTCGTGAAGGGTGCTGGTCCCCTTCTCCATAGGCCAGGTGGGAAGAGCCAGTCTACCCATATCCACCTTAATTCCTCGTGGAACTGAAATATGAGTGAATATTCTCCCTCTTACCAGTTTTTTTTTGTGTGGTTTTACTGAGTAGCTTGAAAACTTGATCACGGAACTCCTTCCCCCTCCGTGCTCCTGCCATGGCTTCGCACCGATTCAGGTTGTTGATGATTCTCACCTTGGCAAATGCCACTGGGTCATGTCACTGTGTCACGTCACCTCAGGAGCTCTACTGATGCTGCTGTACAGCAATTCATGTGCTGTAACTAGAATGTGGCTTTCTGTGAGAAGGCAAATGGCTTGGGATGATAAATCTGTACTGAAATTCAGATTTCATCTTTAATTTTTTTCATAACCATGAATTCCTATTAAGCAGTAGTGACAACATTACAGTAAAACTACAAGTGTTAATTCAGAGAACATGGCTCTGTGACTGGCTTACCAAGAAACTTGGTTTTTCCTAGGACAGAAGAAAAGATGGTATATATGAATGATTTGGATAAAAAAAATCCCAAGAAAAATCTGGGACAAAAGGGTATCAGTTATATTGTGAGTATATAATATTTAAAGCTGATCAAAACCTATTTGGTTTCCTTTAGATAATTACTAATTTACAGTTTTATAGCCTGAATAGCTCTTGTGTTGGCTGAGATAAATTGTTTGATAAATAATAATTGCTGGAAATTATTGGAGAGGTACTGGAATTAGTTTTGCTCTCAGATTGAAAAATGGTGCTTACTATCAAAAAAGGAAAAACAGATTTGCAGAGTCCCACTGTGAAAACATCTGAAGAGTCATTACAATAATTGCTGAAAAGCCAAGTTTAGTACAAATGCTTTGGTTGCCTTCAAATTTTGGAGAGTGAATTAATATAACCTTCAAAGATTACCAAGACAGCATTTAAATTTATTCATGGTATGTCTTTTTGATTTTATGTAGTTAGATCTTGCTGTAAAACTCTTGACACCATTTCTCTTATGTAACTTAATGTTGCAGTGTATGATGAGAATCATTACTTAAGCAAAATAGTTAATCTTGTGAATACAAGCTTTTCAAAAATGAGTGTCAAGCCACAGACATCTCTTCCTTTTAACTCTTTTGTTACAGAGAGAAGCTTCTGAGTCCAGGACTGACTTTACCTCCCTGTCCTGCATAATCCTGAGATGTCACTGGAGTCAGTATGGGAGTTCTGTCCACTGGGTGCAAGCCACCAGAAAGTAACTGTTGCTTCAGATGTGTGTTTTGCAAAATGGATGGACCAAAAAGAACAATTTGACATCCGCATCACAATTTAGGACTTTCATAACTTTGTCAGGAGTTACTTTCTTAAAAGCCTAATTGGAAATTGCAAGTTTATTTTAGGTAGACCCCGTGTTCCAGGTCGGAAGTTTCACTTCTGCTAGGCCACAGGTGGAACCAGAGATACAGTGGGGACTCCCTGGGGGAGTGGGAGGCAATTGCTCTCCTCCGTGTTCATGGTGAGCATCCCAGGTGTGCCCTTTGCCACGAGGGGGAAACACTTGGCTCACAGCTGCTGGCACTGAGGCTTTGCAGGACTGCTACTGTCACACTCAAGAAAGTTACAGTCTAAAAGAAGTATTTTTATCTTAACGGTTTTGAACATCTGTGCAACCCACCAACACCTCATAAACTGCTGTATTCCTTGCTACTTGTTATGCATTGTGCCATTTACAAAAGCCTTTAATCTCAGCTAAGGACAGGATCGCACTTTGCTTTGCTTCCACCACCCGCTGAGTCAGAGTTGAGGCAGCAGAAAAGGCCTTGAGCCCCAGACACGACTGGCAGTGGGGGAGGACTTGTGAGGAACACAGTCGGAAAGAAACCTTGGAGTTGGTTGATGGTGAAAACTAAAGCAAAGGAAACTTGTGGTAGGGACAGAAATATATAGAGGACCTTGGGATTGTGGTAGGCCAGCCCCAGAAAACCTTACAAGTTTATCTGAAAGAGTAATCTGTTCCTTGGCCTTATCTGTCAGTAACAACTCCCCACTGCCTAGACTTCCCCTTTAACCCCCTAAGTTCCAGCCTCAGTCGCTTGTGGGGAAAAGCCCACAAAGGGTTCGGTGCCCTACACATGCAGACTATGGCAGGGTTTCTCTGGGTTTTAGCTGTTTCCCAGCTAAAGCTGCTTCCCTTGCTCGGCATCAGTTGTGCTGTTTGTCTTGCTTGACTTTATTTCAGTTCTTGGCAGCTTCTCAGCCCAGCCCGTTTTCTGTCGCACGCTCTGTTCTTTGCTGCCTTTAAGAGGGCCCTGCCGCGTACCTGGCTTACCCAGTTTGGAACATGTTTCTCTGGTTCCTGCGCTTCCTCTTCAGACCTTGTCACTGATGCTGTCCTAGTGCCTGACTCATAAAATGGACCTTGATTCATGGTCTCTCTGCCTGGACTCAGCTACAAGACTCCAATAATGTCTTGCCTGTGTCTTCCAAAACTTTCCTACATCCAGAAACCAGAGCACATTGGGTCCTGGATCCAGGAGAGGGGGCCTGATTGGTAACACTTCTTCCCGTACCTAGGGTAAGGTGATGCCTCAAGTGAAAGTCCTGACTGCAGGGCTTTGTCCTGGCTTGTCCTGACTGCAGCCAGGAGAAGAACTTTTTAGTATTTCCTACCAAAAACTGGTGTGGCCTTTACACAGCTTGCTGCTGGAACTTTAGAACCCAGCTAAGGGATTTATATCTCACAGAATGAGATGTTGGAAAGAACAGCTCACTCAAACAGGGGAATGAGCACAGGGCTTTGGGTGACAAGTGGCACAGAGGACTGAGTAAAGCTGCTGATCATAATGCAATTAGCAGGAAGGCATCTGCGACTTACTGGGATTCTGCTCATTTTTAAAGCTGGTAATGAAGGGGAGTTAAAAATTCCTTCCTTTGTAGTGGTAGGGGACGAACTGTGGTTCTGCACTCCCTCACAGAAGGAGCAGGCAGAAACTTAGTGAATCAAAGAAAATTCAGACATGAGTTGGGTGTTCTGGAAAGACCTGGTGAGAAATGGGGGTACCCAGGGGAGACTAACATAAATGGAAAAAGGAAGAAATTATTCACAGAACAGGGAAAGACCTAAGGAGCTACTGATGAGCAATCTCTCTCCTGCAAATTATGGGAAAGTAACCCATTTTTTAGTCTTTATTTTTGTTTCTTATGTAATAGCTCATCTTCAAAAGGATTTAGAGCAGATTTCCCTGGAGTGACTAAGCTAGATTCAAAAATCTGAGGAAAAAAAATTGACTGGGAAGACTGCTTTTTCCTTCTGTGCCCATCTCAACAGGCAAAAGTATGGTCATGAGTTATTCGGCTCAGGCCACCAAAGCTACCACCTCACCTTGGGACAAATACAGTGTACAAATTCTCGTTTCTTTTTCAATTCTCAAAAGAAAAGTTTTTAAAGAAATAAATATATAAATGATTGTGGGTGGTGGTGTGTTGGTCTTGTTTGTTGTTGTTGTTGATTGGTTGTTTTGTTTTATTTGGGTTTTTTAAATGATACAAATCAGGAGATGAGATGGAACTGCAGAGGGGGTTCCTATTCTGCAAGAGAAAGAAAAGGAAGAAGCATGAAAATAAAAGGAAGCAGCATGAGCATGAATCTCCTGCCTGGGAAAATGAATCAGCCATCTGGCAGCTTGAATTTATTCTGATCTTCTCTAGTGGTGAACTTCTGGCCATTAATTCAGACAGAATCGGTATCTGCCCTCTCCTTGCTCAGTTTCCTGTGTGACTGATCATGAAGCTCTCTTTGGATCAAGCATAATAACAGTGCCTGTAAAGTCTTTGTTAAATCCTCTCTAAATGGGGCTCAATATGAGGAATGGTGGAATTTGAAGCATGTAAAGAATAGCTTTTTTGAGAAAGATGACATAGTCCTCTGAAATACTTTCTTCTAGTTTTTCACAGATCTTCTTTTCTATCAGATATAAATCCTTTCTAGACAGGTCAGAATTTAAAATATCTCTATTTCTTTATAATGCTTAGATAGCACTTATTTTTCTTTTACATTTTTCATTGTATTGGAAAGCATGCTAGAGTGCTAAAACTATACAGAAACTTCAGGATGGTCTGGTTTTTCTCCCAGAGTCTGTACCGACGGGAGGAAGCCCACTCTGGAAATGGTAGCTTAGAAAAGCGTGCTCGCAGGGCAACTGCTTCTCATCATCTTCCCTGTTGCACCAAATGGAAGGCCCAGTCCCAGAAGCGTGAGCAGGAGTTAGGCTCTTCAGAGAGCCAGTTTGGCCCCCTTAAAGGTGAGGAATCCTCACGGGGCTCAGTTGACTTAAGAAATTCCTGTCTTCTGGTCACTGGAGCAGAGCAGGAACTTTCCTAGCCTCACCACAGTGCTCAGCACCTTCTGCTGTGCTGACTGAAGTTTCTGCAGCTGTGACTGGAACAGCTTGGAGAAATTATCTGGGTTGGGGGGGCAGGAATCAGACCAGTTCCTTAGAAAACAATCGTCCCTCCCCCTTCTCTGATGAGGCAACGTTTTTGGTAAGACAGGGCTGGGCAAACAGCTGAATGAACCAACTGCGAGGGAGGAAATGGAACTGGAGAGTGCGAAATCCTCTTAGGCAGGCTCTGTGAGCAGGGGTTTGCAATGTGCTGCTGCACCTGGAGTCTGCTCTCTAGAGCGCTTCCATGTTGTGTCAGAAGCAGAAAAAAGCAAATTCAGTGTGTGAGTCAGGACATCTAGAAGTGTTATGGATCTGGGTTTCCAAGGCCTGAGTCAGCTTTGGAAACGGGCTGAACTCTGCCATGGTATTGTCAGCCCTTGCACACTCATTCCTTCAAAACCACACCTTAAAAACTGTGTCATGTTTTCTTCACATTAGGTAAGCACATATACCTAAAACCTCTCAGCTGAGAGCTCAAGTGTGAACTACAGTGTTTTTGGAATAGAAATAAATACATGTGCTGTACATGTATTTCATGCACAGCTGACGGGAGCTGCCTCGTGTTGAGCTCCTGCAGTAAACTGCTATAGTCTTGCAAAGTTTTAAATTGGAGTTGTAATATGAGTTATCCCTATTGTGTCTCAAGCAGAAGGCACACTACTGGAATTCTGTGTGCAGGCAAAATGTTGTAGTTTATTTTTATGGAAAGGTTGTCTTATCTGGCAGCTGTCAGAAGTTGGCTTTGTATGCAAAAAGCACAAATGGATCCAGCTCCTTTCCATCGATTCCTAAGTGCCATTTTATAACAATATATATATATATTTTTAAAGGCTTACATTAGGTTTGGTGGATTTTTAAAATACACAATTCTACAATTTCCAGACACTATCAGATTAACATTAAAGATCATCATCAGCACCTGTAGCTGTAATTCAAACCATGAACATAGTTCTATGACTGGGCATTCAGCATGCTATTTTAGGTGTTCCCTACAAGGCAGTCTTTCTGCTTCCCCTGAATTTGACAGAAGGTGCAAAACTATTCTGAAATGTGAATTCGAGCTACAGAATATAATTTATTTTTGTAAACCTGTCTCATGTACCAACAGACTGTATCTAGAATTCCTAAGTGCCATCAGCTTTATACTACACTAGTTTTAGGGTGGTCTTTTTTCCTTTTTTTAAGATTTTTTTTTTTTAACACTTCCTAATCTGATCACGGTTTCCATTGTAAGCATTATTTTCTCTGCGGGACGCCTCATCTTAGTTTTGAAACGACTGGAACCGGTTGGATACTCTTAAGTATCGTGCCTTTGTTAGGCAGGTGAGCAGAGTAACTCAGCTTAGCGACTGCTTAGTTATGCTAACGCTGTCCCCAAAATTATAAGGAGATAAACACAAGAGGGTGCTTAGAGACTAATTACCAGGACAAAACTATTATTGTGCTGACTGATCTAAATATAATCTTACGTGAAACGATTCAGCATGAGCAATGTGCTTAGCATTACACAATAAAGTGAAAAAAAACCGCCCAGGTGTCACAAGTTGTATATCTGGTTACTTTAAGAATTCTGTACTGCTTATATGGACCGC
>VWZN01014105.1:17348-27528 GCA_013396955.1 Regulus satrapa | reverse complement strand
TACTTGGTCACCACAGATAAGAAGCATTTCCCAGTTCAACAGTTTGGGACAGAGTGAGGATACAGAGAGTACATGACTGGTGTCATTACACCAATTTGGATTATTATAGGCTTTGTTAATTGGCAATACATCTTTTCTATATGTGTTTTTTTGCCTGGTCAGTTTCTGGCCAATACTGACTTGGTCATCTAAAGTAAAATTCGACACAGTATGTTGCTTTGGAGGACACCAGCAGGTCTAATTCTTGGGGATCCTCTGGAGCATTAGGCAGAATCTTTGTCCACTCATCCCAAGTGTCTACTGGATTAGGCCTCTTACCTGTGGTGCAGAGGAAATCTGAGTTGGTGAGGGGCCAGTCATCTGCTACAAAGGGAATCCCTACCAGACACATGGAGAGCAGGTTGTCTAGGCTGCCCATGGACAGGCACAAGTTATCTTGTTTTAATGTTCTTGCCAGGGTCACCTGTACATTATGGCTAGGCTGAGGAACAACCCAACTGAAGGCACAGTGAGGAGCATCCAGGCAGCAGTAAGGACAGCACCAATGTAGATAAATTTCATCTTTGGACAGGGATGGGGCTTCTAATATGGAATATAAACAAAATTTGTTAGCTTTATGGTGAAGGGGAGGGAGGGGGTGTGCATCCCCCCCTTCTTTATTTACTAAAAAGGGGTGAGGAGGTGGTTAGGTATAAGGTTTAGGGAGGTTCTGGCAAGGGTTGAGGGAGGGGGACATAGGGTTTTTTTTAGGCTAAGAGGGGGGACAACATGTAAACAAGGGAGCAGCTTGTGGCCAGACTGTGTCCAGCCTATGGCTTGACTTATGTAGCAGTATTTTGTTCAATTTTCTGTTTTGTTTTGTCTGCTGTGAAATGATGGGACAGTCTTTTCTCTGATTTGTAGTTGGTTGGCGACGCCTCTGTCTCCATGCAGAACTGGTCTGTTTTTAGGAGATCCTGTATTTGACTTGGGAGAATTCTTGTTAGTGTTTGAGGGGACATTGTCTGCAGGGCCTAGATGTGGTTTGATGTTTTTCCCTGGGAGCCATTTGGGGCTGGATGGGGTCGACACACACCCATTCCCTCTCCCTAAGGTAATCAGTGGGAAACAACCTGATATTTGGTGTGTTTCAGGATCTTTGATGAACACCAGCAGCTTCTCAGCAAGGTTTGCTTGGGTTGAATTAGAGAATTATAAGAGTACAGGGGAGTTCGGCTCTGAAGCAGAACAATTTTAAAAGTTTATAACAAAAGGAGCCTTCCAGAGCCTCTCAATGCTCCCAATGCTCGCATGGTCTCTGTTCCTCCCTGCTGCTGATCAAGAGCTCTCNTGGTCTCTGTTCCTCCCTGCTGCTGATCAAGAGCTCTCTTGAAGGTTTGATGAGTTCTCTCCATGATTGGCTGACCTGCTGGAAAATACTGTATGCCTGTGGTGTGTTTCAACCCCCAGAGACTGAAGAAATTTCTTAATTTGTGGAATGTGTAAGCAGGGCTATTATCAGTTTTTATCTGTTCAGAGACTCCCACGGTGGCAAATGCTAGGAGAAAATGCCTGATGGTGTGGGTGGCATTTTCTCCTGTGTGGGCTGACACAAACATTGCCTCTGAAAATGTGTCTACTGAGATATATTTTGATCTCCCAAATGAGGGAATATGGGTCACATCAGTTTGCCAGAGCTGTTAACTATTTAGGACTTGGAGGTTTACCCCAACACAGACTCTGTGAAGTGGCCAGTGATGACAACTCCCTCCTGACCTGTGGAGAAGCCATGGTTTTTATGGGGAAGGCAGGGATGGGTACAAAGGAGGAAGGACCAATAGCTTACAAAGGATCAACATAGGTACTAAAGCATGGTGGGATAGTTCAGCAGGACAAGGAAAGAAGAGCCCAGCTAAGGAGTACCCCTCCAAGGAAGAGCTGTGGTAAGTTGATTGGACTCAATATTATGGTCTCATTTGCACCTCAGTTTGGGCACAGGGATCACTCCCTGAAGCGACTGGAACGTATTCTCTAACCAGCCTGTCTTCATAGCACAGATGCTCCAGCCCTCTGATCATCTCCACCGCTCTTCTCTGAACTAATTTGAACAGATCCATGTCCTTATGCTGGGGCTCTCAGACACGCATGCAGTACTCCAGGTGGAGTCTCACAAAAATGGACAAGAGGCCCATGATCATCTCCCTTGGCCTAAAGGGCTCTTGGCTCCTTTCCATGCAGCCCAGCACATGGCTGGCTTTCTGGGCTGGCAGCACAGATTGTCAGCTCATACTAAACTTCTCCTCCATGCGCACCCCAAGTGCTGCTCCTCAGCCCCTACCCTGCTCACTCCCTGTGTCCTGCAAACCCTGTGCTGAGGCAGCTTCATCCACTCTCTGCCTCATTGGCAAAGCCATTCCAGAGCCCCGGGGCCAAGGCAGAGCCCTCCCTGAGGGATACCCCTCATCCCTGGCCTGCAGCTGGACATGGAGCCGCTGACCACAGATCCCTGGCTGTGTCCATCTGGCCAATTCCTCTTGTCCTGCACAGCCCACCCTCCAAACCCAGGCCTCAGCAGAGTGGGGCTTGGGGTATCTGTCCTGTGGCACTGGGCCTCATAGGGGCTCTGGGCACATCAGCAGTGTCAGAGACTGAAATGTTATGGCTAATGGCTTAAACGTTGCTGGGAAGGAGTTTTGCCCATTATGGCTAAACTGAGTAAGGACACTGAGACCACCCAAGCCCACCCTTCCTTCACTTGACTGCAGCTTTGGCCTGGGACTTGAGCTGACTAACAGAACCTGAGACACAATAAAGGTGATGTTATTGTTCAATTACCTCTGCTGTGGGGACAAGGAAACAAGACTAAGGCAAGAGAATGTATCCACAAGAAAGCCAAACCCAAACCTTGTCCTGAAAATCAGCTGGGACCAGGCTTGGGCTGGGGGAGGCCATAGCCCACAGGCTCATCTGCTGAAGCCACATTTGCACATACTCTCCACAACCAGGAAGAGAGGTGGAGAATTCTGGGGCGGTGGCATAACTTCTGGTCCCAGGCAGTGAACACTCATCCTCCCTCACACAAACTGGCTCAGCTGTAATATCCCCAGCCCAGGAAGGCCACATCCACAGGACATTTTTGTGGGGGGCAGCTGAGGAGGTGCCATAACCCATCAAAATCCCCCAAAGTGCTCCCCAGACTCACTGCTGAAGCCTTGCAACAGAGCACTGCTCATGATGCAAAGGAATGCAACAGATCCAGAGTTTGCTGCAAGAGACTGTGTCAAACTTGCCCCGCCCGGTGAGGTAGCTGGGCATTCCCACCCAGACCAAGTGTGTACCAACCCACTGATCTTCATGTTTGTGGGGGACCCTCAGCACCCAGAAGATCTGATGGAGACCATCCACGGGATGCCACTGGGATTCACAGTGGTGAGGTTTTGTACTTAAATCTCTCTGTCACTCTCTGTCTCTGGCTCTATTTCTATTTTTCTCTTTTTCTCTCTCCCTTTCTATGTCTCTCTGTCTCTCTTCTTGTTAAATAACACTCATACTCTTGACTTTGGTATATAGTCTCATTTGCATCTTAATTCAGGCAGAGACATCTTTGTGTAAATTTTCATAACAAGATTTTAACACCAATACTAAAATGCTCATAGTATTTATTTAAAATATGGCAGAACTTAGGCATGTACTTTTATTAGTTTGGTGAGACACCTTCAACAGTTACTACTCTAATGTACTCCCTTCAACATAAAAAACATGCCTAAATACATTTTAACCCACTACCTCACTGGGTTAAATTCTTATGTCATAATCTCACATGATTATGAGCTGATTTAGTTTTGTTTCCCTTTTGAAAATCTATTTACAGATTTTTGATTGAAGAAAAGCTTCAAAACTGAGTTCACATATTCCCAAACACTCATCTCTTTGCCTAAGGTCTTGCAAATGATCTGTTCACACACCTGAAAAATTTTCTAGTGAATTTCATAACTGGAGAATTTTAAAAGCCGGGACAATACATATTTGCCTAGCTCTAAGTCATCAAGCAGAGCAACCAGCCCCCTGTTTTGTTTTGTCTAGCCAAGAAGAGTAAATATGCACACAGTCACTCAGGATATAAGAGGAATAGACAACTGAGAGCCTTGTAAACACTGAGCATAAATATTTGAATTTGGATGTTTGAAACAGGATGTTTTCCAATCACACAGGGTGCAGATAAGAAACTATTACACAGTTACAGCAATGTGTCATTGATAACTTTCTTAGCACTGCATCAATTTAAAAAGATTTCCCCTTTCCTCAACACTGCAGAAGTTAAAAGGATTTCCCCTTTCCTCAGCAGTTTTACGATTTTTGGACAATAAACTAAGAAATAATTCTTTTTTTTTCCTTCTTTTAGGTGTAATACAAGAAAAACTAGCCTGCATTTAATTACAATTAATATATACTATGACTCTAGTTTATTTGTACAATTTTATAGAGTCCTTCATATGGAAAAATTACTTGGGGGATGTTTTTCTTGTGGTTGGCCTCAGATTTATTTCAGAATATTTCCTTTCACATTCCAGCAATTAAAGCTGGTGACACATGGTGTTTCTTTAACTTCATTACAACCAGTTGCCCTCAGCACTAATAATACTAGATCTGCTGGGTGCTTAATGGTCAAAAACTTTTTCCAGAGTAGTCCAGGGATTTCATATCCAAACTCTTGATTGATTTCTAGCATTACCTGTTTAGGTATGCTGGGAAGTTCAAGGTCTCAAAAGGAAAAAAGGGCCCGTATCTGAGACAGACAACTTCACCAGATCGCTCCACATCTATGTCAGTGCCCAGGTTGCCAGGCCAGCTTTTTCTACCTAATCAGTGAAGCTAGTCACATCCTGCATTCCTGCAGACTGTACTTGCTATAATGCCTCAACCCAAAGAAGGATCTTTCCTCAACTGAATGCTGCTGGAAATCCCCATGGTCCCTTTAATGTTCTCAGCTTCCAAAGAGTTCTTCCAATTCAGGTCTCTAGAAAACTTTTAAATAAAACTAAACATTGAAATGTGGAAATACTGAGATTTCATATTCAGTCCTACTGAAGAATGAACCACTTCTGAAACCTGTCACTAAGTAAATTAGGTACAAAATTAATTAATCTGACACTTAATATTGATCTGCATGGTTCATAAGTGACCTGTAATTTATGCTCAGTATGAATCAATAACTTTTATCCTTTAACATTCTATCTTTGAAAGGCTTGAGTGGTTCCAACAGTGTTTGCTCACATTAAATGTCAGAACAAATAATTATTTACAAACTCTGTAGGCTCTTTTTTTCTCCTTGTATCCCTTCTGTTCTTTTTGTTCTCCATGTATAAAACAACATCAATAATTTCTATATAGTACAGATAAGACATCTGTTATTTTTTCTCTAGTAAGCTTCTTCTCTCTATATAAAAAACTCTTAATTTTTACTTACCTTTCTAGCATAATGTCTTAGGGTGACTACATGATGCTTTTCCCCAACTAGTAAGGGGATGGATTTGAATCTGCTTTCTAGAGGGACCCATTTGGAGTATCCTCCCAAAATTGCCTAAAACCATAACAAATACGTACATAAATATATATGGATGAAATTTTAAACAATAATTTGAAATTATATACAGTAGCTAATATTAGTGTACTTATTACTATACCTTTAACTGTGTATTAAAAAAATTCTATACCAAATCCATAAATTTAGGCCCTAATTTATACGCTTCAGTACCTAGTGCTCTGGATTTACACCAGTTCTATGATTTTGACAGCCCCCAAAACATCTTTGTATTTCCTTTGGTACCTAGGTCCATTTAAGGAATTTGTGCAACTTAAAACATGTAGGTTTTCTGAGTTATCAATCAGTACATGTATTAAAGAATCTTTTAAAAAATCAAACAACCCACAACTATGTGCCTGCATCAGCTGGTTTTGTCCTCAGAATGAAGAATTACAGTCTTCAAATTTCATGCTGAATCAGAGAATATATTTTGATCTACTACCATATTCTCTTTTGATGTCACTGAATTTTGTCAGCATTACTCTGTCAGGCAGATGGCTATGTTTGTGTTTAAAGTGTTGGGGAAATTGCATATTAATAAGTTCCTATTTTATTTTGATTCAATGGACTCAGGAGGGGTGCAAAAGGCTGCTGGAGAGTCATGGCTTCCAGAAAGCAGGCTCATGGTTTACATGCAGGCACAGGCTCTCCAAGCACTGAAGGATCTCAGAACTACACAACACAGTGCAAGAATAAATTGGAAGTAGCAAAGCAAAACAGGATGCAAACAAAAAGCTGAGCTCCACTTTGATCAGGAGCATCAAAAGCACCAGACTTTGTCACCAAATTCTCCTCCAAGGAGTTACCTGGAACAGAGATGGTTTTGTCTAATAATTCTATAGTATATACAACAGCTGAAAACCATACTTTCTTTCAAATTTCCACATATGTTGTGAAAAAAAGCTTATGAAGTTTAATAGGCACAGTACATTAATCACAACTCTGAAGAAACTTAAGACAACTCCAGCTCTCAAACAGTCCAAGATTAAATTGCAAACTGAAGGCCTGAAACCAAAATTGGGTCCTTCAACTAAAGTAATGAAGGTAGGAAAAAAAAATCACTGCACAAAAATATCTACTGAAGCATTGGAAAAAATGCTTCCTATCACATGAAAACCTATTTAAATAGAATTACAAAAATAAGATATGAACAAGATTTTTAAATATTCCCAGAAATATTAATCAACTCTAGTATCTGCTTCTTCATTATTAGAGATATCAATCTCTTTTGTAAGATCAAATGATCATTTTGAAGCAAATAGCAAAACATCACACATTTTAGGTTAAGAATTAATCTTATCTCCAAGATAAGAAAAAGAGCAAACCACCAGGCTCCCTGTAGGTCTGCAAGGATTTGGCATGATCAAACCTTTAGAATCATATCCATAAGAACGATGTCTGCATGTTTCAAGATAAGAATTCTTAGGTGGTACTTTTGTAGCTAAGATATTATAACAAGGCTGTTAAAAAATACAATGTGGACAGAAACTTGTCTTGAAGAAAAGCATCCTTTTCCCCAACTAAAACTATATTAGTAGGGTAAATCTAGTCCCTTGCCAATGAAATACTCTGATAACACAGAACTGGTGTAACCTACACTGACAGCAAGAGTAGATATAACCTTGAGAATCTAAGCAAAAAACCTACAATTTTTCAAATCCTCTATCTATTTAGTGTGTAATGTTAATGTGCCTAGCTTGCTAATGATAAATTCAAGTGTCAAAGCATAGTGGATTTTGAAAAATGTTAAGATCATTGTAGATCCCTATTTGCAAATCATTCTGTTTTCTTGTGTTCAGGTTAAGATTCATTGGATCTTCCTTGCCGGATGAAGTTCTCACATGAGAGATTCATATTTAAGTTACTCAGCTGCTGGGATTTACCACTTGATAATAGAGAACTTTGGCCTACATTGGCAAAGTTTACCAATTTTGACCATAAAAATTATATGTACTGGCTACTACAATAATATATAAATTATACTTGGGATCATAATATCTAAATTGTTATAAAGCCCAATTAATTTTGAAGTGATTCTTCCTGTCAGAAATCCAAGCTGTATGTTGAACGCCATGAATTCACACAGATTAAACTAATTCACATAAAGAATTGACATGAGGCAACAAAGTGTAATTAATTAATGCATTGCTGGATTAGTGCTCACTAGTGATAATTATCCATTCCTAAAAGAATTAACACTAACTATGCACTAAATATCATAGAAATCCCCCACTGTTTATCATAAAAAGATAAACATCATCTTTTTTAGGTTCTTTTTGTGTTGGAAATTTTCTGTTTATTTATTCTTGTCTGAGTTGATACTGAATATTTTCCATATAAACAGATTCAGAACCCAGCTGAGGTGGGGAAATACTTGAAAGAGAAGTGCCATGTTGACTCTAAGGAGAAAGAGATCATTGCAATAATCTGGGCCCTGGAATATGCTTATTGTATACTGCTAGATACTGTAGAGCAGCAGATAGAGGCAGGGGGGCAGGGAGATAAATCAGCCACTACCCCAGTCACGCAGGCTGCAGCCAACACCCCAGCTACTTAAGTCGTAGCTGAAACAGACAGTGAGCTTCAACCAATGGCTATTACTCCTACCATGAGAGGAAAACACACATCCAAACCAATTAGTTAGTGGATGATGATGATCCAGGGGAAGAACCCTCAACCCAAGGTCTTAATGCAAAATCAGAAGTCAGAGCAACTGACACAAGATCAGAAGTCACTACTGAGTCCTTTTCCCTGAAAGACCTTTGTGGCCTAAGAAGGGATTGCACTCGATGACCTGATGAATTTATGAGTAGTTGGTTAGTCCATCTTTGGGATGCTGCAGGCAAGGCTACAATTCTGGATGGTACTGAAGCAAGATCAGGGAAGGATTTGGGATCCCTATCACATGATCCAGTTATTGACCAAGGAATAATGAGGGGGACTAACCCTCAGAGTCTCTGGGCATAGGTCTTGGAAAGTGTGGCACAAAGATACCTGTGTGCAGACTATCTATATATGCAGCAAACCCAGTGGAAGACCATAGAACAATGGATTCAACTTGAGGAAAATGGAAGTAGCTGAGATTGTCTTTTCAGATGACCTAAACACTGTAAATCCAGACTTGGTACCATGTACATCTGTGATGTGGTGAAAAATTGTATGACTTGGGTCACAAGAATACATGTCCCTTTTAGCAATAATGAAGTGGGATGACATGGAGGAGACCGTGCTTGATATGGTGAAGAAGCTCTGAATTCATGCAGATGCTGTGCATGGCCCAACATAGGCAAGAATCACAGCTGTGGAAACATGTCTGCAGAAATTAGAAGATAAGATAGAGGAGAATCACAAGAAACTCAGAGAGAAGATTAAAGAGGGCTTTATTCAAATCTCAGCAGTACATATCAGAGGTTCTGGTGCCAACCCAGATGGGGAGAGAAGGTACACCACCCCGTAAGCTGAGCTATGTTTCTTCCTGCATGATTGTGGAAAAAACATGAGGAAATGCTGCTCTGGCATGACGGGTAATTGAATTGAAGGACAGCAAGAGTCAGAGAGGAAGTTTCACCAAAAAGGAAGCAGCTCCAGTAGCCTGTAGCCAAACGGCCAGGTATGATGATGATGACATGTCTGATCCCCTTGAAGGAACCTCCAAGACATATGCCCAGGGAAAGAAGGATAACCAGGCTTAGAGGGGCCTTGCCTCTAGCCAGGTAGTGACTACAGAAAACCATGGATTGTGTGGATTGTTTGGCCTGGCACATCAGAACCACAAGAATATGAGGATGAGGCCATGGTTGACACCAGTGTGCAGTGCACATTAATCCCATCAAGTAGGGACAGAACCTGTTTGTATTACTGGTGTGACAGGGAGATCACAGGATTTTACTTTGGTGGAAGCTGATGTGAGCCTGACTGGAACTGAGTGGAAGAAACACCCTATTGTGACTGGTCCAGAGGCCACATGCATTTTGGGCATAGATTTCTTCCGGAATAGCTATTACAAAGACCCAAAGGGACTTAGGTAAGTGTTTGGAATAGCTGCTGTAGTGGCAAAGGGCATTAAGCAATTGAACTCCTTTCCTGGGCTATCAGAAAACCCATCTGCACTAGGACTCCAGAAGGTGGAGGAACAATGAGGATAACAATGCATTGCTGACATACAGAACAACCTGAGATGCTGTGATACCCATTCATAAGATGAACTCTGAGCTGGAGAGCCAAGGGGTGGTCAGCAAAACCCACTCACCCTTCAACCGCCCCATTTAGCCTCTGCGTAAATCTGAAGGAGAATGGAGATTGACTGTGGACTATTGTGCCTTGAATGAAGTGACTCCACTGCTGAGCACTGCCATGCCAGATATGCTGGAACTCCAGTATGCACTAGAGTCTAAGGCAGCAAAGTGGTACGCCACTATTGACATTACCAATACATTTTTCTCCATCCCTCTGGCAGCAGAAAGCAGGCCTCAGTTTTCTTTCACCTGGAGGAGTGTGCAGCACAACTGGAACCAACTGCCCCAGGGGTGGAAGTACAGTCCCACCATCTGCCATGGACTCATCTAGGCTGTACTGGAAGAGGATGAGGTTCCAGAACATCTGCAGTACATCTATGAC
>VWZN01014101.1:57987-78700 GCA_013396955.1 Regulus satrapa | reverse complement strand
AAAAAAAAAAAAAATCATTCCAGTCTGCTTTATGCATAAACCTCTTCATAGAGTTCTAGTTAAGGGATTTTTGAAAGTTTGCAAATCTCATTATCAGCAATGATTAAACATGGATGGTTAACCCTGGAGATGAATTTGGGAAGAATGTTAAAGCAGTGATATTTGCCTCTAGATAACCAAACCTAGGAAACACAGTTTAATTTGTATCCATTCTCATTCTAAGCAGCTTCAGATGTAGGGCTTCTCTGCACATAGTTTCCCTTGCAACTTATTTTTACCATAGCAAATTATTTCTAAGGATTGAGCCATGTTTTCCGTGTGCACCCCAAATTAAGGCAGTTCCTTTTCAAGTATTTGGGTGCAAAGGGGATATACTTTTCATCATATTAATTTTCATACCCCAGAATTCATCTGAAAATACTCAAAACCTTTTCTTTTTCTAAACAAAGAATTCCCCCAAATGATATGCAAATACTAACAGATGCAATATTCATTGGTCACCTAGTTTCCTCCATAACAAGTACAAAAGCCTGACTTGTATAAGTTTATGAAAAATTGTTTGAAGCAACATGGTCTTTCATCATGTTCATTGACTGAGAAAAGTTACTGTTATGACATTGTAAAGGACTAAACAGACAACACAAGTAATTAAGTGCATGCCAGTTTGTGGATGAAATAGTGGAACAGCTGTTTCATGACTCAGGTCATAACTAATAGAAGACATAATTAACACTAGCTAACAGATTTTTAGAAAATGGATGTTGTTAAACTACTGTTTGACTATTAAATTTGAACTCCAGTTAATAAAGAGAAGAGAATCATTACAATATGCTCAAGACCCTGTCCTTCCCATTGTCTTTTTCCCTATCAAAAAGAGCAAAATAAATGCTTAGTGAACAAAATTTTTTGGTTCATACATAATTTTAATAAAGAGCAGCCTTCATTTCTACAATAGAATTAATTATACCACTAATCTTTAATTCAGTCTCAATAAGATGCATGCATATGGACTGGAGTCAAGATCATGGTTTTGTTCATGCTTTTCCCTTTAAGCCTAGTTTAGTTTCTCTTTTAATGAAGAAAACCTTAAAAAAAATTAAAAACAGGATAGCATAAAACTGTCTGTAGGCATGACTACATGAAAATAGAACACATTTTGATATGTTGTACATTGATCCCATTAAAATAAAAGAAAAAAATAAACTTTTTAAGCACAAAAGTGCTTTCTTAATTCAGAAATATCACCAAGGTGACTTTTGACATATTTTGGATGTACCAATTCTAGGTGTACATGCAAGTAGGGCTTATTTTGATTCCTACCATTTTATGTAGATATAAATAATCACAAAGTTCAGAAGTTACTGTGAACCATGAAAGATTTCTGCTGATCATGAAGACTTCTACAGAGAAAAGAAAGGAAATTGAGGCAGCTGTACTGCAGCTCATGTGAAACATTGCAAATTTCTCCAAATCACATAGTTCTCATTTTACATTTCTTTTTGGTTTTCCCCATCATGCATGGAAATCAGAAAGCACTGGCAGAAGTGTCTTCCAAAATTTCCATAAGACACTTTAACCAGACTTTGTTGTAACTGGGTCCCCAAACATCTATTGTACCCTCTGAGTTTTATATTGGTCCAAGAAAACCATACGATGTCTAGACAATATATTTGACTCAGAAATATGCTTACTGTTCTGACACAGATTGTCAAGTTTTGTCATGCCATCCACCTTGTCCAAGTGTAAAGTCAAATTCACAAATTGCATGTGAAGCAAAACAAAATTTAAAAATCTGAGTATGCATTATTACATGGTCAAAAGACCACTTCATGCTCTGTCTGAATTTCAAAATACCCTCCTTGATTTTGTTGTTTTGTTTTTTGTTTTTTTTTTCTTTGTAAATGTTCTCTCGATAGTGCTGTCATATTCATACTAAAGTGCCATCCTTCTTATCTTGCAGTGATTTGCAAAGAAATTTGTACTTAAGATGACTCCCAGGCATAATTTACTCAGTATGTAAAAACTGGTTTTTACTCTGAAGGCACACCACCAACAGGAGAAAAGATGCTGGACATGGCATTAGCTGAGTAGAACAGATGCAAAAACAAAAATAATTGAACTCACTTTCTCACGGTTGTCTTGACTCTACAGCACTATCATAAAGTAAAACAATAGTTTGAAAAAATACCTTTCTTTTCTGTAGTAAAAAGATCTAAGTAGAGTGTCTAAGTAGAAACTGAGCATTTTTTACAATAAAAACTTTTATTTTCTTTAATATTCCCACAGGATACTGAGATTTGAGACTGATCCTGAAAAAGTTTGCAGCAAGTAGTGCTTGCTTCACCTTCTACATCAACATACTCCAGATCAATAGGGCAAACATCATCACTGAACTCAGGTTACAAATACATTAAAGATGTCAGAAAGTCTTCCTTGTTCCTGAATTCTCTCTTCCTATTCCACTGATTTATATAGATATATACACATAACATCCCCTTTTTTCCTTATTTGTTTTCACTGAAGGCATACAAAATAAGTGGTCTGCAAGATCAGAAGTTCAGAAGAACAAGATGTACTGCATGAGGAATCAAAATTTTTGTGCAGTTAAAAAAAATGCCTTGTAATGAGCTTCATATCCAACCCAAAATTTTCACTTGGGTGTGTTGAAAAGTCAATATTCACCTTCTTATCCCAGTAACTCTGGGGAAAAAAAAAAAAGTCAAACTGCTGATAAAAGCCTATGGATATGGATATTCACCAGTACACACCACTTTTTATATACCACTGTCAACAATTCTTTTAAAACCGTTATGTGATTTAGAATCAGATCTAGGTTTGAGTTCTGTTGGCACCTATGTGACCATTCCATGGCTACAGACCATTGTATGAAAAGCAGATGTTTTGCTGGTTTAAGATATTTGAGGGTTGTGAGTTGTTAGGGGTTTTTTGTTCTTGGTGAGGCTTTTTTAATTCAACCTTCTATTTCATATTATGTAAAGAAAGATTTGATTTTCCATGGCATGACTCATAAAATATTATGCATCTGAACACCCTGGACCTGCACAATATTAACCACAGCAGTTTGGGGTTTTTGTTGCTTATTATATAATATGCTCATCCATAGCTGTGGTAGCATCTGTCCTTGCAAATTGCTTTAAGGTCATGGTTAAAAGATGCAAGTAAGAGCAAGGGAGAAAGAAGGGGAAACACATGTTCATACCTAATAGTTGCAACAGTCAATTCTGCTTGCAGCACCAGATCAGATAGCTTAGAAAGCACTAATTTAATGGTCTGCATCCAATGTGCTCTTTCCTTATGATTCAGGCAAGTTTGTTCTCTGGTATACCCTGGAGTGTTTTCTCACCATGCGAAGAGAGAAATAAATTTTATAGGCAATACATCCTTCCCATAAAATACCTGAACTGCCTCATTTTTGTCTGAGCAACGATGCAAGACAGAAGGAGCTGGCCACTTACACCACATATGGTATAACTTATGAGGAAATCTCTTTTTCAGGTACCATCATTAACCCTAACTTTCTACATTTAGGAAGCACCTGGCCATTCTGTGTAAATGTTGATGATAGTCTTAGTTATGGCAGTTACCAGTATACTGTGATGAAACTGAAGTATTTGGATGGCCAGAATGAATCTGATGAATATTTAGTTTGGAAGTTGAAATCAAAAGCAATAAATTGCTAAAAATAGCAATACTCAAGGGTCAGAAATTCCAGAAAATACAGTAGCATTGTTCAAATCAGCCTAGATGAAATAATTTTAGAAAAGCATTGAAAAAGTTCTCTCATTTTTTTGTACTTTCAAAGAATGTCAATAGTTGACTAGGATGCCAGTGTATGAGAAATGCATAAACTTCAGAATATCCCTTTTGCAAAGAACTTGCATTCAGGGGGACATCCAGAAGTGAGAAAATAAAAATAAGATACTGGGAAATAAAAATCTGTACCTCTGACATTTTTCTCAGCTTACATCTGTCTGGACACGATAGCAAAGCAAAAGATTGAAAAAAAGAGAAATGAGAAAATATGGGAAATTATAATGGGAAGTGCATCCCAATCTTGAAGACAGTAGAATAAATCAGGCAGTCATTTGATTAAAAATCTGTTTGAGGCTGGTTTGGTGTACCAATCAATAGCAGGTGTCAACTACTCTTTATTGAATGTAAAGATCATTTGTGGGCTGGGGAAGGATCGTGGAAGGGTTTTGAAGGTGATGCCAAGCAGCTTGTGTTTGAAGTGTCAGAAAAGCAGTAGCTAGTGGAGGAAGGTGTGGAGAGAGGTGAAATGGTTGAAATGACAGGCCAGGAAAATGATCTTTACAGAAGCTGAGCAAGATTGCATTTTTCAAAGGGGAAGGAAAAATGGTGTTTCAGAATCTGAGACGTGAGATATTTTAGCTGTGCAAATAGATAGCAAAAGCCTCTTCTTAGATATGGTCTGTAAAAAGAATCCCTGAAAGCTAGACATTACATGAAAGTGAGGATTTAGAAAGGGGATTCAGTCAAACAAGATAATCGTCATTCAAGATGTCACCATTACCTAAGGAAAAATTCTTCCAAAACAAAAATGGCTGACTTTTCAATTCAGCCGGTGACTGTTCATCACTATAAAGTCCCTTTGGAATATATCTAGATTTTCTGGGTTTATATATTCAGGTTTCCTGCATTTCTATTACCTCTATCACTGTGTTTCATTCCTTTGTCATCACTTTTAAAGCACAGTCAGATTCAAAGTATGAGTGATTTGCAGTGCTGGTGCATTGAGAAAATGCTGTTCCATTATGAAAATCTCAAGCACTTTCTAACAAACACATAATTTAGGGCTGAGTGCTGATACCATAGCTTTGCAGCCAGTTCAGTCACTGGCATCTCGGGTCAATAGCTACAGGAAGTTCTAGATGCTTCCTGTGTGCAGTAGCATTTGATGCTTAATACTTTAGGAGATGTCAGAATCTTTGACAGTAGGTACTGAATTAATTGTGCAGTGGAGTGCAAAAGGGTTAGGTAGATAGATTTTTAAGTCCAGAGACATGTGATCTGAAAATCACTGGGAAACAAAACTGCTGTTTATAATGATCTGGAAGTTATTTGGATAGAAGATCTACCAATTTCACTCAAATACTCAGAATTATCAGAATATCACAAGAACAAAATCTATCATCTTATACAGTTACTGGAATCTTGGGCACATATTAGTGAATAAAACACAGAGTAAACCCAAATTATTACATGAATTTTCCATACTGTTTAAAAAAAGTTTTAGTAACATCCTCAAAAGCCCGAGGTCTCCCTGATACTGGATTTATGTCTCTCTACCATGAACCGTGACCCTATAGCAGAATAGCACAGAAGTCCTGTTTAGATTAGATTTCTGTCCAAACTTGCCATACACCTTGACATTTAATATGCTTCTGACACAATTTATAGTGTCATTATCATCACATTTATCTTTCATTAGCATTTAGATATAGTTGTGGGTTTAATTGCTGAACTTTTAAATGAAACATGCTATATCAATACTTCATATTCCTCTTCTTCCATTGCCCTTTGTGTGTTGGTCATTGACAAAAAGCAACAGAGAAAGAAAAAAGATTAATAAGAGGAAGTGTTTAGAACTAGATTCTTTTTCAACTGACATAAATATCCAGGGAATTTTTGCTTTAAAAATAGGTTATTTTTCCTTACAATTTCTAATAATATTGTAGATGAGCTTTATGTAGTATTTAATGCTGGGTTAGATAATTTATCAACAATGGGCAAACCAAAATTTTTTAGGTACAACTGTTTGGTGACTGCATACTATATAGAGAGATTGATGCACAGCCATCACTAACAGCCCTGTTTTATTAATGATTTCCTCTGGAGAAAGCTCCAATTTTTCATATTGATTGAATGAATACTACTGAGGATATAAGCTTCAAAGCTCAGTGCAAAACTCTGAATTCAGATATGCTTTTGGGCAGAGGCCTTGTTCCACTTTAGTATTTCTAGCTAGAAATTTTAAGTATTGCAGTACTTCCTGGGTACATCCTCATACCTTGTAATATTATACGAACAAAATGGATCTCAAATCTTGTTGCTCTCTGGAAGGAAGACCTATAGACTAAGCCAATAGTCTAAGCTTACGTATTCAGTGAAAAAGTGCCCTGAAAAAATATTTCATTCTGTTCTGGGACATCTGTATAAAACAGATTAATTTCTCACATCTCTGCACTGATTAACTTAAACCTCAAGTCTGAGAAAGATATTTCCACACTATTCAACTGAAATTCTATTCAGAGAATTTCTGAATAGAATTATCTAAATCAGTATTGATTCAGATAAATTTCTGAGTTATCTATCTAAATATCAGTGACAGCTCGAGGAACAAATAAATTCAAGGCTTTATTTTCTGGACAATAGACTAGTTCATTTTAAGGAATTAATTTATCTAAAAGTAATTTTTATTGTGTAATGGCAAGAAAGAGGAAATTCTTACTCTGTTTTTAGAAAGAGGAAGGAAAAAATCAACAGCATTTCTCCAGTCTGAATAGAAGAATTTGACCCAAATACTTTGAATCCTAATCCATTCTTTGATCGTTGACTAAATTTCTCATTACAGGCAACAGTGTCTGCATTTGTCTGAGGTATTTTTGGGATTCCCTTTTCCAGTATTCCACAGAAAGGTTTTTATTCCCATCTGTATTTTTATTTTATTAGCACATAAATGCATAACACTACTCTAAGTAGTAGTTGAGAATACAAGAGTTTTCTATCATCTTTCACAGCAGTTGTGATCTAGAAAATGCCCCCAGGTGCCAAC
Organism: Regulus satrapa; assembly: GCA_013396955.1. Lineage (NCBI taxonomy): Eukaryota > Metazoa > Chordata > Aves > Passeriformes > Regulidae > Regulus > Regulus satrapa. Next base: position 71,883 of record VWZN01014101.1, on the reverse strand, counting down.
ACTGAAAAAAGATGAAAGTCAGTCATCCCAGTTCATGCAATATAAAGGCACTGGATGTGTTCTTTGTTGTATAAAATAACACTGGGGTAGACAGAAGGCACTATGCTCCTGTGTGATATGATATAATTCAAGTGATATGCTTCTAGAATCCATCCTTTCCACCCACTTTTTCTCAGGTGATTTGGGTAGAAGTAGCAGATTGATTTGGGGTTTGGTTTGTAAGGGTTTGGAGTTTTTCTGGATTTTTGAATATCTTTAATGTCAGCATGGTTTCTATACTTTTGAAAAGGATAATGGAGCTGGGGTGAGAAATTATACTTACTTCTTTCTTATATTTACAACTGCTTTGACTTTTTATCTTCTGTCTTTTATTGATCTTTTGATGGACATCTCTCTCCTGACTTGCCTCATACCTATTCTAGGCAGTGAGATGATTGATCACAAACTATCACAAAATATTTATTATATATGGTGTTTGGAGAATGTAGTATCTAATACTCTCTTAATAAAACCAATACATACAACACAGGTTTTATCTCACACTAATGCATTTTTAAATCCTTGGACTCATCAATATGATTGTGGCTAAAACACTACTAAAATGTATTTGGCACTCCCTCCTCATGTAGCTGGCAGGAGTAGGCTGTACACAGACCCCTTGCCCTTCATTTTCCTCTGTCTATTTTTGCAGATGAGTCAACCTTTGATGCTGTCTGAGAGCAGAGCTGGCAATTGCTGGGCCCAGATGCCACACTCAGGGCTCCAAGTCCTGAACAGAAGGATTTGTAGCTGGCTGCTGCCTTGTGCTACTTTAGATTCACTGTCTATAACCTGGAGGGTTTATATATAATGTGCCTGCTGCTGCCTTGGTCATTGGTATCCATGAGATGTTCAGTGTTGCCTGGCTAAGATCGAGCCTACTGTCCACAGCCTGAGCATGTCCAGCTTTGTGCTCTACATTTGCCACTCCTGTCACACAGCAAATGTGTGCACTGGGTGGGAGAATAATTCTCATGCCAAACATGTACACAAGCAGCAGACAGAAAGTTTCTCAGAAAACACAGAAGGTTTTGTGAAGGCTTTCTGTAAAGTCACACATTTTAAATGTCTGAATGCAAGTAATTTCTTCTAAAACAGAACTTTGTGTTCTGTTGAACAAAAATAAGGTTGAGGATTTAAATGTCCTTGAGACAATTTTTTTTTTTTTAAAGAAGGTTCGTATTTAACTTTCCTAACTACTACATAAGAAAAACAAACAAACAAACAAACAAAACCAAAAAGAAGACTTTTTTATAATCAAAAAAGGTATTTATTTTGAAATAGGAAAGCTGGAAAAATAGGCACAGGTTCCTCTAATGCAATCTTACAAGAACTTCAAAATACAAAACATGTCTTTGAGTTAACTGGGTATCTAATAATTTCTCCACATGGGGGTCAGTTACTAGTAGCCACTATATATACAAAAATTACTGCATAAATAAACCTTGCTTTTATGGGGATTTTGTAACTGTGTTAGACGGAGATTACAGACAAGGAGATCATATATTTTATCATTAGCATGTTCAATGCAGTCCTCTATTCAATTCAATAACAGTTCTATTTGTTTTGGTTTTTTTTTAATTTTTCTCCTGTGTCTTAAACAAGGTTCCTTTAGTGAATTTGTTTGTGCAAATAATATTCCCAATTATGCTTGTAGTAAGAAGTAGACACTTGAGTAAAAGACCAAGAAGCAGGCCTAGATTTTGGAAATCGAACATTCAGCACAGGAAAATAACTATTATGAAGTGAAAATCTGCAAGAACTGAGTTAGAAGTTTAATCAAACCCTATGGGATGTAGCAGTGAAGGCCAAAGGAGTATTAAATAAGTTTGCCAGTGACATCAAACTGAGAGGAATTTTAGGTGCTCTCAAGGGCAAGGAGGCCCTGCAAAGAGATGTGCACAAATCAGAGGGCTGGGCGATCATCACCCGTATGAATTTCAACAGGGCCGGGTGCCAGATTCTGGACCTTGGGTGGGGGAACTCTGGGTGTATGGACAAACTGGGGAATGACAGGCTGGAGAGCAGTGCCATGGAAAGGGACCTGGGGGACCTGGTTGATGGCAAACATGATCCAGCAGTGTCCTGGTAGCCAGGAGGGCCAGTGGTGCCCTGGGCAGCATCAGGCACAGCATGGCCAGCCAAGCAAGGGAGGCGTTTTCAGTCAGATAATCTGTATGAGGTATAGCGATAGAGAAAGACATGGAAGGAATATGAGGAGTCTGATAGGCAACCTGGAATTTCAGTACTGCAGCTGGCATTTTGTAAGCATCTCAGAAAAAAGGAGATTTAAAAGAGGTATTAAAGAAGAATAGCAAAGAAGCTTATCTGATTGATTTTGTCTTTTTCTTTCCTCTTTCACTTCAGTTTACATGCAGTACAATATCATTAAGAACTGTGAAAGGGAGTTTTCAGAACCATTACACATAATATATGCATATGGCAAAGCTGAAAAATGAATACTTGTGAACAGTAACAATACATGGGCTGTTAGTGCTTGTCTTGCCTGTGCACATCCAACAGCTGTACTGCAAAGCAGTACTAATTAATTCAGAATCATTCAATGTATCTTCAACTGCTATAACTAACATGAATATTAGTCATTCTTTCTGATTATGCTTTCGAAGGCAATGGTGAAGGTTAATTATTGCTGTCTGAAATATATCTGTCCAGAAATAATTTGGTTGTATAATGGTTAGAATGTAAAATCAGGTTTCTTTCAGATGAGTTGTTTGGTGAGTCAACACTGTCTGAAAAATAGAAACTTTCTAACATAAACAAGTACAAAAGCATTTCTCAGATTTTGCCATTTATTCTCATGTGTCTATTCTTAGGTGCCTCTTTTTCTAATTTTGAAACTTCAGGTTATTTTTTCATTCCTTTTTGGGGCGTGGCTGTGTGTTCTATGTGCAAGGCACAGAGAAAACACTGAAGAGTCTATTCATTCTTGTTTCTTATGACTCATCATGGTTGTTGATATGGATTAGAAGAATGCGATCTGAAATTATGTTGGGGGTTTGGTGGCTTTTTTATTTGTTTTGGTTTGGGTTTTTTTTTTTTTTTTTTTTTGGTTGGTTGGTTCATTTTGGGGTTTTTTAGTTGCTTTTTGGGTTTTTTGTTTTTGGTTTGGTTTGGTTTGGTTTGGTTTGGTTTGGTTTGGTTTGGTTTTTTTGCTATTGTACTATAGGAATGCTATACTTTCAAAATATAAGAATGGCAGAATTTTGCAGAACTCTGTCAGGCTCAAATACATGAAATTACATACAACATAAAGGGAATATAACCTCAGTCATTTTCAGAATTACTTCAAATAGCTGTAGTCCATCCTTTTTCAAAGAATTTAATTTTAAACTTTATTGTTAGGGGTAAATATGTGGCCTGTATTTAGATACATATATGCTGGTATGTTTACACAATTGCATGTGTGTCTGTGTGCATGCACAGATACATATATAGATAAAGATATAGATTATATAGATATAGATATAGATAGATAGATAGATAGATAGATAGATAGATAGATAGATAGATAGATAGATAGATAGATATAGATAGATAGATATAGATATAGGCTATTGATATAGATATAGGTATAGATATAGATATAGATATAGATATAGATGATATAGATATAGATGATATAGATATAGATGATATAGATATATCTATAGGTAGAGATAGAAATAGATAGAGATAGAGGTACATAGATATAGATATAGAGATATAGATGTAGATACATATATACATATGTGTATGTGTGTGTATAGACCCACATGCATGCATCCATATATGTATAGATTTGTATATCTTCAGGTTTACTCTGACTCATGAGGGGATAGATATTCCCTGTCAGCTTTGGCCTCCTTATTTCTGGTGTACAAAAAACCATATTATAAAATAAGTCTTCCTCATTAAAAAGAAACCCAAAAGACACAAAAAGCTGGTGGAGCTAGCACAGTATCCTCAAACAAAGCCTGCTGTATTTAAGGAAGCTTAAAACTTGTTGCAGCCTAACAGATCTGACTGATCTGACAGATCTGGTCTGACTCCTACAAGCTAAGGAGAGATTCAAATACAAGTCCAAGACATCAGATCAAGTCCATTCAAATACAAGTCCTCTCAGACTGAGTGTAAAACAATACCTTGAAATGCAAAAAAGTAAGCCATCAACTTTTCTTTCTTTTATTAATGAGTTGTCAACTTGTCATTTCTGGGAAGATTTCTGCTGTTTTGTCTTTAAAACCCTCTTTCCTTTTTAGAGGCCAGTCTCTTTAATGCTTCTAATATAAAAAAAAAAAAAAAAAAAAAAAAAAAAAAAAAAAGACTNAAAAAAAAAAAAAAAAAAAGAAAAAGAAAAAAAGTCTAGTTTTCTTTTATAGTAAGAGTATAATGCCTTCAAAGTCAGATTAGGTTAAATCAAGTTTGATGAAGAACACTACTAATTTAGGTTTTCTTGCAGGGTTCTTAAGAACTGGCAAATATGAATGCAGGACTAAACCTTTTCATGAGGAAGTCTTGTGAAATGTTTTTTTTTAAATTTTGTAGAATCCTGAAGGACAGGCCTTTGCACATCTGAGAAGTTTGCCTCAGTGACCAGCCCATGCTTTAATGAAGATGCTTTCAACATGTTCAAGAAGTTCTGTGAAACAAAGGAGTTTAACTGAGAAGGAAAGATGTGAAAAATGTAAACAAAATGAACAGTGATGTAGAACATTACATGCTGTCATTCCTATTTCAATATAAAGTTGAACCGCAGGATATTTTAGTTCTACTGCAAGAGAAGAATTTTTCAAAAGTCCTGAATGAAGAAAACAACAAAAAGAACAAATAAAAACTTCCTGAAAAACTCATATCTCAAACCAATTAGGTTTTTAAAAATAAATATTCCAAACTTTGAGAGAAAAGGAAATTCAGATGATGATTAAAGAAGGTAGTTGATTAGATGTAACTAAAGGCAGAAGCACCCTGTGGGCAGGAAAGAGAGACAGAGATATACTGAGGACCATCACCTAAGAATGCCAAAAGAAGCAAAACTGTGTGTATTGGAAGAGGCACAGGACATAAAGCAGAGCAGTACTAGATCCCGTCCACAGTTGCTTACAACAGCCTTTCAGAAATGCTCTCAGCTACCACTCAGGGCTGGAGGTGAGACAGATTATTTCATGATAAACCAATCGAGACAAGCATGGTTCAGGAATATTATTTTGTGCACCTAAAACATACCTAAAACGTTGCCAGTTGATCCATATCTGCCATCTGAATTTTTGTCAAAGGACTATGCAAATCAAAATAATTGTTTAGTTTGCAAGCCACCACTCCTCTTCAAGGTGCTTGAAGATTGCCTAAAGCTTCAAATCATACAGCTAGTGCAAGAAAGAGGGGTGAAACAGATGCCAAGTCCTTGCTGATGATTCTCCTGGTAAAAGAATCTTGTTCCATTTCTTGAATTCAAGGTGTCAGAAACTACCAGAAGTCAGTGCTGATTATTTTGTGGGGGCTCTGACTAAGAGTGTGGTTACTCAGTGAAAACAGGGGGATTATCAAGTGGGTTAAATTTTGGAATAGATATTAATGTTTACACTTTAATACAGCTAAATATTTCAGCCACCATTTCATACATAATCAGCTGGTTAAATTAAGATCTCTAATAGGGAGACAATTTACTAATTAATTGTTTAAATCATATGACTACTTCTGAATAATAGTTGAGCAGGTTTTCTGTGTAAAGAAAGAAGATGTAATTTAAATATTTCTATAAGGAAACCATAGAAATCATAGAAAGAGTTTCAATAAAAGGAACTATAAAGTTCCTCTAGTTCCAACCCTTTCAGCATGAACAGGGACATTACCTACTAGATCATGTTGCTCAGAATCCTATCCAACCTGGCCTGGAACACTTCCAGTCATGAAGCATTTACAACATTTAAAAATTATGCTTTTGCTGAATAGAAATTGCATTTTCATTTTGAGAAGTGACTGTGCAGGTAAATTAACACTGATCATAGTAGAGCTTCCATATTTTTTGTGAAAACATACTAAAGCAAAGCATAAACAGAGAAGTTTATGAAGTTAAACATTACTCATTTTGTCCAAATTTTAAAACAGTGTAATGATTCTATGTAAAACCTATTTATAAACCACCATAAAATGAATCAAGGAGCTGTGTATCCTGGTGTATAATGAAGTTTTACAAGTGTCTTGAAATCAAACTCTAATAATGATCACTTCTTGGAGTTAATTTTAATAGGTAGTATCATTGAGATTAACAGGAATTGATGTATAGCTGGTCAAATAGTACTAAACAGACATAGCAGATGACTAAAATCTTACTCAGATTATTTTATTTTTCCAAGCTTCAATATGGCTACCATTAATAATCTTAGTATAATTCTTATAATATTTAATATTTTTTAGCTTTTTAAAATTCCATCTCCTGAAGTCACATTAAATTCATCTTTAAAATAAAAAGAAAAGACATTTCTAATTTTTGTATTTGAGAAGAAGGCATTAAAAACTGAAATAAATCCTGAAGATCTGCAGGAAAATTAATCTCCAAAATTACTCTTTAAACACTTTGTGATAATAAAGATATCTTAAAATCTTTTTGGATCCAATTAATGATTTTATGAACATTATGTTTGGTAATATTTTTAGTTCAATCATAAGTTGCCAGTTGCTGATATTAGCAACTAGCAGGCTGAAAATCAGAATATTTATAACATTAAAAATTTCAGGGTCTTAGATAAAGAACCAGATACTTTTGCTACTGTATGAAAGCAAATATCTTCAAAAAGATATTTTTGAAAAGTTTCAAGCAGCAGTTTGAACCTTTTTTCAGATGAGAACAAAAGACACTTTGATCTCCAGATGATGCTTCTATCAGTAGTAGTTCCAAAAAAAATGATTATACAAATAGCATATTTCATTATTGTGACATAGCAGTAGCAGAATTATTTTACATGTCTGTTATAACTAAAGACAAATTGTAAAAAGAGAATGTAAAATGTAATTTTTGAAACTTTCAGAAGAATTTTTTATGGAATTTTAGAATAGTTATTTATTCTCAGGTAGAATTTTCTCCCTTGGTTTCTCAGAATTTCTCTAGGAAGGGAGCTTTTTCTTCCACTGCACAACTATCTTGTGCAAAATATTTGGACTATTTAATGTCATGACCAATTTATAAGCTGTGGGAGGCTACCATAGATGACACTTAAAAGCAGCTGAGGGACTCTCTTAAGATCAATATTTAAGAGTCAAGAATGACTTTAACTCAATATTACCTCTTCTTATAAATGGAAAAAATCTAACCTAAATTGTTCTCCTACTGCTTCAAGAATTACGTGCAATTCTTCTATTAGTAAAAAGATTTAGGGATATAGCTCTCTGCATGCTGAGATGAAGATTTGCCACTAAAGTCTAATTTGATTTATCAATCAGCCAATTAGTGTATTATTAAAAATTCACTGCAGGGTCAATCTTTTGTTGATTTACATAATTAAGTTATCTGCTTTCTAAGCTAGGGTGCTTGGTAATCAGTAAAATCTGTAGGCCAAATTCTACCCTCCCCTTTCCACAAAGCTTTACAGCAAGGAGCTATCTCATAGACTATCGCAGAAATACTCACATGACTAATATGCCTTGTGAGCATCATTGTCTATGAAACAAGAGCAGTACACTAGAATTATTTTAGAAAGACCTTAATTTCCATAAAGGCACTAAATGAAGGGTGTGAACATAAAGGAGGAAGAGTCTTGCTTTTCTGCAAGTAGATTCAAATTAATATGTGATGATATGCAGTAGCGTTGCTTTGTAACATTTAATTCTAACTACTTTTCATGACACTTAATGTGAAACTTAATTTGAAATTCTTGGCCAGAAATGAGACTTTCAGAAGAGTGAAGGTATAAAGGTATGATGGAGAAATTACATAAAATGTGAATCATGCAGAATTTAATACAAATACTTAAAGATATATAGGACTAACAGAGAAATTGAAGGAATCCATAATGGAAGCTTCCATAAAGTGCAAAATTTAAAGTTATCAGAAATTTGATGGCAATGGGATTTTCTAGAGCTTTGGAAACAAAGTATGATAAACACTAAATACTCCAGAAAACTGTTCCCCGCAGTTACCATATTAAGTCTTTGCTGGTGGATATCACCTGCTAAAGATGAACAAAAAATATGTCAAGAAATAGTACATATGCTGAAAAAATACCATACAAACAGGTGCTGAAAAAATACCATACAAACAGGTGCAAGTTCATCAGAAACTTATGTAATGCAGTGAAGATTTCTGAATTGTTTCTTTTACTAAATGCAGACTTTTGCAAACATAGATATTCAGATGGTTCTCAAATCAGAAGATGTACTGTAAAAACTCATTTATTGGGGTGATAAATTGAAAACAAGCATGTTCCTTTGCTTTTTATGCTACTTGTAAANAGAAAAAGAAAAAGAAAAAGAAAAACCAAGAGAATTTTTTTTTTATCACAATCTAGTTCCTAAATGGCATTGTAAATCCTATCCATAAAGTTAGTTCTTTTTTGTGTGCATGTTTTCTGTAGGATGCCACTAAATAAATACTTTGCTATAACTCCCCCTNCAGAAATGAGACTTTCAGAAGAGTGAAGGTATAAAGGTATGATGGAGAAATTACATAAAATGTGAATCATGCAGGATTTAATACAAATACTTAAAGATATATAGGACTAACAGAGAAATTGAAGGAATCCATAATGGAAGCTTCCATAAAGTGCAAAATTTAAAGTTATCAGAAATTTGATGGCAATGGGATTTTCTAGAGCTTTGGAAACAAAGTATGATAAACACTAAATACTCCAGAAAACTGTTCCCCGCAGTTACCATATTAAGTCTTTGCTGGTGGATATCACCTGCTAAAGATGAACAAAAAATATGTCAAGAAATAGTACATATGCTGAAAAAATACCATACAAACAGGTGCTGAAAAAATACCATACAAACAGGTGCAAGTTCATCAGAAACTTATGTAATGCAGTGAAGATTTCTGAATTGTTTCTTTTACTAAATGCAGACTTTTGCAAACATAGATATTCAGATGGTTCTCAAATCAGAAGATGTACTGTAAAAACTCATTTATTGGGGTGATAAATTGAAAACAAGCATGTTCCTTTGCTTTTTATGCTACTTGTAAATGAAATAAACCTTTCCTGAAAAACCTTTTTCAAAGACTGAGATATTCAGGAAACAATGGTTAGTTGCTGCAGTTAATCATATCAAAGAGCTGTCTTTGGTAAATCGTTGGACTCAATAGTCTAAGAGGTCTTTTCCAATGCAAGAAATTATATTATTCCAGAATTCTTTATAAAGGATACCTTTTTGTGCATTTCACACTTCCAACAGACAGGTCATCAGAAAAAACAACAGGACCTAAAAAGATAAAAATAATTTTACTATTTGTACCAGTTATAAATATTGTTTAAAAAAAAAAAGAAAAAAAAAGAAAAAGAAAAAGAAAAAGAAAAAGANCCATAAAGTTAGTTCTTTTTTGTGTGCATGTTTTCTGTAGGATGCCACTAAATAAATACTTTGCTATAACTCCCCCTTATGCTGAGGATTCTTTTAGTTCTTTAATAATGTCTCTTATTTTGAATTTAAAAGACTAAGGTGATTCTGTTGAAAAACAAGGAAGTTCTGCTTATTTGAAAAGGACAAAGAGGAAAAAAAGTCAAATTGCGCTATAAATTTAGGAGGTCAGGAATAATAGTAACAAAACCTGTATCACTGTTCAGGTTTTTCTTTCAAATTATATAATATTATTTCAATCTTTTTGAGTTCAAGACATTAAGACCCACCAGATGAGTCAGGGAAAAAGGAATTTTTAATGAAAATTCAGGGGCATCCCTTAAAGGTGTGCTACATAGAAGTCTACATATTTTAACCAGAGAAGAATAAATTATTGACACTCAATAAATACATTGAAAGACAAGATTTTGACCTGTCATTTGTTAGAAATTATATTATGATACATGGTATCCACAGCTAGCTCATATACCACCAAGATAGGCCAACATTTTTACCCTACAAATTCCAAATGGGAATTTGAATTTTTACATTAATAAATTAAAAAAGAATCAGAAAATCATATGAAACTGATAATTGTTGTGGTTGCTAAGAAGAACAGGACTATAAGCATTTTACTCAAAAACTTTAAAAACCAAAAATTGCCAGCAGGTATTAGCTAAAGATATCCACTTTAAAGTGACATATGAAACTGAAAAAGAAAATTTGAACTGTAGAAAGGAATGAAAGTTGTGAACACTAACCTTTCCATTATGAATATTAACAACTTATACATAAGCACACATAGAAACTGATATAAAGCTTTGGATCAGTACTTCTTTTTCTTTTATGTTAGCAGAAAATATTCCTTCTCTATAGTTCAGAGATTCATCCAAAGATACTTCTCAAGACTGCACGTATCAGCATGTTGATTATTTTCCTTGTGCAGAAATACATTATGTGGTTTATAGCATCATCCCTGCCATGTATGAATACAGAGCACATTCTCATTTAGAACAGCAGAGGTTAACATTTAAAACCAAGGAACTGTTCTTATTTGTCAGTCTGATAGAGTTCAAAACTGTTTAATTGAACGCTGCCATGACAGAATCATGCACCTATAGTTATATCTGTAATTTGCTGCACAAAGAATTTTCCAGATCATCCAAAAGGAATAGTCACAAGAAATTTGTGGTGAAAGACCAAACAAATACATGAATAGAACATGAAAGTAATTTACCACATGTAAGTTTACTGTGAATAGCTGAGATATAATGTTCTCAGCCAAATAAAAATGCTTTCTAAACAAGTATCCTGTCCACAGTAATGGGCAGCCTTGAAAGCTTAGGCAAATGCATAAAATAGGGCAAACTACAGAACAAGTATACCATATCTCTCACTGATCTATAATGTCAGTAATTCTACGAGACAGAGATACCATCGTGCTCAAGTAGCACTAAAAATATCATCTGACTGATGAGGCACAAGAGAGACAACAGTGCAAGTGAGTCCTAGATTTGGCTTAGTATCCAGAACTTCTTGGCTGAAGTCTTTTGAAAGTGTCCTCTGATTGTAAATCCTTACTTCAAAGGCTGCCAAGAACAGAAGCACTCTATAGTAGCCAACAATAAAAAAAGTACCTCCTTGCACTTTTCTCATCTGAGGAAAGGAGTGTAAGAGTCCTAATTTCTGTGGGGTTTTGTTTTGTTTTGTTTTGTTTTGTTTTTTACTGGTAAGTAGAAAGACATGATTAAACTTTGTGAAAATATGACATTTCAACACAGCTAAAGAGTTATCAATATAATAAATGGCTACAGTTCATTACCATTTGAGTTAATTTGTTTCAAATCCCATGCCCTCTCTAGAACACATTCTCTGTAAAGTAGGTCCTGTAGTGATAGAACAAGGGGTTTTGATTTTAAACTTAAAGTTGGCAGATTCAAACTAGATATGTAGAAGACATTTTTGAATTTTGTAGTAGTGGGAAAACACCAGACTGGATTATCCAGAGGGATTCTGCATACCCATCCATGAAAACATTCAGGATCAGGTCAAAGGAGACTCTAAGCAACCTGATCAAGTTGAAGGTGTTCCTGTCCATTGAAGTGTGGTGGGGACTAAATTAACTTTAAAGTTTCTAACCCAAACCACTCTATGGTTCTAAGAAATGTAGGCTGTAATGATGGATGTGAAACTATAACACTTTGTGTAGTTACTTAAAGTGGTCATCACAGGTGTGACCTTACTCCCCAGAGGCTGAATATTCCTGTAATAAATATGCTTTAGGTCAGACCCTGTCTGGGTGGTTTGAAGTGTATTTCAGCTTCTGTGGCATATGAAGAGAGTGTTTCTGTATATAATGTTTATAATGAGCCCCTAGAGTGTGTCCACCAACACATGGATTCAGTTAAGATTTGAACAGTAGATGCATGTCAAAATAGTGTTCTAGTATTTATTTCACCTACTTATATGAAATTATTTAAAATATACTAAACTTTTGACTAAAAAAGTTCTTCTTAGCAGAATAACATCAAAAGAAGCAATTCAGTCTTAAAACTTGAGTATATACCTCCAAGTAAGTCATCAGATTGCAGTTAGTGCTATTAGGTTCTATTGTGCCTGTAGCTGATGCTAATTTATGCTGCTTTAGAGAATATAAAACCATATCAGTAATGTTTAATTAGAAGGGAAGGGTAGAGAGCTGGAGATATTAAAGAATTACATTGCCATTATCGGAACAGATACACAGAAGTAAAAAAGACCATCTGCCACATCACTGAGGCAGCATTTCACTGTATCTTAAGAATCCTATTGACAACTCCAGAGACATTGGGTCTGAAAAATGCATGCCAAGGGGATCACAGCAGGGTAACAACATTGCTGCCTCCACACCTTTCATATTTGGGCCAGGGGTGGTGAAGGGGACCTTAGCACCAAGATGTCATTAGGGCTCAGAGAGCCACAGAACCTAGAGCTCCAGCAAAAATGGGACTGGAAAAGGTATTGCAAGAGGACCATGGCAGGGTTCCTACATTGCTATCTTTACACCTAATATATGTCACCACTGGTGGTGAGATTAGCTGAAATTATATAAAGATAGGGTGAGATCACTTGGCTTGTTAACCATAGAGAATGAAGCGAGATGAGTTTGCAGTCTGCAGTTTCCTCATGAGGGCAAGTTCTGGGTTAGGGACCAGACTGAAGACATGAGTGAATGGTCTGAAGTTGTGTAAGAGGAGATTTAGGGAAAGGTTCATCATCAGCAATGTGGCTAGGCACTGGGAAAATTCCCTAAACAAATGATTGTGGCACCAGACAGCACTAAACCTGCAAGATTCCAAGAAGCATTTGGACAATACTTTCAGGCATGTGGCATCATTCCATCGGTGATTCTTCACAGGGCCAGGAGTCAGACTTTGATAATCCTGGTGTGTCACTTCCCACTCAGATATTCTTTGATTCTATGGTTTTAAATAAAACCCATGGTGGTTTTGATGGATATTATGTAGGTAAATTTTGCCCTTCCCAGCTATTAGTATCAGAAAATCCAGATTGCAAATATGTAGCATATAATTTGGTTCAGATTTAAACTACTATTATTTTAAAATAATTTTGGTGGTTTTTATAGGACATTTTATAGAACATAAGTGACATCTTATTACCCAGTTCAATCTCAGGGATATATATTTTATAGGTTGTTAATGTATGTCAACAAGATTTTCTTTCTCTATGAGGATCCTGGATTTACTGTGTTACTTGGCTGAAACAAAAACGTCAAATCTGTTGATTTCTACAAGTTGCAGCAATGTTATTTCTGATCTTATATATTTACAGCTGTGGCTCCTCTTTTACAGCAGCATTGATTCCACACAGAGCAACCCCCAATAACTAACCAGATTTGCAGGCTCACCAATGTTTTTATGTAAGCAGAGAGCTAATGGTCTGTAGTCTGACAAATCATAAGAGGAACTGTGGCATGCTCTTATATTACGATAAAAAAAACTTATCTATCAAATGAGAAATTACAATGGCTGCTGATATTTGCAGCTAAAAGAAACAGTAGCACACTCCTCCCTTGACCTCACCAACCATTTTCCCTAAGTACCTACAAAGCAAAATTGTACACCAGTCTAAGAAGTTCAGAACAGCTTGTATGTGAAATACTGCAATCAAGCCTTCTATGCATATATATCATCTTTTAGAAAATTCCTTCTGCAAATCACTGATTTTCAGTCAAACAGAGATGTAATCTAAGGGACCTGGTGTTTGTTACCAGCTGAATGAAATTTTCCAAGATATATAAGTGATATAAAT
>VWZN01014101.1:36763-52204 GCA_013396955.1 Regulus satrapa | reverse complement strand
AAAAAAAAAAAGTTAAATTGCACACATATAGTTTCTTAGGATGAAGGTCAAATGCATCACCTGAATACTGCCCCCCAATCTTAATGCATAAACACTTTTTTACAACATTTCAGCTGTCATTTCATAAAAGCAATTGCCTTATACTGTAAGGTAAGTATGAAAATTTACCCTTTTACTTTTTTGACTGTGATTATGGTGCTGTCTGTGAGTAGACTGAACAAGAATTAAATATTATTTATCGTTTTCTACTTCTTTGTACACAAACACATGCACAATGCAAGGACAGACAGCAGTCTATACAAATATATCAACAGGTCATGTGAACAGATATAAGTGAGGAAAGAAAGCCATCACTGTGAGGGTGATCAAACACTGGAACAAACTGCCTGGAAAGGAAGTAGGAACACCTTCCTCAGACAAAAAAAAAAGAAAACCCTCACCAGAATGGGCCCTGATCAACCATGCCTAGTTGAACCTGCTACTTTCTTTGGAACAAGGGTGAGTGTAGAAAAATTATTTTGGTCCTTTCCAAACTAAATTATTTTTTAAATTCTATGATTATGTAAATCATAAATCCTACTTACTATGACAATCCCTTCTGTACTGGGAAAAAAACCCAGCCTTCTTAAAAAACAATTCCTCTGAAGTCCCATAAAAAGATGCAGCTCATGAAAAAGGCAGCTTTCTGGGTGATCTCCTTCCAGGTGTGACTCCTCAGGTGTGGTTCCTTCCAGGTCCTGAAAATTTGTACTCAAAGGAAAGTTGTAACTTTTTATGAATGACAACCATGCATTACATATGTATACTGTCATAATCAAGATCTTGTGAACAGTTTTCAATACCTTTTATAAGTCTATTTTAGACAGATGTTAGGATCTTTCAAAACCTGTCACTGGAATTATTTACCTGTCCATTTATAACCAGTTGTTTTCACCTGTTTTCACCCAACGTCTTTATTCCTTGTACAAGACTCAGTATAAACCTCAAAAAAACCCCACTAAAAACCTGTATTTTCTATAATTCTAACTCACAGCAGCACTATTCACACAAAAATGTAGGAAAAGATGACTAGTTTCACGGATTTATGTCCTCATCTCAGCGTGAATACTGTTTCCTGATGATCAGTAAATTCAGTTAACACAGGCTTTTCCAGCTATTGAAGTAACTGTTGATCCAACCATTTTCTGAGGGTTTCTTTGGGAGAACTCAGATATTAAGGAGAAGAAGGAAACCACAAGGAAAGACGTCAGAAATACTGAAGAATAATTAATAGGCTGTGATATTCTGACTGCATTTTTTCCAGCCTGCAGAAAAACAGCAATGCCAAGGCTGTACTTTAAAATGGACAAGTGTGTCCAAGTGATTGCCTAAACAACCAAATCTGTCTATGGCAGCAAAACATTGTTTGAAACTCCAGAGCAAATAATACATCATAATAGAAATTTTCATATTGCTGCTCTAGTGAATGAAGAAACAAAAGAACACATGGCAATGAATTATTGTAAGGTTCTGCAGGACAGATTTACAAAGGTAAATAGGAAATATGGTTTCTACTGGAAACTAATGTTCATTGTTCTAATCAATCCTACCATGTCCCTATTAGCACCATCAAGCACCTAGGATGTATAACTATATATTTATATGCACACACAGACAAATATATTTATGTTGTAATTCCTAGCTACAAATTTTGTAGAAATGGGTCTGGAAGTTAAAAAAAAAGTCAAAGTTACCCAGCGTAATAAAAACATACTCATATATACGAAGTCAATAGGACTATATATGCACATACATGCTTAGAGCCATAGGATTTACTTCCTTGAAAGAACAAGAATGGAATAAAATGCCTCCTTCCAACAGAGCTGCCTGAATAGCAAAAGGTGTTTACAAATTGGATATACCAATAAACTAGGAAAGGCTAATCCACTGGACTCTTGCTGCAAATCCACAGGTTATAAATGGTCTGCAAGGGATTCCTGTTACTTAACAAAGTGCATTGAAATTAAATATCTTCTCTGTAAGGAACTGTAATTTCAGTCTCTCATCATTACTGACCACTGAGTGGTCAGTAACCACTCATTCATTTTGGGCTGATTCCAGACACCAAAAGAAGTAGAAGCTGTGTTTCCATGATATTGAAGCTATGGCCAAGGACTATGTATGGGAAGAAGGAACATAGGTATTAGTTTATACTAAATGCCAGCTTTGCCCTCCTTAAAGCATTTTAAAGAAAGTTTTATATTATCCATATTACTTCACTCTTTTTCTTCTGATCTCTTTCCATCTACACATACAAACATATCAACAAGAAGGATATAAAGAAAGAGAAAAAGATGCATATTTATTTTCCATTTTCTTGTCTTCAAAACTTTCCAGGAAAAAAAAAATCTGTTACATTTCATTTTATTTTTCAATCTTTTTCTCAGCTGGGTATCTGGGATTCCTGCTTATGTAATGAACAGCAATAAAAAGTTCCACTTCATACTGATAGTCTTCTTCTGATAAAATTTCCTTGTTCCCTGATTTACCACTGTGTTCAAACATCCTACTGTTAGGATTGTCTTATCATTTATAGGAAGAAATGATCCCTTATTTGTGGTAGAGATCAACTTAAAGTCCTTTGGGGACATTAGAATATTTTAATGGTGGGGGAGGGGGGAGAGGGGATGGATAATATAAAACTTTCTTTAAAATGCTTTANGGGGAGAGGGGATGGATAATTTCATTTTAATACACAAGAATTTACATGCTTTCCTATAATTATGTAAAAAACAATCAAAAACCACTTCAACTAGTAAAAATGTTAGTAAACCTTTAATTTCCCAAAGAAATCCATAAATGTCATATAGGGTAAACATACTAAGCTCTACAATTCAGATTAATAATAGTCTGTCATTTTTGCAGCCTCATGAATGTGGTAAAAGTGTGTATCTTTTCTGTGAAATACTGTGGGGTGATGTTTGATTTTTTTTTCCACTTCAGAAAAGAAATCAAAGAAAACAAGTAATAAAAGAAAGCTGACAACATGACAAAACAGAAGTGTTTAAAACCACAAATATTTATACAAAAGGAACTACAGAACCTTCATACCCCCAAATGTTATTTCAACTTGCAAATTCTGGTGTGTTATCATTAGTTTGAAGACCTTTGAAACAATCCATATTAGTGCTGCAGGCATTGCCATTCTAGTTTAGAAGTCCTAAGTCATGAACTCTAGGCTTTCCTTTGTACTTTTAACTTTTAAATTACCTTTCAGACATACTGAAATCCTGCATTTCTTGGAAAGAAACCCAGGAATTTAGGAGAAGAGGGTGTGTTTAAAACTAGAAAATGCTCTTGAGTTTTTTTTCCCTCAAAAACACCCAGCAGCCTATTTTCCATGGCATTTACCTGCAGACAATCCCAATAACCAGCACATTTGCCTTCAAACCCAGGCACAGTTTTGTTCACATCAACACTATGTATGTATATATTTTTGTTCTTTATAAAATAAAGGGAAGAATAATTATTTTTTTCATAGGAGATTCTTGAAGATACAGATTTAAGATAGTGAGATCTTTAGAGAGTTCAACGAGCAATCAGCAACACATTGGTAACTACAAATTTAATACATTAGAGGGCCTCTTTTCGTCTTACCTCTTCTGATGATCTTGTGAAGTCACACGTCTTTTACTTCCCATCCCTCTGATGCCTTTAAATTCTTCTAATGACTTTTTTCTCATGCTGAATTTCAATGATAGTAATAATAGTAAGAGAGTACTAATTATCTCAGTTTTGTCGTAAGTCAATCCAAGATATCTGGTACAAACTGTTGTTATTAAATGGGGATTTAGACATCAGAGTTTTAGAAGCAAGCCTAGAGAACTTAACTTGGTGATGTTTCCATGAGGAAGTTGTTCAAGACAAGCTAAAACAGAGCTATTGGTGAGAATTTTCAGGCCCTGTGTGCGGACGGATCTGTGAAGCTGCCTCAGCCATGACTCATTGGAGTTTTAGAAAGTCAGCACTGATTCTGAAGTTTGCAACTCTACCCTCCAGATAAGCTAAACTGGTTACCAGGAGTTCAACCTGTGATAACACTGAGAGGAAATAAATTTAAATATATCTTCTTCTGGGAGATAATTCCCTCTGTATTATATGAATGGGAATTTGTGTCTTTATGTACACCCTAAATTAAAAAGAGTTGTAAAAAATATATTCCAAGTTTCAGAAGAATATATTCCAGATTACCAAGAAATGTATATAGTGGACACCATAAATAAACAATATACTTTCTGCTTTTTTTTTTTTTCTTACTATTTTTGTAGTGATTGGGTGAGAAAACCAGTGTGTTTTCTTAAGGTCTGTAAGACACAACTTTTGCAAAGCTCCGAGGGTCAATATAAGTGACTTGCTTCCTGTCTTTTTTCTAAATAACTTAATTACTACTCCCAGCTCATAGCAGGAATATAATTCTTTTGCTTGTTTGAATTTACAAGTCCTTCCCACATAAGCTCAAAATTTAAGGCAAGAATCAGGTGATATGAAACTTTGTTCTTCTCTCTTGACAATACTCTCCAGAAAACTTTCACTCAGCTACAATTCATGACTGTATGGTTTCAACTTGTCTGATAAATTCAGTAAACTTATTGTTCACAGGAACAATAGACAGTTTAGTCTTCTCAGGGAGATACATGCACTGCAACAATCTGTTTTCACTGTACTGTTAAAAGGCTATTAAAGCCCATGCCTTCAGGACAGGAGGCCATCAGCACAAACTGAACATTACATCTGAACAGAAGAAAATGCCCTTTTACTGTGAGAGTGGCTGAGCACTGTCAGAGAGGTTGTGGAATTTTCTTGAAGACATTCTGAACCCTACTGGCAATGGTTCTGCTCAGCCTGCCCTGAGTGACCCTGCTTGAGCAGGAGGATTGGACTAGATGGTTTCCACAGGTGCCTTCCATCCTCAGCTGTTCTGTAATTCTGTGAAAATTTTCAGAGATTCACTAATCATAATACAGTATTGCTGTGTAGATGGAAAAATAACGACTTCTGCAGAAATAGCAGCCTAGCAGAATCCTTGTCACAGACTGAACTCTTAAAGGTAATGTCCTTGGCCTCTGCTCTTGAGAAGATATGACGGATGCCACTCCCTACAAATTATCTCTATCCCTCTTTGGATGCAATTATCAGGCTCTTTGGTGTCACTTCAAATTGTCATCAAGATTTAGTAAAATTTCAGTAGCTCACTCATCTGGACAATGTGGATGAGGCTACTTAGCTGTTTATTTAAAAGGGCTTGAAGGCTCATGGATTAAAAGAACATGAAAAAGGGAATTACCTTTCTTGCTGGAAATCTAAAACTGTGGGAAGCTTTTCATTCTTTATTTGCAAATTCAGTTCTAAAACTTCCTACATTTATATTGCAGAAATCAAATCACACCTATCAGAAACTTCAAAGTTAGAGGTTTTTTTTATTTTACACATTAGCCTGGTAAGCAATATTCTGCAGAGTTACCTCTGATTCCATTCCAAACTGCAAACCTTGTTAGCTACAATGTTCTTATGTGCTTTTATCCTTCATTAGTATTTTGAAGCTTTTTTTCCCTCTTCACTTTACCTCTTTATTGCAAAGCATCTCACTCTCTTCTAATTTATGTATAGTTGTGCCCAGCCTCAAAATGTCATTAAGTTGATAGGTCACACTTTAAATTAAGTTTGTCATATAAAAGTGTAATTTAGATTCAATAAAACAGTTATTACCACTTTTAATTAGGAAAAGTAGGAGTTGGGTCTGTCTGAGAGACATTCTTAGACATAACCATGCAGAGAGCCAGGCTGCAGGTTTTTTCATTCGAGTGGAAGCACTTATTAGGGCAGCAGCCCTATTTGAATTCAGCTGAGGGTGCATTCATCTGTCAGCGGAACAAAACTCAATTAAGAAAAGAAAGATATTTTGAAATTACAGTTTCAAGTGTTCATTGGATCTTGGGTTTTAGTTGATTGCAATGCTGCTGTCTCAGATTTAATAAATGTGCAGTGTCTCCCTTGCAAGGGGTTACAGATGCATCCTTGCAACATCCAAGATCATGCAATTGAGATGAAGGCTATTATTGATCCACCTAAAAGCAATGGATTTTTTTCCTCTGGTTGGTTAGTAACACTTGTCACATCCTGAGCAGCAACTTATCTGTTCATGCCTGTCAGTTTAAAAAGTACAGCTAAACATAGCAATAATTTGCAGTCATTTTTGAAGGGATATACATCCGGAACAACAAACTTAAGTTCTGTGTTGTATAAAGCTGGATATGTAGGATATAGCACAGGATATAAATGTGCAATTTGCAAAACTGCTGCACTTGACTAGTCTGCTTATATTGAATGTTACTACTCCTCTCCATTTTATCAACAGTGAATACATTGCCTGTTTATCAAGAAAGCTAATAAAATACTTTGGAAAGTACAATAATCACAAAGTGACACTGGTTTTATTTGAGAGACTAGTTCTAGTAACAAGTGCACAGATTTTAGGTTAGTGGAGCTGTACTGAGTTTAAGAGTGTTACAGCAGTGACAAAGAGGCATGGACTGTGACATGGACTCATCTGCAGTTTTAATCCCTCACTAAGATGGGTTTTTTTTATATGCAGTCTCTTTTACACAAAAATACAATGTGCTTCTGGCTGAAGAACAAGGATACTTCCACCAGAAAACTAAATGACTAAATATAGAAAAGAACTTCAGCACGAAAAAAATAGTCCTTTATATAAAAGCAAATATATATCTAACATGAAAAACTGTGATATATACCTTAAAATAGAGAGGTTAACTTAATTATTATTTAATAATGCTATCTGGAGTTGTCTTCACAATTCCAAGAGATGTACAATATCCCACCTTTTCACAAGACATTATACTACATCAATTAACTTTTTGGGTTTTGGCTGCAATTTTTATATAGAGAGAGACAGATAGGTAGCTATATACATACATATGTACACCTATATATATGTTCATATAGATACATTTGAGTACACAGTCAGAAGGACTAACCAAGAGTGCACTTCCCAAAGTTGTTACATTTTCAAAGGTCTGACGGAGTGTTGAATGTCAGTATTTTGAAAAACTAGGTATATTTTGTATATCTTTAGTCACCAGATATTCTTGTTATCTCATATTTTCCATACAGCTTCTTTTTAAAGTATTAGAGTGGCAAGGTTATGTGCTGTAGTAGTTCATCTGTAAGGGGAAGTGATCGGCTCACCTCTATAATTGCTTTTCTAGAGCTCCAGGCACAGATTTGCCATGAACCTTTAATTCCCTCTCATACACCACCTACTACATCTTGTCTCCTGCTCTGTTCCTATGGCATAGGTACAATTCATTTTCTGAGCATTTTGTTGCAACATCAGCCTGGCTCCACAATCTTACATGCTGGATGCAATAAATCAACCACAAGCAGAATTTCCCAAGAGTCTAGGATAGATTACTTTTTTCAAAGTTAAACTCCATGTTGTTCTCTTGCCTAATATATGACCTGATATTGAGAAAGTCCTCTTTCACAGAAACACCTTCAGTTCAACCACTATCCAGTATTTGCATCTGCCTCTGCATTTGTTGGAAAAAACAGCAAAGATTTGGCTTTTCTAATGCACCCTAATATTCTGGTCTTGAGAATAGCCAAGAAATGATCCTCAGAGAGAAATGTAAGACTAAAGTAAGCATTTAGTGATATCCTTCTCATCTTCATCTCTTTGTGGCTTAAAAAGAATTACTTCTTGGATTTGTTGATAATATGCACTCCTTACTTTATTTATATCTTTGTATTTTTTACTATTTTTTTTAACTATTTATGTTTCCAGTATCTGTAGACTGTGTCAGTGGTTTGAAACCAAACCAAGCCAGGAAATATTCCCAAACTGGATCTACATCATCTGCTAAGCTGTTATAACAGTTGCTAGCACTGTTTTGGCTTGTACCAATTAGAGCTCTTTCACATAATTCCCAGGCACAATTTGGGAGTTAGGCACAAGCTAACCATTCCAAAGCTAGACCATTCCCAATAGGTAGTTTGGATGCAGTTATCCTGTCTTGGAGGCTACAAGAGTTTAGTGCAAATACTAGCAGTTCTTTGCCAGTTAGCCTCAGTGCCAGAAAATTATGATCTAAATGTATCTATATCTAGCATATCTAATCTGGACTTGTAAATATAGGAAGAAATTATGCAGTTTATTTATGATTTGTACTAAAATCAATGTCTTCAGACATTTTCTAATCTACTACCACATATTTTTTTTCATTTCATATTCTCTAATTCTTGTTTATTTACCTTGTTCATGTAATTGCTAAACCATATAACCAGAAGCAAAAAATAGTTGCAGTATTAGGAACTAATCTAAGGGCCAGATCTGAGGCTAATGTAGCAGAAAACTAAAGCTGTATGTCTTTACTTAAATGTGGTGATTTACTATAAATTTTCTTTTGGCAAAAATGTATTGAGAAAGTATTCTGATATGTAGCATTTAGATATGTATATAATATATCAGGATAAACAATTAAATGTATTAAAAGATAATGTAATTGCCTGAGAAGTGGAGTGCCTGCATCTTTAAAAGCATGCTAGCATGTTGCTATATCTGGCAACTCAGAAAATATTTGGGATATTTTATTAAAAATATGCTTTCTGAAATTCAGCCGTCAGATATATTAGTTTGGAGGACAGCCAGGCTCTCTGATCCTATTAACCACATTTGAAAACCCTCATATGCCTGTGAAAATATAAGATCCATCTCATGTTTCAGAATAGCAGTAAGGGAACTCAGTGAGTAATTCAAAATCGAAGAATTGCAAAGTCTTCTATCACTGGACCAGCATGTGCCAGGGGACAAGGGTAACCTGGCCTGATAATTCAGAAGACCCCATGCTCTCCCACAGCTGGGACTTTGATTTGCTCAGCAGCTTTGAGCCAAGACCTCTCTGTTGATAGCTATGTGATGAATCCCCAGAATGGGAATTCTTCTTGAACTGCTGAGGAGTCACCAGTTTCCCACCATGCTCAAAATTCATGATTCACATTATTATAAAAAAACTAAAATAGCCTTTCTACGGTCTGGATGAGAATGTTAACAAACCCCCACTTTTATCACAAGGCTGCATTCATCACAAGGTCCTTCTGCTGTTCTGGTCTGTATGAAGAAAAGGGATGGTATGTTTTATTAGACACAAATTATAGAATGAAATAAGGATGCACGTTTCTAAGTCTAATATTTTTTAATGTATTTCTCATCATTTTCCATTCCACTGTAATGGTTAAAATTTATACCAGACAGTTCTAATTGTCAGGAACAGGCAATAGTTCATTAGCTAACTGTACATTAAACACAATCACCTCTCTGTTGAGTCCAAGAGCACGTATATAGCCTGAGTTTATAGAGCCAGATCTACAAAGCATCCAGTCTTTATATGGGGGCAAACAAAGAAAGAAGGGTTTTGCTAATTATCAGACCATGAGAGACCACAGCAGCCACTTCCCATCCCTCTGCACTACTGAGGGGAGGAGGTAGAAAATTTGTGGGTGAAGCTGGGCCTAGGAAGAAGGGAGCAGTGGGAGAAAGTGGTTTAAGATTTGGGGTTATTTTTCATTACCGTACTCTGATTGGATTGGTAAGAAAATAAATTAATTTCTCCAAGCCAAGTCTGTTTCTTACCATGACAGTTACTAGTGAGTGATTTCTCCCTGTACTTATCTTGACCCATAAGCCTTTCATTATATTATCTCTTCCTTGTACAGCTGAGGAGAGGAATGATAGAGTGGATTTGGTGGACAGCTGATTTCCAGACAAGGTCACCCCACCACACTGACACTGATAAACCAAAACATGAAAGAAAGACTCTGATCCTGTGATTTCAGCAGGATTGAGAGAAAGTAGAAACAGAGTAGTTCAAAATTAAAAGGAAAATAAAAGGGGAAAAAAAAAAAAAAAGTAGTTCACACATTCAAGCACAAATATCTTCAATAATTAGCAATAACAGCAAGGGGAACACAATTACACGCAGACTAAATTGCTTTTTATTTAAATGTTCTCTTTTTAAAATGTATCCCAGTGTGAAAGTCCCTCTTTAAATTAGTGAGAGCATGCATAATCTCAATGTCTCCACTGGGGGTTGTAAGAATATATGTCCTCTCACTTGCTTAGTTGCGCATTTAGGGGATTAGAAGAAAATTATACAGCCCTGGGTACTTTATAATGACAGATATCAATAGTAATTTAGCTAATTGAGTGTATTCCAGCTTTATTTTAATTTACTGGTGTTTTTCATTTTATTCTTTGTTATTTAGTTCTGCCTGACTATTCCACTATAACTATAAGCCTTGACCCTGCAAACTCTTGCTCATAGAAATAGACTTTTCTTCCTGTATCAGGAAGGAGTTTTACAACTAGATCTGTAACCATTAAAAGACACTTTATAAACTAGGGCAAAGAAATGCCTATCTTGGTTTCTAAAACTTTTTTAATCTACCAAGAAAATAAGTTCAAGATATGCTTCATAAAAAAGAGGAAGTTTTAAAAACATAAGTAGTTTCAATTTTGTTCAGAGCATTCAACTTTGTGTTCTATTTTCCATAAAATACAAAATTAAACAACATGAGTGAAAATATCAGTGAACTTCCAAATTTTTAAATACTTGAAGGAATGTACTGAAATTTACTGGTTTTCCCAAGTTCTGATAAAAGACAAAGAAATCACCCTGCTTGGAGAAAATTTGTCATGTTTTATTGAATATTCTGAACATGGTACAAATTCACCTGAAGGTAATAATACAATCTAAGCAAAACTAATACCAGTTTGTAGGATAAAAATAAGGATAGAGAGATGAAGCATGGTCTTCATATAGTATTTTCTGGAAAGATTAATTCTTATACTTCTCACAGAGTATGAGTATGTCTCTTGCTATATCTGCCCTTACTGTAACATCACTGTACTTCCAAACTGTTACAGTATTTAAGACTGTGACATACTATTTTGACTTAGATAGAGTTCATTTTCTTCAGGGAAGCTTATATCATGCTATTTTTTGGATTTGTGTTGTTAACATAGGGATGCTTTAACTGTCATTGAGCATTGCTTACACAGCCTGAAGGCCTTTGTGGTTTCTCCACCTCGGCTGGGGATGCACAAGAAGTGGGAGGGGATGCAATTGATACAGCTGACCCCAGCTGGCCAGAGGGATGTTCCAGATCATATGGCATCATGCTCAGCAAGAAAAGCTGTAAGAAAGAAGGAGAAAAGGAGATAATTCGGAGTGATAACATTTCTCTTCCCAGTTTGCTGTATGTGAATATGATGGAGCCCTGCTTTCCTGGAGATGGACAAGCACCTGCTAGCCCATGTCATAAGCTAGAAAGCAACCCATTGTCAATCTGTTTGCAAACTCTATTACTTCTATTTGCAATGTGCAACCAGACAAAAATGCCCATACCAAAATGATAGAATTTTCTTTAGTAAATGAAAAGGATGTAGGTAAATCTCCTTACTGATAATACTATACCAAAGAACTAAATTGCATTGGGGTTTTTGGATGTACCCTCTGCAATCAATATTTTTAGCTCTGTGTTTTAAAAGGTGGAAGTAATACCTCTTATTGTGATTAAACTGCTTCCCAAAAGTATTCCAAAACTAGAATTGCAAATATGATCTTGTGGTGCTTAAGTTCAATTGTTTTATCCGCAAGGCCTGACCTCCTAGTCCTAGAAGTCACCTTACATAAAATCATATATTTTCAGCCTGGGATTGTTGCAGCAGAAGACACTGGACACATCCCTGATGTGATCCCCATTGGTCATGTTAGTCTAGAAAATGCAGAAACCTGTGGCAGGACAAAAAATCCTGCTACTCTGATATTTCAATATTTGCTTCACTGAAACTCCTATTTGAAAGTTGGATACACTGCACTTTTAGTTCTACTAAAAGACTGACTAGGACTGAATTTTAGAAGTATGTTTATAGTTTAAATTAGACCATATCAAAACATATCTTTGCTAAGAGACATGAACAATTAAAATAAATTTTTATATAGGTATTGCCTATAGAAAACAATGGATGGAAACCACACCTATTCAACATCTTTTTAGTATAATTATAAATATGAATCCTATGGAATATAAATGTGAAAAATGTAAATTTTCATAACAGAACCATAGAACTGGCAATATTAAAAATATAGGTATATTATTTTAGGACATAACTTGGAACTTTACCAAAGTTTTTTTAAAAAGTCCTTTAAGTTCAGTTTTTCCTGAATTTTACTTAGTTTTATAGGATCAGGTTTTTTGAGTTGGTGTAAAACTGCTAAAATATTAATAACATTAATAAACTGACACCACAATATATTTCACAAATCTAATATCACAGACATCAAAAGACTTTAAAAAAAAAATATATAACTTTGAGGATTACATTTCTCCTTCTGTGGACTATACTGAAGGGGAAAACAACGTCTGAATGCCTGTTGAGACCCAAAGAGTCTTTTGTTGCAGGGTGGAAATTTGATGTTTCCTTTTAGACCATAGTCCTGTTACACACTGAGCAGCCTGGCTCTCACATCCATGAGAACTCTGTGCAATGTAGGCATGTAGTTCATCCATCAGTAAAAGATTGTTTCCTACAGTGTATTCTTGAGTGCTCTATCCAGCACAGTATTAAATTATTCATGTGGTGGGCTCCCAATACCTCCTCGGGGAGATTACTATGGACTAATAGACCTCACAGGAAGTTTCATTGATGTAAAGCCTGTATTTTCCTTGCTTCATTTTCATTCAGTTGTTTCTAGTTATGTTCCCTTGGACCTCTCTAAGCAAATCCTGTGCATCCGAGGTGTTTACACAATTCAATTGCTTGCAGACAGATATTGCATCTTCTAGTAACAAGTGTCTGACCAGTGGTACACACTCTTATTTTTTACTCTTTCTCCATAATCTGTCTTCCTCAGTGTATTTTTTCTGTTGAATTTCTTGACATAATAATTAGTTGTAAATTGGTGGATTAACAGTTGTCTTGAAATCACCTGATTTAATATGTAAAATAAGTGGACTAAGGACTGACTTAAAAATCCATTTCCCTGAGTACTTATTTTATCATCCAGCATCAAGGATGTTTTGAAAAAAATTATGTTCTTAGTGAAAACACACCAAAAATTGAAAACTGAAGTCCCAGTTGGGAGTCCATGATCTAATGACTCTCTCTCTTAGCATCAATCTTCTGCCATTAATTTTCTGAAATGTAACATATTGACAAGCATGTCCACAAGTTATTTAGCTGTGACCTGACACTAGTTTTCAGTTGTTCATACCAAATGGGAGCATACAATGTGATTAGAAGTCCCCTGAAATATTGCTGAAGGTTGTTCTCTGAGGCAGCTGCTTGTACTTGATTGCCCTACATATTTCAGTCTCGTGTACTACAGAATTCCATTGATTTCTTCCTTCTTTTTAAGAGCTTTATGAGGTAAAGATTCAAACCAAAATTCAAATTCTTCCTGAGTAATGCAAAACAAAAAAAGTCTAACTGAATACATAACTCACAGGTGTACTGTAATTAACAGGAATATTTAGGAATAGTTACATGTGATTTTCATTTTCTTTTAGTGTAAGATTTTATAAGCTATGCAATTAAGTCTCTAACAGCACCTTTCAGCTTAGTGACTTAGGCAAACATAAGAGGGATAATTTTATTATTTAAATCATTATAAATTATCCCTCTTATTAGTAAGCAAGAAAGAATTTTTAAGGAAATAGTGCAATGAGTTTTTACCTGTGTTTTCAGAGCTCTCAATCTTCCCACCAAGTTTCAGTTTACAGCACTTCATTATAATTCCTACTAATGTTTTGTCCCAATGATTAGAAGTGCACTGGAAAAAAAAGCATGTGGATAGTTAAAATCAACCTAGATTTTCTGTATTTCTAATTTGGATGCAAATTTTATGAAAAAAATATTTCCAGGACAATGGAGGACATTTAAGTCACTTATTTTAGGCCTTCACAACAGACATTTAGGTTAGTGTAAGTGTGCAGGTTGCCTGCAGAATGAATGGAGACTTTCAGCTATCAAAGAGTTCAATTATTCTTTGGTGACATGCAATAAAAAAAACTGATCTAACTTAGGTACTTCCCCTAAATAATAAAAATAACTAATAGTTATAAGATTCTCATTTTGGACTACTTTCTTGGTCTAAAACCAGTGTATATGGTACACCTCCAGGTAGTGCAACCTGAAGTCAGTTTGAACAATGCAAGTAGTCACCACTGAGGCATGGGCATCAGAAGTCAAGAAGTTTTAGGATTCTATGACCTTAGCTGAGCCACTTCTGAAGTACATTCCAAGTTTTCAAAATTTAGTTGATCAAGGTGTATGGCAGCATGAGCTACCTTTTTAATCCACCCGCTGCATTCCCTTAAGGGTAATAAGAAATAAGAGTAGAAAAAGTTGACAGAAAGACTTTAGTACTGAGCCTCAGAGAAAAAGGTATGAGACAAGAAACCTCTGATGCTCATCTCTACTGTGGCAGTACTTTCTGATGGAATCATTTGCTGTTCTATTTCTTTCTCAAAACACTTTTCTCTCTTTAGGGAAGTCCACACTGTAATTACAGAAATGGTTAAGTTAAACCTTCTTTTGATTTTTCTGACAAATATGGCCACACTACTAACTGCATATAGCCAAAATTAAAATACCAACTGCCATTTAACCATGCACAAGAAATAAATTATTTGTGTTTAATTCCAATTTAAAAAAAAAAAAAAAAAAAACAAAAAAAAAAAAAAAAAAACCCACATTATTTATCATGTACTTTGGAAATTATGTCGTGACGGATTCATCATGTCTGTGGGTCCCATCTAACTAAATATCATTTAGCATGATTGAAAGAAGGGAAAAATGCCAAGTCAAAGCATCATTTTATGAAAACTTTAACAGCTTTCATTCCATCCAACTCACTGAAAGTATTAGCATCACACTTTGTGCACCCACATCCTTCAATGAGCACTTGCTACCTGATGGGGGCTTTTCCTGCTTCTGTTTGACTGTCAAGGAGAAAGCTAGCAATGTTAAAAGGGTTTATGTGAACTACTTTCTTGTTTTGTTATTTTTCACCTTTGTTGCAATAGCTGAACATGAAATAAAGTAGTTGCTATTAAAATCTTCCATAAAAGACAAGAATGACACTTTATTTAAACCAATCAATATCTTCCAGTCTCTAGCAGCAGTTGCTTCAGAGGTTGGTGCCAAAATGTTGCCTGTAGATTATTGGACAGATTTCATGAGTTCTTTCTAACTCATAAAAAAATCAGTGATTTATAGGATTGAAATGTAGGGGATGTATGCCCCTCATGTGCATAACTCCTTAATAATCTATACTAATATTCCTCTAAATATTCCTTCCTTCCGCGCCTTCCTTCCTTCCT
>VWZN01014101.1:182-13317 GCA_013396955.1 Regulus satrapa | reverse complement strand
AAATACCCCCTCTCCCCTCCCCTCTGCCCAGTGAGTCACCATGTCCTCCCCTATGTTTTGTCTGCATTGGCCCAGAGTCTTTGTTGTTTTTCTTAAGTACCCACATTAGCGCTCCTAGGAGAACAATGGTAAAAAATTCTACAGATAAGATAGAAAGAGAAACCAACCCCCAACACCTGTGGAGTCAAGGAGCTCTATAGGGCTGATCCCATCATACATGTATTTCTCTGGAATCAGACTGCTCATGGGTATTAGTGCCGTCCTGTATGTAGGAGGCCCCCTGACTCGTGTGGGAGCCAAAGTCATCCAACAGTGCACTGGAACATTGCCTTACAAAACTACAGTGTATGTATCTGCCTAAGGCCAAGGTTTAGAAGAATAGGGTGAAGTCAAGGAGACAAAAGTAGGGGTTTGTCACCTTTCACCCTCAGAATATTTTTGAATGGGAGCAGACTGCTGAAATATGGACTTAGTGAGCACCATTCTCAATACCCACAAAATGTACTGATTAGTTTGCTATGATATTAAGGTACCCATTCCTTATAGCTTAATTCTTAAATACAGAATGTATAACACACACTGGAATTAGTCTAATTACCTCTGAGAGACCCTAAATACACACACTTCTTTTTCAATTCAATAACATTAATGTAAAAGAAATAATATTAGTTTTTTTTCTTAATTTAATAAATAAATCAGGTATCACCTATCTAGCAACACCTTTTCTTCCTCTGCCTAGAATCACTTTGGCTTGACCTCTGTACCCTAAATTACAGTTAACAGCCAACATCAGACCAATGTGGACCCACATTATCGAAGCAGGACAGTTGCTGGATTTCAGCCTTGCAGAGGTTCTTGTAAGGCAAAGCTCAACCCACCTCCAAAAGCTGTACAGTAATGCTTATTTATGCCCAGCATTTTATGTTCACTTCTCACTTAATCAAAGATGTATGTGGATGCATACAAAGACAAAGGGAAAATTACTCTAAAGCCAAAAGAAATCCTTGTGGCTGAGGTCTTTGTGTTGTAAAACTTAAGCCAAAAGCCAAGTAGTAACACTCCCTCCATTAGGATGACTCGCCATGTAATATGAGAGGTACACCCTGAAACTCCCCACCATGGAGATCCTCATTTCCACCCATGAATATAGAAGATATAAAAACTCCACTGTAATTTTACAGCATGAGATGCTCTGTATTTGTTAAGGTACTGGGATTGTCTTGCTTTTCAAGCAAAACTACAGGCAAGAGGGTATTTTAAAATCCATTTACTTCAAAATGTATTCCCAAACAATTTTCAGTTTTCATTCTTTCTTGATTGTTTGTTTGCCTGCTTCATTCTACCCTATTCATATTTTATTTCGTTGAATTCAAAATAAGAAATTAATTTATTAGAAAAATGACACTCTGTAAGGGCTAACATAACAGAAGACAGAAGAAGCGATGTTGAAAATTATTCAAAATAAATAATCAGTGCTATGTCAAGGAACACTACCTTCAGTCCTGGCAAAGCATTTGATGTGTTGAAATGATTGATGTTATGCCAATTTAAAGGCAGGCAGGAGTTTTGGCAGCAAGAATGCAGAAAAGCCTTTTAAATGGTAAAACACTCAGTTTTCAGAACTTACAGGACATGTTTATACTAGTGTATGAAATGAGTCAAACTCTCTGTTCTTTGACCATGAGGTGAAGTGACAACACAGTCAGTATCCCCATGGCTAGGAGCCTGAAAATGAAAAGGCTCCTCTGTCCTTTGCTCTCAGGGCCACCCCAGATTATACCCACACCCATGTTCATAATCAAGTCATGTGTCAGGGAATATATTAACTATGAAATCAGGTCCAGGACATAGAAACAGGACTTGTGTCCTTCCTTCACTTCATAGCTTCTTTCTTGCTCTGACCCAGGTAAATAAACCGAGTGACCCTCTGCAAGACAGGCATTCTGCAATGAGAAAAAAGAGCTTTGGTTTCAAAGTATTTGCATTAAAACAAATTAAAACAAAACAGAACATGAAAAAAAGCAATCAAATAAACAACAACAACAACAAAGCAACAAAAAACACCAAAATAACCCACAAAAAAACTCATCCAACAAACAAAACCCCAAATAACAAAAACCTCCCAACAATCTTTAAGTAATTCTTGTTTTCTCTTTCCACATAGCTTTTTGGAAGGTAGAACTGTACTTTTTATGGCAATAACTTTTATTTAATAATATCTGCTAATGAACCTCAGTATTATTTTTTCCACTAAGGACAAGAGCTAAAGCTCAGTGAAATCAGTGTAAATGCTCCTTAAGAACTTAAGAGGAAATGGATCCAACTCCCTTGATCTTTTGCTTCCCCTGCAGCATTCTTCTATTTATATTGGTTCCTCTTCCCCTTTTTCACTTTTATCCAATTACCATCTTTATTAACATAAGTCAAATACTAACATATAATCAGTGCACTCAAGTAAAAAAAAAAAAAAAAAAAAAACAAAAAAAAACACACTCAGATGCTAACAAGTGTGAATTCAGAAATGTTGATTTGTAAAAGTTACCTTACTGAGACCTCAGTAACTTCTTATGTAGAAGAGACCTCACTTTTGGAGAATGCTCTAAAATATTTCCCGCATGCTTAGAATTTTCTTTGGTCTATATGGAACTCATTACTGTAGTCCACATACAGGAATTCTGGGGGGGGTCTCTAATACACTAGAATAATCCTGTAGATCTTCACTGGGGAAAAAAAATAAAAGACACTCTGAGAAAAAGCAGCTTTGTACTGGGAAAGTGCTATAGCAATAAACCACTTATTTGTGCAAATACATTTATTTTTTTTATTACACTTCAGGAGAGAAAAGAGAAAGAGAAGAAGGAAAATATGTCTTTGTTTTAAGTTCATTGGTCTCAAGCATTGGTTGGTGCAAACAAAAATTAATTCCCTTTCCCTCTTTTGTGCAACAGCACAGAAGGAAATTGCCTAGGAATGTGAATCATTTCTGTACTGCTTTTGCTGAAATAAGAGTGCTACTGCAGGGGAGCCTGGACCAAATAGAGATATGTGGAATATTCAAAGCAAAATTTAAAACACATGAGACCCACACCATCACAGCTTCTGGGACTGTAGAGGAATTGCAGTGCTCTCTGCTAAACCTGATATATCCACCAGCACTTTATCAGCACTTGGACTGTTTTCAGCACTTCTGCATGCCAGGCAGAGTTTCAGCATATTGTGTTGTAAAGTGCTTGCATCTCCACTGATCCTAACTGGTTCAGATTGCATGCTCAGAAGAAATCATCTGGATTTCATGTGCTGAGATATTTTACCGGTTGGTATTGACAGACGACATCAAGTATTGACCTGGCCGGCAGCTGCCAAAGGCAGGTCCAGAGTGCTTCTCAGCTCTTGGGTTTCTCTGCATATCCTACATAGATCCAGACTCCTTGCTCAACAGCCCTCCTGATGCCCCTCAACACTGAGCAAACTGGAGTTACAGATTAAAAAGAGCTACAGAAAAGTCTTCCTAGGTTCCCAGACAAGAATATATCTTTCCTTTCAAAGAAATAATAGCAGATTATGAAAGAAATTTAGTGTCAGTGTTGCAAACATCAGGGCCACTTGAAGGGGAAAGGGATCCAGGAGGGTGGTTGGTGGCAGGGCAGTGATGGGGCAGTGTCCTGCCCAGCATGGTCACAGAGCGGTGGCGCCTCAGCCAGGACAGCAAAGTGGGAGCATGGACAGACAGACACTGTGAACTGGCCCTCAGACCAAGCAGACAGCCCCCTGGATAGGGAGTGATGCCCCCATTGCCCTGAGAGTTAGCTTAGGTCAGTAAAACAGCATGGAGGGACAGCTACATACAGGTATACAATCCTACATGTCACTGATGTCCATAGAGCAAACTACAGTGAATATTTCCCATTGGATAATTTCTTTAGCATTTTTATCCTTTCTGTTACTTAGTCTTCTGCAAGTTTCATTCTCATTGCATATTGTTAGCTGCTTTGTCCAGGTAAATATTACTTTGATTTCAACAGACCAGGTCTATATACATAAGGACAAGGTGGGTCTTAGTAAAACCAGGTCTTTTTTAGCTTCATTTTCCCAACTTCAACATGAATTCCCTTGCTCTGGGACACTTTTCCACCTCCAGCTTGTTTCATCATAATCAATCTCACTGTCAAATCCTTCTCACTGATAATATTATGCATTTAAACTAATTCAGGTTTTTTTGACACCATGACTTCTATTCTAGGATTTTTTATAGAACATCTTTTTTTTTTCCAATTTTGATACCACATTTATTATGTCCTATTTAGGTGAAAAGTGTCCCTTACCTTTAATGGGCATTATTTTATCTGTTTTTATAATATCTTTTTTAAAATAGACCAAAAGTACTCTTGGTTTTTACTTCATTATGTTAAAAATTTTGATAAGATTTGACCACAAAACAGGTTTTTTATTCTTACAGCCTTGCTATTAACTCTTTTCCTTTCTCCACCTGCTCCATTAGGAGTTTAACTTGTTGATTTTTTTATGACTGGAATTCTAAACTCCATACCAGATAATGTCTCAACAGTGCAACTTATAATTAATACTTAATGCTTTCGTTTTGCAAAAGCCTCACTGCATACATCTGAGAATTGTATTTCCATTTTTTACTGCTACACACACCTAGGTGGTGCATAATAATTCTTTGACTGACTAATACCCCTAAGTCTTCCTGTTTCAACCAGTGGGCCATCTGATTGAAGAAATTCTCATTGCTCCCTATGTTCATTACCTCGCATTTCAAACTAATTAAATCACATACCTTGTCCCAGTTCTAAAGCCTATCCATTTCTTCCCATGTGATATTCTGATCATCTTCCATATTGTCAATGTCTGCTACACTTGTATTTCTTGAAAAAAATATTAACACTTTCCTATATTTTTTATTCAAGATATTGCTGGTGCTTTCCATAGAATTGGGTCTGATTCTGATTCTGATTCTTGAGGAATTATAGCCAACATTTTATTTTTACTTTAGAATATTTTTTTATAGTTCACACACTATGATCTTGTGCTAATCTACCTTTTATTGCCAATATGCAATTATTTTCCATGCACACTGAGTCCAAGTATATTAAGTGCTAAAACAATCTCTTTAGACCAGCTCAGTTATCAAAGTTCATTTAGATGCAATCAACTTGCTAATTCAAAGGCCATTCTATCTTTCTCATTCATCTCCATATATTTAAATATAATACAAAAGGTGTCCTTAATCTTCATGTGCAACTAACATAGATTATCAGATTTTATTGGGCCATTTCTAATACCTTTCCCAGACTTAGCATGGCTTGGCTCTAGCTGTATTTTTATCATGACCTAGTCACTGCTTCCAGCTTCTTCTAGAATTTGTCGTCTATTCTCTCTCCTGAGTAGTCCCTGGTACATGCCTGAGGAGTTCAGTTGTCTCAGCAGGATACACTGAGCACCAAGGCATCCCCTAAAGGCAGCCCCAGCAGTACCAGGCTTTCTAAGGGGGAGCCATGTGTGAGCAGGTCTTGCTGGTTCAGTCAGGGATCAGGATTTCCAAAGAGGCTCAGCAGCCCTTATTACTCTAGACTGAATCTCCTAGGAAACAGCAAACTGAAGCTGTATTATCTTTTCCTTAAAGCCTGCTGATCTCCAGTCTTACAAATAGGCACAAACAGGCCGGCATAAAAATATAGAGCCTTGCATGGACCACCCTGCCTGGAGAGATGCTGAGAGCACTGTGCAGGGTGACCCCAGCTAGATGTTCATCCTATAGATGCTGGGCTTGCCTCTGGAGGGGGTGACCTAGCTCTGTTGTCAGCACAGAAAGGAAAGATAAATGCAAAGCAGAGAACAACTGATGAAAGGCAGGTCCTGAGAGCAAAGCTCTGTAGGAGGTAACATAGGTTTGTGGAAATGGTGTGCACTGAGTGGAGGCTGCAAACTCCAAGGACGACTATCCTATTTGCAGAGAAAGGAAATTCTATTGAAGTCTATGCTTCAGTGTATGGATAAACCCCATCTTTTTCAAAACAGTTATTGAAAATATGGAACTATTTATTAATGAATATGGCTTTTCAATTCAGGGATGTCATGTTATCATGGATGATGGAATGAAATAAAACAGAGAAAAAAATCATATTTTTGTAGATTATATCAAATCCAAAACATAATTTACATATATCATAAAAACTAGATAGAATTGATACAGCTTTATGAACAGGAAATGCCATTTTTAAATCTTTGCTTTAAAAACACTTTCATTGCTGATAAGCCCCAACGCAATTGTCACAGACATATCTTTTCTCTCTGCACATGAATAATAAAAACAGGGCCAAACGAATTTTCCAACTCTTTCATTTTCCTTGTGTCCACCCATAGCTTCTGTATCAATTTGTCCCAGTTGCACCTGGGCTCATTAGGTGGTCCATAATCCAAAGGTTCTTGGTGCCCCATTCACTTGGTTCCTGAGTGAGGTGTATTTGTGCACTGTGCCAGGTGAAAATTTATAAACTGGGGCAAGTAGGAGGATGTATAAAACTGAGGGCATGT
This sequence comes from Regulus satrapa, assembly GCA_013396955.1. Lineage (NCBI taxonomy): Eukaryota > Metazoa > Chordata > Aves > Passeriformes > Regulidae > Regulus > Regulus satrapa. Next base: position 6,762 of record VWZN01014101.1, on the reverse strand, counting down.
GCAGAGAACCATAAAAAAGCCACCCATTTCACATAGTCCCTGCCAGAAAATCTTAAAGGCTAAGGCCCTCTTGCTGCAAACAGCTTGGCATTTACGTAGCTTAACTGTCAGTGTGTGTCTCTACCCATCTGAGGATATAGCCCAGTCCATAAAATTAGCCATGTGCATAACAGCTGATGGGTTTAGAACAGCAGAGGTAAATGACTTATAAACAGATCTCACAGATGGCAAGACTGTTCGAAAAAGATTCTTTTTCTCTACTGGTGTGAAGATGACTCTGAGGTACATAAGTGCTGAAACCTGAGAGAGGGACAGAGAGCAGGTAGGGGGAGGAAAAAAAAAAAAAAAGAGATGGTGGGCATTTTTGCCTTGCAGCCTGAGCCCTTCTTGTGGCATACAGCAAGCACACCATCCAGACAGAGTTTATGCAGTAGTTGTAGGCTCCCAAACTGAAAATATACAGAATTTGGAGGTGTTCAAAGCTGGAATAGTGGCTTTTACAGCAAGGTGGTCTATATTCTGCATTTCATTTCAGGAGTTGAATGCAACTTTCAGAGTGAGTTCTGATGAAGAAAGGTCATTATAGGATCCTACAAAACAAGAAAAAAAAATCAAATCAATATTGTTCAGAAAGTGAGAAGAGAAAGGAGGGAGAGCCAGAGAAGGAGTACATAGACATATGTAGTATACTCTGCTAGAGAATAAAGAATGAATGTCCTTAGTTTTCCAATAGATTACCACAATCATTTTCCTGAAAATATGGTTACCACATAGAAAAATATGGAGATGCACTGAGGTTTACAAATGCTTTTTTAACTGATTAGATTTACTATGAATTACCCAAGGCTTGTCTCTGCCTTCAGGTCTCTTTACTTTCAACAATAAACCAATTGCATTGATAATTTAACAATCCACACCATTTCCTTTTCAGAAGTAATGTCATATATAGCAAATTGAGGCTTCATGACATCTCAAAATTATTAATAAATAAAATCAGGTTTGAAAATCAGAGAAAACAATGTCTATGAACTCCTCTCATTACCATAAAACTTTATGTTAAAAAAATAAAAAATAAATTGCAATGTGCAACACTGGAAATACCTCTGCACTTTCAGTTCAAGTCACAAAATATATATTTCCTCATTTATCCTCGCTATCTTAACAAACAAAAGCTCAGTAATATGGGGAGAGCATTCATGCATGAGCTTGCACACATAGCAGAAAATAGGAAGATTTGCAATGTTCCAGGCAAGTATTTTGTCAGCTTCTTCAGTTTGCATGTTGTTTAGAGTGTTAGGTGTTTAGATTCCATGATAATAGGATCTATTACCTATTATCTATTGGAAAAAAAACCAAACAAAACAAAACAAAAAAACACCAAGAAACTAGGGAGATAGATAGATAGATAGATAGATAGATAGATAGATAGATAGATAGATAGATAGATAGATAGATAGATAGATAGATATGGGTCTATTGAGGTTTTCAAATACTTTTTTACTTTTGAGGCTTTTGCTGATTGTTCAGCTACAAGAACTTATCAGCTTTCCCTGTATACAGTATGTGTTAAGTTTTAGACTTAATTTGATAACTTGTAGATATTTTAAGGCTAAGTCGTATCCCTAAGCCCTGACAAAAGAGTGAAGACTTAAGAGTACTGAATATGACTTCCAGAATAGTTTTGGCTTGAGATTATTCAAGGGGAGAAACTAGATTTTGTTTAAGTCTGGAAATTCTCTTTCCTGCAAATTTTGGCAATAACCAAATAGCCACAGGAAAAATATTTAAAATAACTAGAGACTTCAATGGTATGGCTTCTCATACATCTCTAAATATACCTAAATTTTATTTTGTTTCCAGATTAAATCTTAAATACTGGTCATTAAGCAGTAATAACTAACCTATAGTAATTATCCTATAAAAGCAAGACCACTTCTCATTCTGTTTATAAAAAGCAACAGCCTGTTATGAATTGGTGCTGCTGCACATCAGCACTTTTGGACCATACCTTTGTTCAAAAATGATGGCAATTTCTGTCAGCAGGATATCTGCTAACAAGGGTAGCCACCCTACTCTCGAATCTAACAGATGAGCCTCTTGAATTTTTATAGTATTCTTAGTGTGAGATAGCTAAATGAGGCCACCCCCTGGCCATGGTTCACCTTTTGATAAAAACATCAGTGATTTTTGTGCTTGATTTATATTTTACTGAGACATAACTAAGACAGGACAATCTATGCCTTTTGTCAGTCTGCTTAAGGCAGCCATTAGGGTGGCAGTCATAGTAACCACAGTGTCCTAAGGACACAAACAAAGCAAATTTTATATGGACCAATTTGTTTTATTACTGACTAACACACTGTGAAAAATAATCCTAACCCCCGAGCAAGACATAGACTCATGAGCCTGAAACAATCTAAAGAAAAACTATTATGCCTGGAGAGTTGCCTGATTTGTTCTTCTGATAAAATATATTTTCTCCTCCTAATATCTTTGCATTACCTAGAACGAGTCCTTTAAATTCAGGAGTCTTCCCAATCTTTCTAATAGCTAGAAAGTGCCAGCTTTCATTTGTACCAAATGTTCTACCCCATCTTTTGTCTAATACACACTGAATTTTCTTCCAGCCTAGGCACGATGTTTTCGTATCTCTTCCGGAAATTGCTCATATCCAAAAAACATGGATCTAACATTCTTCTTGTGATATAAGCTTATGCTAAGCATTGTCTCCACACTTTCCAAAATTATATGTGCCTGTAGCTTTATGTATTCTTTGATCATGTTGAAAGGATGAATCCATTGTGCTTGTTTATTAGTCCCAACAACTGTGTTCAGTACATGGGTGGAAACATTCCCTTCAGCACGTTAATTACAAATTCACACTAGGAGTTCCTTTGTGTTCTGAGAGAATACAGTTCTTTGATTACACAAGACCTAAGTGGCATTTCAGAATATCAGCATTAATAACTCATTCCTACAGATCTACCAGGTAGAATTAAAATTAGGAAGAAGGGTAATAACTTGTCAAACTATGCTTCTAATTAATGGAGTTGTGTTACAACAGCCACTTGCTCCTTCATAGATTGCACTATTTTCCTAAATACTGTTGTTCTGATGTCACATGATGAAAATCTGAAGTTTTGAAAATCTACCATTATGAATTGATAGGTGAACATAAGCAAATATATTTTAAAATATATAAAATCTGCTAAAATAGGGTTTATTGCACAAAATTTTAAAATGTCTTTCTGCAGAATGTTTATAGCCATGAATGATTTCAGATTATGTAGCTGGTATAATGTAGCTTAAATAATAATATTCTTATTTGGAATTAATAATAGCTTCCCTAAATTTTTTTTTGTTCATATGGAGAAGAAAAATATTCTTTGAATAGAAGAACAGTGAGCTGAATCTTTCTGTGCTCCAGTAGTATGGTTGTGTTTTGCTCAGAAGCTATTAAAAAATCCACTTCCTTTCATTGTTTTTTACCCTATTTTATTAGTGAAGGTAGGTAATATAAACCCTCTATGGGTGGGATTTATGCCTTGTAAATTAGGCATAATTTAAGCCCCTGTTGTCTTAGTACAGTCTAATTCTTGCTTTCCTTGGAGTTAATGGTGTGCAGTAAACACCTCCCAGGAAGTACTCAGCCTCAGACAGAAATCTAGCAAAGACTAGATGAATTCCTCTTTAAAGATGTGTCTTTCTATTAACTACAAAAAGACCTTTGAGTGATGAGCTCAGGTTTTAACTTGCCACCTTCAATATGCATGGCAAACATTCCTTCACAAATCCACATAATTACTGTCAAATCACTATTTACAGCATGACTCCCTGGTGAAACCTACAGAGCTTACAGACAATGGACAAGCTGTTAGCAAGCTCAGACTTCTCCTGTGATAATTTGTTTATTTTGTGGTTATCTTATCCACCCTTTTCTCCCTGGTGTATGTTTTACACACCTATGTGTATCTTACCAATCCAAAAGCAAATCCTGGCTCTGTGGAAAATAGCAGGGCCAGGATCTCTTATTCTCCCTCAAATATCATAAGATGTACAGAACAGTTAGGTCTTAGTCCTTAAAATGGCTCACTAGCCTCTACATATTATTCCTCACACCAAAAATCTACAAAGCACATATAAATAGACTGATCAAATAAAATAACTGTGACAGTAAGATCAGCTTGTTCTGCTTCTAGGGAAGAAAAAAAAAAAAAAAAGAAAGAAAAAAAAAATCCACAAACCAACACAAAAACCATACAGTGTAAAATGATCCTTTCAATGAAAATTGAGTTTTTATGGTTCCTTATTAGAGACTTCCTTTACAACTAATTATATTAAACTTCTACATTCTCTGCTTTTTCTCATCAGTAATCTCACAATCTCCAAATATGTGAAAGTAAATGCTTAGTCAGTGTGTAAATTGAGGACAATTATCATTATGACCACACAGTAATACAAAAATAATTAGACCATTGCTAGAAGCAAAAATATAAATCAAATCAGTTTGTAATAGGAACATTAATAATTTGTTAAAGATACTATCTATTGCACATGAAGATGGGAAAGCAGCTGAGCTGAGCTGCTGAGCTGAAGACAGTCCTTGTTTTGAAATAAAGAGCACAAAGTTCAGTGTATGTGCATCAGTGATAATCTAGGGGTGATTGTGTTCAAGAGAATTTACAACCTATTCCAAATGCGTGAACTCAGTGGAACTGGAAAATCAAATGGCTGAATGGTATTTATTATGCTACCCTTATCTTTGCCAAGGTGGAGAGAAAGAGTGGAACAGTTCACTTTGCCTCCAGGCATCCTGTAATGAGCCAACCAGTGGTGCATTAGGAAGTAGTGGGCAAGTGGCATTATCATCAGGTGCATTTTTAGTAGCAGAGTCAAGTAGCACTGGGAGCATTATAAGTAGTGCAGTCGAGTGCTAGAGCATTGGTTATTATAGCACAGAATGCACAATGGCTAGAAAGCTTTGGGAAATATAACAAGCAGAGTTAGGCATGAAACATCCACTTTAAATACTGTCAAACTTTGAACAGCAGCAGCTCTAAACTCAGACTTTCCCTTTGGCACCTAGGGATCAGTCTAACAGGCAAAACCTGAGTCTCAAATTCAAACTCTCCCAAATCCTAGAAAATCCTGGATGCATTTCTGATGACAAGTAACGTGGTCCAGAATCTTTTAGACCACAATAGAGACTACAGCTGAGTGCCACAGTGAACATTTCAAAAAAGGAGCTGTTTGGCATGGCAATCATTAGTAGTCAGGGAGCCAAGGAAATACCAAATGTGCAATCTAAAAATTATGAAAGAATTACTTAATTACTAAAGTCTTTCCAAATAACAATAACCAAAAAACCTCTTCACAATATCAGGGATAAAAAGTAAACTTTAAGGCAAAGGGGTCTGTAGAACATGACTTTGAATGGGAGGAGGGTCTACTGCACCATACTGATATTTTATTATCAGGCTGTCAAGACCTGTTCTGAGGAAAATATATGCCAGGTGGAAGTTACAGCACAAGGACTACCTCCCAGTCCATGTTTCTTCTGTCATCTCTGCCCAGAATCTTCCCTGTATGTTCTCCTCTGGGGACCAATTGACCTAAAATACGCAGTAGTTCTGCCCCATCCAGCACTTCACTGTCAAGGCATAAATTCTGTGAATCAGGAAGTAGGTAAAGAGCTCTGTTCAATGCTAATCTATTTTTCTCTTCAGAGTGGTTATGAGAGGTGCTGGGATAGACACATGGTGAGGTGGTACACAGCAAAGCTGGTCTAATGGTCACAGAATAGAGTAAAACAGGGCATAAATGTGGTATAATTGATGGTTTTACCATATTGATATCTATTTAGAGCAGGTAGCTACCTCACAGAGAATCAGAGAATCATTAAAGTTGGAAGAGATCTTTAAGATCATTGCATCCAACCTTTAGCCTAACACCCTCAACTGCACCATTAAACCATGTCTCTAAGTGCCACATCTGCACATCATATCACCCTCCAGGGAGGGTGACTCATCCAAATTGCATCAGCTTGAACAGTACATATTTGGACTCAGGGTTTTTGTGCACTAGGGATGTATCATCAACAGAAGCGACAGTTGATTAATATGAGATCTGGACTCTGGTCTTCCAGCTCTCTACTACCATTGAGATCATTCTAATGCTGGAAATTGTTGGTATGTTCTGAATGGGAGGCATGGCAAAGTCTCCGTATCTGCTGTCCCCACTTCTAAATCCACACAAAGCTGTAAACCTTCAAAATGTTTCTGGTTCTGCAGCCCTAACCTGCCTAGGTCAGCTGGCAGTTTAAGGTAAGAGTGCAGGGTAGATGAAACATCTGCATAAAGCTGAAGTCCTCCACAGGAAAGACTGTAAAAACCATGAGGAGTGCTCCTCAGTCTCGGAGTAAGCAGCAGGAAGGCTAACGAGGAGTAAGATCTCAGGAAATACTCATTAAGGGTACATGAGAGCTGTTTTTTTCCATGTCCTCTGACAACTGCAGGTACCTAGGACTGACTGCAGCTTACACCGCATCAAACCCTGCAAACAGGAATGAAAATTGTGCACA
>VWZN01014089.1:612137-628496 GCA_013396955.1 Regulus satrapa | reverse complement strand
CCTTGCTCAGCCTCAGGAATTCCATCACTCCCGGTCTCGGCCAAGCCACCATTCACCACATGTTCCCCAGACTGGAGGGCCCTTACAGCCCTGTGGGATCACCGCACCCACCCTGGAGCCTCCAGCACTCCCTGCCAGCTGTGACTGTGACTATACTGGAGGGGAGAACCCTAGCTCTGTTTGTTATTTCACTGCTGTAGTTGCTATTGTTCGTTTGCCTTCTTAAACTTACTAGTAAAGTACTGTTATTCCTATTCCCATACCTTTGCCTGAAAGCCCATTAACTTTGAAAATCAAAATAATTCAGAGGGAGGGAGTTTTTTTTCAATCTCCATTTTCAAGGGAGACTCTTGTCTTCCCTAGCAGATACCTGTTGTCTGAAACCACAACAGCATTACACCTACTGTAGTAAAGTGAAATACTTTCAAAGGGGGGAATTTTAGTAAAGGGTTAACTGTTTCAACTGTTCCTGCAGGAACTGTTCCTGTACCTGAGTCACAGGAATGCCTAGTATTCGGGAGGTTTCAGCAAGGTAGAATGTTTGTAGTGATGGATATCAATGCTTAGGATAAGACTGGTACATGTTCATACTAGTTCAGGCAGAGCTCTAATGAAGTAATATTGATAAAGTTTTATAGTGATTATTGTTTAACAAGTGTGTAAGTTACAACTGAAATTGTATAAATATGTGCACCTTGAACATAGACAATTGAGCTAGATTTGGGTTGCTGTACCCCTAGTTCCCACATGCTTCAATAAAAAGCACCTGCATATAATCCATCTGTGATTATGTGTTTTGGGACACTAACAGTTTGACCTTGAATCTGCAACGTGCGGATGGTATCCACCAGTACTGGCCACACATCCATAGTTAGGTAACCCCACTAGATAGGTAAAGAAGGGATTGCTAGGGCTGGCTACCAGAAGGCACATAGTCTCTTATTTTGTGATATTAGCCAATGTAACCCAAACATTTTGTTTTGGGGCACTATCCAGGTGTTACTTGGAAGGAGGAAGTTGGAGCAGATGAGCAAGGCAATTCAGATGTTCATTGTTCTGGCTGGTCTTTAGTTGATGGCTGTTCTCTCTTTGAGTCTCCCCTGTTGTCCTTTGACTGGTCTGTCTGGGTGGTAGCAAGTCCTGATAGCGGCTGTAGGAGGGGCTTGATATTTTTTGCAGGAATCCACCTGGGTCCAGCACCTGTGGATACACAGGCATATCCTCTGCCCCATGTGATTAATGGGCAGAGTGCATAGGCTTGTGAGGTCTCCAGGTCCTTTATTAACACAGGTGTCTCTTTTAATTTTGCTTGTGTGGTATTAGTAAAGTGTCTGAAAATGGGTGGTAGTGGCCCCATAAAAGAATTGTTAAAGAAATTAAAAACATACACTGCCTTGGAGAGCCTTTCTACTTGTCTTGATTTGGATGGCAGGTGTCTGCTAAGGAAGGCAGAAACCTCCCTTGAGATGGAGAGTGTAAATGCCCTCCCTCTGAATTACTATGATTTTGACATTAATGGGTCTTCAGGCAAAGGTATGGGAATAGGAATAATAATTCTTTACTGGTATATTTAACAAGGCAAACAAACAACAACAACTATTACAGCAGTAAAATAACAAACAGAACCAGGGTTTTCCCCTTTGGTATAGTTACAGTCACAGCTGGCAGTCATGCTGGTGGTTCCCGGTGGACAGGGCAGGCACGGTGATCCCCACACGCTGCAGGGGCACTTCGGTGTGGGCTCGGGGAACACAAGGCAACGATGGCTTGGCCGAGACTGGGAGCGATGGAAGGAAGATAATTCCTGAGTCTGAGCGAGGTGCACCAAGAGTCTGTGGCATTGGCTGGAAATCATGGGGGCATCCAGGTGGGCCTGGGGTGTGGAGTGTTGAAGGGCGGGGAGACTCTGGATCGGCGCCTAAGTAGCAATGGGATTGCAGGGACTGGGGAGCGGCGACTCCAAGCAAGGCAGCAAGAGGCTGGCTTCAAAAATCCCAGGCACCTGCAGGGAGAAGGCAGAAGGAAGGTGAAGGCTTGAAAAGAATCTTCCTTTCTCTCTCTCCAGAGTGAGCATAGAGTGCCCCCACCCTGCCTTTTTACCTGAGCTGGCCCAAACTCTTTGTTTTCCTCAAGTACCCCCAAGCACCCACATTAGCATTTCTACACAACTAATGGTAAGTTAAAAAAAAAATCTACAGATGAGAAAAAAAGAAGAAAAAAAATCAAACAAACAAAAACCAAAACAACAAAAAGAAAGAAAAAACAACTCCTAACACCACCATTGCTAGGGCCTCCACTCCTCTTTTTTGTTTTTATCCTTTAGGGATCTGTGTGCTCTTTCTATATTTGATTGTCCAGTGGAGAAATCAGGAATACCTGTGTTATGTTTTACTTCCCACAACCTAAAACACTGCTGCACTTTGAATGGTATGTGTTCATGCCCATTGTCTGTTTTGATGCTCTGGGGGATGCCTAGCACTGAAAAAGTCTGTAAAAAGTGTTTAATAATGTCTCAGGTATTTTCCTCCATGTGTGCGGTGGTAAAAACCGCTCCTGAAAACATGTCAATGGAAACATGTAAAAATTTAAACTGACCAAATGAAGAGTATTGAGTAACATCTGATTGTCAAATTGGTAAACTGTTCAGCCCCCTTGGATTTATAACACTTCCCAGTGAGGGGATGGACTGGCGCTGGGAATCAGGACAGGAGCTGATAATCATGTGGCCTGATCTTTAGTTAAAGGATCTTATAAGACATGGAGCATTCTGATGAAAAAAGAAATTACTTAAACAGGCTTGATGGAAAAAATTTGGGAGGGTGATTTGAATGGGCATAGTGATGTGGTCAGCATGGGCATTACTTTCAGCTATTAATCCAGGCAAGTTAGTATGGGAGCAAATGTGTGTAACAAAATAGGCTTGTTTCCTTAAGGAAAGGAAGAAAATTAAGTTTTTGAGCAAATCATACAGTTTTTCATTGGAAATGAACTTAAGAAGGGAGCCTTCCACTCACTCCACAGTGCCTGCAATGTAAAAAGAATCTGTAGCTAAATTAAAAGGAATTAAAAATTTAGCAAAAACACCAAGAACCACTGCAGCTCCACAATCTGTAGTGATCCTTCTATGAGTTGAATGTCCAACTCGCAATTACTACTGTTAGGGTCTTTCCAGGTAATAACTGATTTATGGGATTTATCAGAGCCATCTGTAAAAAACAGTAAGATTGTTAAGAGGGGTGTGATTTTTAGGGGGTTTTGGATTAAATTCAAAGGAAGATGTAGTAACTTATGCTTTGGAAAGGGAACCAAGATTTGTCCTGTTAAAGCAGTTTGGAATATCTCAGACTGTTGGGTTAACCATTCCAAATACAGCCAAATAGCATTTATAAATATAACAGAAAGGTCATCATCTCCAGAAAGAGATAAAATTCAGGATCAAGCTTTCATGGTTAGTTGAGAGAGGATTTCAGGGCAGGTAGTAATCATTTTGGGCATCTGATAAGATTAAAAAATCCATTCAAAAATTAACAAACAGTCAAGTCTTTTTTCCATTGAAAAATTAAACTGTAAAAGTGTGGGCGTTCTCCTGAAATGGCAAATAAAAAAGATGACACTGGGTGGTATTGGTGGGCTTGTCGAGTGTGCAGTGCAGTAGCCACTTTATCCAACAGAATTCTGGCATCCAGCATTAACTCTTGAGGGGAGTTCAGGTCTGTGTCTCCCCTTAGCAAATCAAAGAAAGGAGCTAGAACATTGTTGCACCTTATCCTCAGCCACTTATAGGCCAGATTTACGGATCTCCCTCATTACAGTCCCTTAAACAACCCCACAATCAATATCCTAGCCCCACAGTGAGTTTGGCTCCAGCCCCATTGTGGCTATCACAGACCAAGGCAATATGCCAGAATTGCTATGATTTCAGGTGCAATCTTACAGTCCCCTGTTCTGCTCTACATATCCTGTTCCATTTTCAGTCACAATACCAGCCCCAACATCAATAGCACAGGCCTACAGTGATTTTAGCACTGAAATCCTACAGTCTCTAGGTGTGCCCTAGAGTTTCCATCCCATTTTTAGTCTTGATGCCAGCCTCACAGAGATTTCAGCTCCAGCCCTGGAGTCCCCTTCCCAGCCCCAGAGATTTCAGCTCTTGACCCACAAACTCTCTTTCACTGACAGCTCTGTTCTTCCACCTCCAGATGCATGTTTCTCCAACTCTTCCAGATGAAACTTCTCCAGCTGGAAAGGGCAGCATCTTTGTCTTGGCTCCAGCTCTGCAACAATTCACCTTTTTCCCCACATTCTCTATGCCTCCTATCGTCACCCAGATTGTGGTGTTATGTTGAATGTCCTGGGTGTAGAACAACTAATCCATCAAGTGCTTCTCTCCTGCTATATTTCTCTGAGTAAGAATTACATGAACTGTTTAAACTCTGCAGAACAGAAAGAATATGAGGGAAAACTGTGCACCAAACACTGTAGTTCTGAATAGTATAAGTGCTGAAAAGCAGCAAAGCTGAATGCTGTTGCTGGGCTTCAGTTCTTTTGCATAAAGAAGAATGAAGCTTTAGTATGTGAGCAGTCCCTGGTGCTATTTCATTTGGATCCTGACTCTGTGAAACTGAAAGATTTGGATGATACCTAGAACTGAGAAGGAAAGTGCCCTTAGCAGGGTGTGTGTTCGTAGTTTGATGGGTGTAGTTGAAATTTGTAGGCAGCAAGATCTTTCTCAGATGGCATTTTTGTGAGCTCAGGGGTTTTTGCCAGATATTTTCCAGTTTGTTAGCAGACTCTGAGAGAGCGAAAAACTTTGTTAAGGCAAAGGAGTTCATATTTTCCTTTGAGTGTGGTACAAAGACTATGCAGTTAGAAGGGGAAATCAGGGAAATCTTTTTGTGCTGGCACTAACGATTTGAAAATAGTGACGTTTGCGAATTGGCTCTGCCCTCCGGGTGGTTTTGAACAGTGGTGGTGCATATCCTTCTGTGAGTCGACACCGCCATCGTGTGGTTGTTTTGATGAGCGCTAACAGTGCCCAAGGAAAAAGGCAAGTGCTTTTCTGGTCCGGTCCCGTTCATGTGGGGGCTGTGTGGGGAAGAGCTCCCCTGTGCTTCGTGACTCATGGAGACTGACAGAATGGGCTTGTAGCGGGGAAGGAAGAGGAATCGTTTCATTGTTGCCTGAGCAGTTTATAGGCTGCAAAAATGCGGGAATTGCAGCATGGCCACTGAAACGCAGAAAAAGAGACTTTACAAACAAAGCAGTTTGCAAAGTAGGTATGTGTAGGGGTGCACATACCTAATGATCCCTGGTTTCTCTGTAATCCTTCCCCCAATTTATGACGTACCTTTCCTTTCCCCTCCCTATCCCTGGAGTGTTATCCCATTGGTTGGTGTTATGTTTCTCCCTGCCCCTTTCCCGAGGTTTGAAATTCCCGGGAAATCCTTTCCTCTGTCTCTTTTTCCTCCCGGATCCCAGCCTGGAATAAACATCTACGTATCCCGGAGGAGAAGCAGCCCTTTGGTCTTTCATCCTAGGTCGTGAAGGGCTCCCCTTACCCTCCCATTCACCATAGCTAGCCGGATTATTTTGGGAGGGACAAAGGGTAGTTACTTCAGGTATGTACTTTGCAGCTCTGGGCACACATCCCCTAAGGACATGTGCGCCTTCCATAGTTGGAATCCTGCCTTTTATCTTTACAAATTGGGGATTGCACAATACACCTAATACATATGCATTTCCTAGCCCCGCCAATCTCACCCATATTGAAAGGAACTCTTTTTCATCTTGCCCTGCACTCTGCTTCCTATAACTTTATCCCAAGGAACTTTTTCCCAAGTGACTTTGCCTCCTTTCTCCTGTGCATGTTTTGTGATATCAGCTTTTGCTGGTTCAGAGACTTTCTGGATTTTATCACAGTGTCTCCTCTTCAGCCTTGCATCGGCTCTGTGTGTGTCATGCTGACTTCCCTGTATCTCATAACTCTTTGCCCTGATTTAATAGTCGTAGACACAGAGAAATGCTTGACATTCCCTACACTCCCCCCCTCTTCCTTTCTCCCTTTTGATTTCTTGGTTAATTCTTTTCAATCCCAATTCTTAATTTTAAATCCCCTGTTTCAGTCACTTCCTTTTAGAATGTTTTCTCTGTGATTAGCTGCTCAACATGTAACTCTCATACACTGAACTGCATCCACCTCCCTGGAGATATGCACTTTCTCTCAAGCTCTATGTACCATCCTGTCTGCTCAGTCTCACAGATCCCAAATCCCTTCAAAACACTCAGAAGACGCCTGCAAAGAAAAAGTCCTATCACAAAAATGGTAGTGGTAGCTTTCAAAGACCCTTTGCAGTTTGTAAACTAAACAAAACATACTAGTGATTCACACGTTCCTTCTCAACTATATTTATCAGAACATTTTCTCAAAGGGGCAAAGTCCATTGTTTCTGCAAAGCATTTCCAGCTGCAGTTCAGACTGAGACGTGCCATGACAGAAAGCATTTGCTATGCTACCCTCTTCCCTGTGAAACCCCATATCCACAGCTCAATCACTGTCACATGTTTTCCAAGTGGCTGAGTCTAGGCAGCTAGAAACACAGAAAAAAGTGCTAGGACAGAAGACATTCTTAATGTACACACTTGTCTTAGTAGTATTAAAGCTGAGCACAATGCATTGAGGTTCTGTATCTTTCTTTCCAGATAGACCTGCTGTCACTTTTTTCACTCTCACATCTTTGTGGCACATGTCCACCAGCTGCACTTACAGATAAAGGCTCTAAAAATAACAGCCAGTGCAGACCTGCACCTTTCCCTTGCCCATCAAACTCACCAATGCACTCTCTCTATCTGTTCTCCGCTGCATCTACCATTGCCTCTTGGAGCCAGAAGGCAAGTGCAATTTTTTCCACAGAAGTCAGGAAGAGGAATAGGCAGCAGCACGAGTAGCTCTCATTGAACTGCCTACTTATGACTACCTCTGTGAATTCAGCTGGCAGGCCAGTGGCAGCCTTGCTTGTCTTGCAGCAAGTTCACTGCGCCCGTGCTCTTCAAGGCTTCATTCTTCACATTTTGAAAACTGTAGCACTTTCATTCTCCTGGAGGCGAATCTTCATCAATTGCTTGCGCAGAAAACTGTGCTGTCAGGGAAGCTGTCTGGGTTTTAAAAGACAAAGGTGTCTGCTAAGAAAGGCGGGACGTCCCTTGGAACAGAAAATGAAACCCCCTTCCTCCTAATGATAATTTTGAAATTAAGAGGCTCCCATGCAAAGATATGAGGACAAGAATAACAGTTCTTTACTAGCAAAAAAAAAAAAAAAACCAACAAAACAAAACAAAAAACTTAACAAAATTAATGAACTACAACTTAATAGGAATATTAAAATAAAATACAGTAGTACACAACAAATATTAACAGAGTTAGGATATGACCTGACACCCTGTAAGTCAGGGTGTTGGTAGCAGTCCAATTAAATGGTGGCTGCAGTCCTCCTGGAGTGACAGATTCAATACTGTTGAAGCAGTGATCCTCTAGAAGGGTGCAGTCCCCCTCCAAAGGTGCAGTGGTGGTGCAGAAAGGGCTGGTCTTCCTCTGGGGATCCAGCAGAGAAGAGAGGTGCTCTTGGTGTCCTGAATCCCAGTTTTTATTCTCTTGAAAATGCCTGGCTCCTCCCTCTGGGTGGAGCGCTGCACAATGGGATGATGGAATTTTATCAGTCACCCGATGGCACATTAAACAGAAGATATCTTCCTGGACAATGGTGGGTGGTGAAAGAGATAAAGAACACTGTCCCTCCTGGGCTGAACAGATGGTGACAGAATACACATTCCCGGTCACATCCTGCTTTACAATCTAAGCCATAATGGCCCATTAACAGAAGACAAAGATGGGTCTTGGAGAAGATAAAGAACACTGCCCCACCTAGGTTCAACAGATTGTGATAGAAAATACACTCTTGGCCACATCCTGCACCCATGACAGAGGCACTCCTAAGCATTGCTTTTGCAGAACCACACCTATATCCAGTTACAAGAAACACCTAACTTTCTAACGAACTGTTATATTACAGTGGGGGTTGTTAATCAGAGACATACAAACGACATGAACTCTCAAAGGTCCTTGTGACAAAAAGCCTCATTTATTTTTTGTTTTATAGGGCATTTGAATCTCCCAGGCCCAGACAGCCAATTGGTCGAGACCTCTCTCCAGCCCGCTCTCTGGATGTATCCTCAGGGATACATCTGCAGTTAGGGCTGAAAGACTTTGGGTGAGGGCCCCTGTATGTATTCAAATTTATCCAATCATTGCTCACCCAGGGACTTGTTTACTTCTAGGCTGGTTGAGTTTAGGGGGCAGCTTGAGACTAGCTGCAATGTGACACTGTTAAACCTTAAAAACTATGATGGGTAACAATTTGCTGTTTTGTTGGCACTAAAAGGTACAAATCCATTGCTTAGCCCTGTTCCCAAACATATCTTCATACAGTGTCGTTTTGATTACTGCTCTTCTGCGGTCATACCCACACCCCCAAGTAACCTGCAACCCCCAGGTCCCAGCGACCTTCCATTTATTGGTAAGGAGCTTCTTTACCAATACCTTAGGCTTAGATGACTGAACATCACTAGAAGATTGCAACAATAGAGAATTATTTAAAATAACAAGATTCTGAGAATTTGTGAGTATTGTTAAGTGGCTTAAAGTGTACAGCACCTTGGTTACCCTACTTCACAGGGTTTCACCACACATGCCCTCCTTTTGTTTTTCTAGCATGTGCTTTAAAGTGCCATCCTGTCCCATATGGAATGAGAAATACCAGTGTGGTGAAACACACCCTGGAGTTGTTAAAAGTATCAAGAACTCTGTGAAATGTATGCTGGACCATTGTCAGTCTACATTGTATGGGGAATACCTAAAGCAGCAAAGGCTAAACACCAATGTGCAATGGCATTGCGGCTTCTTTGCCCTGTGTAGACTGAGACCCATATGGCCAATGAAAAGGTGCCCACTGAAACATGTATATACTTTAAGCATCCAAATTCTAAGACATGTGACATGTGTCTCCCAGACTTGCAAGGCTCTCAGATCATGGGGGTTTACCCCCATCTGCAATGATGTAGTGTGGCCATGACAGTCAGCACAAGAGTTAACAATGTTGCATGCCTTTGTGTTTGCCAGCAGGACTTGCCTTTTTAGTGCTCTAACACCTTTATGAAAAAAGGGCCCAGGATGCTCTTACCTGTGTCAGCATGTCTGGTTGTGGTGCTGTCCAGGAAGGGCTAGTTAACCAATCAGCCTGATCATTACCCTCTGCTATAAAACCTGGCAAACTGGTATGACTCCAAATGCATAGAAAATAATAAGGACATGTTCTGGCCTTTGATTGCATGCTACAAACCTTTTAACAATTCAAATAGTGTGTCATTGTCAGTTTCTTTCAGTAATTCTTGATCCAACTGACTCATAAAATCAATCAAAGGGTTAAAAGAATTCAGAATCTAAGAAAGTAGCTAGAGAACTTTAGCAAGAAGCATAGATAGAAATTTAGTTAAAGATTAAAAATAAATTGATTGTTAGCTAGTGGACAGAGGAAATTACTAGTGGACAAAGTAAATGACTAAGGGACAAGATTAGCCAGTTGAATTAAAGAAGTAAGTTAGAAGTATTCATTTATCTTCTTAAGTTTGCTTAAGCTGGACAGCTCTTCATGAAATGGAAAAGAATCATGACTGCAACTGCACCCTGAGGCCAGCCAGTACCAAGATGGGGAGTTGGAGCGTGTCCAAGTGACCATGAAGCTTGCCAGTGGGTCAAAGAGAAGAAGGTCAAGGCGGGGAAGACCATCCTGACTTCATCCAACAGGACCACCGACCCATTACAAGCCCACCAACCCATTTCAAGAAACAAACTGTGCACACATAGAATAGCGGGGATAGGTGATACACATGTATAGGCGTATGATGCAATTTTATGAAGATGTAAAACTTTTGAAGATAAATGAAGAGCTGAGGCTTTGTGAATATGACTTTTGAGGGTCACCTCATATGTTGCCAGCATCGTAATAAACATAGCACTTTCTAACTCCAGTTAGAGAGGTTTTCTTTACTCTTTAACTCTGGTTAAAGAGTTTTTTTCTTTTTGTAGTGCATCACAACCTTAATATCTGTGGCATAGGCAGAATCAGACACAATCTTTAAGGGAGTGTGAGAAAATCATTGGAAAGACATAGTTAACAACATAACTCCAGTAACTGAGGTGATCCATTATTGTGACCTTCAAGTGTTTGCCATCCATTATCATCCTTCCAGATAACAATGGCTTCCCCCGTTTTCCCAAATCCATCAGTAAAGACAGTGAAACCTTTCAGGAGTTGTGACGCTTTGGTGATCTCAGTGACAATGCAGTGGTCCCACCTAATTGCACCAGTTCATGGCTAGGTAAGTGATCTGTCCTGCACAATTTTGTAAAGCACTTTGTAGTGCTGTGCTATTTGCAAAGCACCATTCAAAACTATTGCTGTGGAACAGGTATGATGATTTTTGTAAGATATTTGGTGACATTTGAGAATTAATTGTGCAATCAATTCAAATATGGAAGGTGCTGTCTTTTTTAAGTTGGTGAGGTTAAGAAAAACATTTTAGAATGTGTAATGTGTTGGACCACTGAATGTCCCATTGACCAATGATACCTGTGATATGTAAATCAACAATAACAGCAAATACTGTAACACAGAATTTGAGACATATCCAAATGTTTGCTATGGCCCATTCTACTAATTCAAGTGTGGGTTTTGCCTCTGGTATCAATTTCCTTGATGAGGTTAACTCAGGGTCACCTTTAAGGATGTTAAATAAAGGTGTCAGTTGTGGGAAAGTTCATCCTAAATAAGGTCTTACCCAATTAACGATACCCAAAAGCTTTTGTGCCTCATTTAAAATCTGAATTTTGGCTGAGAATTGAATTATTTGTGGTTATATGGTCTGATCCAATATTTTAATACCCAGGTATTTCCATGGTGTTTGTTGTTGTACCTTTTCTGGTGCAAATTGTAAGCCAAATTCTTGCAGTGCTTGCATCAATTCTGGCCAAATTTGTAAAAGGCCTTCTTTAGTTGGTGTTCTTATTAGGATGCCATCCATATAGTGATAACAATATGTTTCTGAAAATTGTTCTCTCACTATTGAGAGTGCCTGTGCAGCATACCACTGACAAATTGTGGGGCTATTTTTCCTGTGACAGTACATGTGGCATGATTGATGGAAGACACTGTAAAGACAAATTTTGGGGTATCATCTGGGTGTAAGGGAATAGTGAAAAAACAATCCTTTAAATCAACAATTAATATGACCCAACTGGCAGGTATCTTAGTTGGTGATGGCATTCCAGGCTGTAAAGCATACATACTTTCCATAACAGCATTCATCTTTCTTAAAACCATGTACCTGATTTCTTTTTGATTACAAAATCAGGTGTGTTCCACAGCCTTGAAGGCTTGATGTGATCTTGAGCCAATTGTTCCTGGACTAGGGATTTAAGGGTGTTTAACTTTTCCTTTTCAAGGTGCCACTCAGTAAATTGGTCTTGTGGGGACAATCTGCTCTTATGTGGTTATGTTGTCCACATCCATAACACCAACAAGACAACCCTACAGCTGCTGCAAAAGAATCAGCTAACAAAGCCATATTACCTGAAACCAGTCCCAACTCTAGCATACACATCAATTCAGTAATTTAAGAATGGATTTTCTTTTGGTAAAAAATCAATAGCTCTTTTGCAGTCCTCATCCGCATTATCCTGCACCAATTGTAGTGACAATTGATTTCTTGTATCATTATTTATTATTTGCCCATCCATGGCATCTCCCAGCCTCCCATGAGCTACATGCATGGCTCCCCAGAACCTTCTTTGATCGTATAACAGCCCTGAGTCAGCGCTGCCACGTCTGCAGCCTTCAACATGGCTCATACTCTCCTGCCTGTGCCAATGCTAACATCAAAGGAGGTAGGGATGCCCACAACTGTGGACTATCAACAGGGGGTAGTCCCACAAGCTGAGAAACTCCTGCCCCTAAATGTGCATCCTGCTTCAAAACCTCCAGACTCTGCAGCCCCTGGTCCTTTGCACATCATGGCCAGGTGGACTCAAGCATCATACACTGGACTGGGTTACAAAGCAACTTTGCTACCTGCTTGATGTCAAAAGGTGTTGTCTCATCAGCAGCTAAAAATAGTAGCATGCTTACTACTGCCGGAGACCCCAGTCCATGTTTGGTGGCTGGCTGATGCAGTTCAGAGAAGACCTGCCACTGAAAGGGAACATACCTGTTGGGTGTGATCCCATCAACCCTCAGTACAGGGAATACTCTAACTGTCCTACCTGCAGATGGCTGGCTACCTGATGACAATATGGGCATGGGCACAGAAATCCTTATCTCCTTCCATGATGGCTGCTAGTTTATCTGATTTCAAAAGCTGACTGGATCATATGTAGAGATGCTAACCAATACTGGCAGCACAGTGGAAATGTCTTCTTATGGAGCAGCAGTAATTCAGTTTTCCCCCATTGGGATACTGTAAGTCTATAAATGGAAAATATTCCTCAGGCTTCTTGAGCCCTAGCTGTGAATGCGGCACGGTGAGTTGTCCCTCAGTGCCGAGTGCCTGCAACCTCCCACCAATACTTCTTGCTTTGGATGCTCACGGCTCCACGTCAGTGCTTCCAGCCCTGAGCACCACTTGTTTTCTGGGTTCTGCTTGCATGCCATAGCTGTGAGTGGGCATGCCAAGAGGTGGCTGGGCTGCCCAACCAACTGCAGGCAGGGGCGTGCCAAGCACACCAATGGCAATACAGGGCATGGAGTAAAAGGATGGCTCTGGCGGCTAAGGTGCGAGTGGGCTCAGGCGCAGTGCTTGAGCACTTGATGCCGATAGCAGCGGCTCAAACGCTTGCAGCATGGGTGAACTTGTGCACAATACAGATACTGCTCATAGTGGTGGCAGGTAAGCTCTGGCAGCAACGTGGCAGGGCAGCTCTGCAGGAATAGGGATCCCAGATAATGGTCATCCCTCCCTTGGCTTCTTGCCCATCCTCCCAGCCCGCACACCCAATTGTGCACTCACTCTCTCCACCACTTTCCTGGCAGGTGGTGTTGCAGCTTTCGCAGTAGTGTCCAGTGCATGGCTCTGAGACACTTCTCTTTCCTCTGTGGAAACTTGTGTCCCCATGTCCCAGCAGCTTCCTCTATCTCCTCCCTATCCTGGACTCCCTGTTCAAACCTCCTGGGTTTTTCCTCATTCTATATTCAAACATTGAACCAGAATGGGTTTTGCTCTGNGTGCAATTCCATCCAAGTTTTCCTTCATTCTGCATTCTGGCCTTGATCTGAGCTGTTTTTTTTCTCATGCTGGAGCCCATGCACAATCCGTCTTGAGTTTTCGCCTTGTACTGGACTTTTGGTAAAGCAGTTCTGCTTTACCCCATTCTATATTCTGGCCTTGATCTGTACCAGATTTTCCTCCATTCTGGCTTCTGGACACAATCCAGACTGGATTTTCTCCAATTCTGGCTTCTGGGTGCCATTCTCTCAGGGTTTCTATCATTCTGAATTATGGCAGAGATCCAGCCCAGATTTTCCCTGGTTCCAGATTCTAGGCATAATCTGATCCAAGTTTTCTTTATTCCAGACTTAAGATATGATTCAGTCTGTGTTTTTCCTCATTCTGGATTGCATCCATGAGATCTGGCCCAGGGTTTTTCCCAATTCTGCATTCCAGTCACTATTTGGTTTGGGTTTTTCTGCATTCTGGAGTTCAGCTGCAGCCACACCAAACCCCCAGGACGCCAGGGTTCTAGTAGGGGACAGGGAGCAGTGTTGTTGGAAACGATACAAAGTTGTCTTGGGTTACAATGCAGGATGTGGCCAGGGTGTGTATTCTATCACCATCTGTTGCACCCAGGTGGGGCAATGTTCTTTATCTCCTTGACAACACATCTTTGTTTTCTTGCTAATGGGCCATCACGGTTTTGGATTGCCCTGCAGGATGTGGTTGGGGGTGTGTATTCTGTCACCATCTGTGGAACCCAGGAGGGGCAGTGTTCTTCATTTATCTCTTCCACCACCAATCCTTGTCCGGGAAGGTAATCTGTTTAATGTGCCATTGAGTGACTGATAAAATTCCATCATCCCATTGTGAAATGCTGCACCCAATGGGAGGATCTAGGCATTTCCAATGGAATAAAATCTGGGATTTAGAACAGCACCGGCAGCCTTTTCCACTGGATCCCCAGAGGAGGAGACCAGGCCCTTCTACACCATCACTGGATCTTCGGAGGACTGCGACCTTCTACAGGATCACTGCTTCAATAGATCCACATTTGTCACTCCATGGGGACTGCAGCTACCATTTAATTGGACTGCTACCAACACCCTGACTGACAGGGTGTCAGGGTGAATCCTGATTCTGTNCAAGGGAGGCTCCTGCCTTCCTTAGCAGACACCTTTATCTTTTAAAACCAAGACAAAAGTTTATATTTTTTTAAATATAACTTTAGTCAGGAGTTTTGTCCATCTTTGTCCAGGGGAAAAAGAATTTAAGTTTCCTTATAAAGAACCATTTCACCACTTGAGGCCTGATGAGTTTAACATCTCAGCAGACTGGAGGTAGCAGAGAAGATACACAAAAGATAATGACCATTAACAAACATCAGCTTCAAACATCACCCCTGGCATGGTCAGAGACACCTGGTATGGGAAAATGTAGGTAAGAGAACAGAGAATGAGAACCTCATTAACATTGAAGGCGAAGGGATCAGTAATCAATATGAATCAAAATACTAAGAACTGTGTAACTTGGGACCAATGAATATTGAAACAGTGAATTTCTCTGGGTTTTGACTGTTTAGGTATATGAAAAATCTAGTAAAAATCATGTGTGACAGATTTTCTTTGCACAACTGGGGCAATCTGTGAAAAAAAAAAATATTTCTGTTGCACATCCTGGCCAGAACAACATATTGGCCAGACTAAAGCAATGCCTCAATTCTCTAACACTAAAAAATGTTTCTGGAGAGTTTTTGCTTTTCTCATAGTTTCAGTGACATTGTCACTTCCAGCCAGAGCATCCAGATCAATGCCACAGGCAGGAAAGCTGTCCTGGGTTGATAGCCTTATCCCAAGCCAGAGTTTCATTGGAGGGTCATCAGCTTCCTGGAAATCACTTTAAGGAAGGATTGAACTTTGTTCTGCACTTCCCATCTGTTTCCCACATGAGCCAAAGTGTCAGGTCTGGGCCATACAGGATTTGAGCTGCCAAATGTCACCTCTGAGGGTGTTTGTAATCACAAACGTTCTTGAAATTACCCTGAAAGTATTTAATTTGCTTTTTCATCCCTCAGAATTTCCATATTTGATATTATATCCTTCAGAGAGGTTTATTTTCAAATAAGCTCTGAATATCCCACTAAGTTTCAGCTGGGAAAAGGGAGCTTCTGAGTAATTTTTTTTTCTCTCTGATATCTTACAAGCTGATTTAAATTTTAACTGAAATATCAGGCAACTCTTCCCTGAAATTGGGTTAAAAGAAGATTCCTACACATGGAGACAGTTATGCAGCACTTTATTAGGAAGCCTGGTGAGCCATAGCATTTGAGCTGCCTTAGTTGGAAAAAGCCCCTGTTTTAAAAGCTTTCAGTAACTTAAGTCCTTCTGAGTGCCAGTCTGTCAGTAGCAGGTTCCCATACATCCTGGGAAACTAGATAAGGACTCTTCTAAATACCATCTCAATTGGGCAGCTTTTTTTCCTGGAGAGATGCTCCAGCAGCATTCGGCACAGAGTATTTACGATTATTCCATAGGAACCATACCTATAATGTGGGATTGATCCTGATTGCTTACTCTGACATCATTAAAGTATTGGATTATGGAAAACAGGCAAGACAGTGGATCACTTATTTATATTACCCAGTGGTTTTTGGGCACGGCTCAGCAATTTGCAATGTGTGTGATTAGGGAGAGGAGCTACTGCATCCCTTACCAGCAAGGTAGGGGAAAGATAGCCTAGAGGAGGAGACTTGGAAAGGAATTGTAAGCTGAAAAGTAGCTCAAATAGGCCCTAAATTCCTGCAATAGTCTAGGTTGGAAAGGACTTCATAGATCATCATATTCCAACCCCCTATCATGGTCAGTGACACCTTCCTGGGGTATCCATGGAATATGCTCCAGGTCAGGCTGGTGGAATGGGCAAGGTTTTCTCCCTGAGTCCAGTCAGCAGCATTTTTGGGGTTTCAGTGGGAAGAAGCCTATGAGCTACACTTTTGGAGCTGGGAGGCTCCATGTTTAGAAAAGTTTCCAGCACCTTTTTTTTTTT
>VWZN01014089.1:588718-607112 GCA_013396955.1 Regulus satrapa | reverse complement strand
AAAAAAAAAAAAAAAAAAAGCCCTGCATCACAGCAAAATCCAACTGCCAAGGTGGGAAGCAGAGCCAGGCCTGAACACAGAACACAACACGCACTTCAGGGAGCGCCACAAATCCAAAGGAAGGTGCCAAGCCTGTTCCTGGCTCAACAGCCAGCAAGATATGTTACACAGGGACAGATGGCCATGTCACGCAATCCCTAGGGAAGCAACTGCAACTGCCTGAGCTAATATCACCACTTCCCAAATGCAGACAGGGGATAAGCTGGCTGCCATCTTCAATCACCCCCTGTGCATCTTCAGGGCCAGTGTCCTGGGACAGGACAATGGCCAAGGTTCCTGCTGCACACATCACCCTGTTAGCTGAGCAGCCGGACCCAATCCCCCTTCCCACTGAGAAGGTGATGCTGGTAGCAAGGCCTTCATGCAGCTAATAAGGAGCCAACCCCAGGAAAAAGCCCCCCTTAACTACCAGTGTGTCAGAACAGAGGCTAGAGCAGATGTCCCTCATGTTGCCAAGTTAGAGAGGGGACCAAAGCGAACATCTTCACTTCAAACCTACTGTAAACCAGGATTGGGGAAGGGAGTTCCCAAAAGTTCCCCATTCTCCTTCAGTCAAGGGGTTGCCTGCAGGGAGCAAGCCAGCAAGGAATGGAGGAAAGGTGGGCAGATATGGAAGGAGGTGGATCCCTGATCCAAAATCATAGAAGCCAACTGGTTTGGGTTGGAAGAGACCTGAAAGCTCATCTTGCCATGGGCAGGGACACTTTCTACTAGACCAGCTTCTTCCAGGCCCTCTTCAACTTGGCCTTGAACAATTCCAGGGATGGGGCAGCCACTGCTTCTCTGGGCCAGAGCCTCACCTTCCCAGGGAACAATCCCTTCCCAGTATCCCATCCAGCCCTGCCCTCTGGCAGTGGGAAGCCATTCCCTGTGTCCTGTTCCTCCAACCCTTGTCCGAAGTTCCTCTTCAGCTCTCTTGGAGCCCCCTTAGGTATTAGAAGTGCTTCTGAGGTCCCCCTAGAGCCTTCTCTTCTCCAGGTGAACACCCCCAGTTCTGTCAGTGGGCTCCAGCCCTTGGAGCATCTCTGTGGCATCCTCTGAACTTGCTCCAGCAGCTCCACATCCTTCTGATGCCTGAATCCCCAGAGCTGGATGCAGCACTGCATGGAAGGTCTCATCTGAGTGGAGCAGAAGGATCCAAAACATCTTGTTCCGTGGGGTATTACAATGAGCATTCAACTACCAGCCAGATCTACCAGAACACACAACAAAGTTCAACCACATTGCAAACATTTGTCCTTTCTGGCTCATCCTCATCCAAATGCTGTGGAATGCTGTAAGTCACAGCCCACCCAGCTGTGCAACAGCCCAACAGCACCTGCGCACACACACTGGGCTTTGCTTTAGGATACAACCCCTAGAGAGCAAAGGGATTCAATCGGGAAGTGTTTTATGCCCATTGGCTGCACTTTCATTAAACGTGGGCCACATCATGACCCATATGAGAGGAGTAAGAAAGACACCTGCTCAGACTTATCCCCGTCCATCGAACCCCCCAGGAATAGGAAGGGCAAGAGCAGCATGGCATGGGAATGGCTGATATTTGCCATGGCTCAAATCCTGTGCTGACACCAAGCTCACAAAAGGGCAAGTATGCAAACAGGAGCCCTCTCTGGTCATACCACTCCAAGCAGCTTCAGTCTTGTCACTGCTGTCCCAAGGGGCTGCAGCCATGTTACAAGCCAGGTCCTGATAACAGCAACTGAGCAATGAAACCACCGTATATATTCACACTGCAGGGGAGCCAACAACAAAAGGCTCAAGTGTTTGTACCTGACAAGATGACAATGAGAGACAAGGCTGCCCATTCGTTCAGAGGCTCTTACCTCGATTGACAACTAAGGTTCAGCATTAACACTCCCGGCAACGGTAATGATTTTATTGCCACACCACAGATAGGGAAACAGCAGACTAAGCCAAAGGAGCACCTGGAGAAGAAGCCAGGGCACAGCTCCCAGCTGTGCAGCACACAAACCCTAGTTTGTTGGGACCTGCCTGAGCTGCAGCAAAGCCCTTGGGCAGGCCAGGCCAGGCACAGTCTCAGTTCAGTCTGAAAAGGTCCTCCAAGCAAAAGGCATCACTTGCCCAGTTGCCTGCCCACAGAGGAAACAGCAGGAGATTCCTTCATTGGAGCACTGGAACTCCCAGTATCATTCCCCAGAAGGCTGAGACACCCAACCAGAAAATCCTTAGTTGGACCCACAAGGATCAATCATCATCAATCATCAAGTCCAGCTCCTTGCCCTACAAAGGGCACTCCAACAATCCCACTCTGTGTCAGACAGCATTGTCTAAATTCTTTGGAGCTCTGGCAGCCTTGGGGCCCATGACCATTCCCCAGAGAGCCTGTAATCAAACCCTGGCTTTGGTATACATACACACACACACACACACACACAGAGACACACATACTCTCACTGATCAAGCGTCTCAAAAGCTTCACCCAGCCTGTGGTGTTGCACTTCGCTGTTTAATGCAATCCCAGCCAAGCAACCCAGCAGGACTTCAATATGCCTGTGTCTCCAAGGCAGACATCTTAGATCATTGCTTTAGAAATCAAAAATTACTTACAGCTCATGGCCCTCCCAGCAGGATCTGCTCAAAGAACAGATATAGCACAAAAGATGGATGATGTATCACTTTTATATTACGCTCCACAAGAAGTCTCGAGTCCCAGCATTTACAAACCAAATATTCCTTTTCCTGTTGCTTTAGAAAGCCATCAGGGTTACAAAAAAGCTACCTCCTAGACTAGAAAAGGGGATAAAAATCAGGTAGTGATCTGGTTACAGCCTGACACCTTCATCCTATCTCCCATTCACTTAATGGGGCTCAGCACTAAGAAGGACAGGAGATAATGCAAATAAAAGTAATTCTTCATCATAGCATAACAGGCCTTTTGTTCTACAGATCAAAATCTAAGAGCAAACCCAAATATCCAGAGAACCCTAAACAGGGCAAACTCACAAGCAGGAGTCAAGAAGAAACACATAACCCTGGACACCATGTCAGAACAACCAGCCTGGGACAAGAGCATGAAGACAGCCAAGGCTCTTCCTCTGCAGGAGGGTTTACACAAGGTGATCTGAACTATCAGATATCCCTCAGGCACACTGCTGTTCCCCAGAATCTTTCCAGGCACCCTTTAAAACCAATGCAATCAATTGCAAAGAACAACCCTCTTCTTGCTTAAACATCACACTTAATTGCCTGAATAAAGCAGCCTAATTCCCATAAACATAATTATTCACTCTCACATAGGGACTCTTGTCTCACAGGGCAGGAAACAGAATGGTGAAAAGCTAAGAATATGCATGAATATTTAGAGCAAAGGAGACAGCGCAAGCTGGGAGGATTCCCAGTGGCATTCTATGGGAGGACAACTGGGCTCCTAACACAGACTGGAACTGGACTGGCTGACTTTGGAGCACAAGCAAAGTAACCCAAGTCCTTTCCAGTCATTAGGAAGAAAGAAAATTCTCCTGGTCCTCAACAACCAGAGAGTTTCTTATTCTTCCCCATCACTACAAGGGAAATGCATTTCATTACTTTGGTTACCTTAAGCCATTGCTCAGGGAAGAAGTCTTACCATGAGTGCCACAAAACTCCTTAGAAAAGGAAGGAACGCCAATCTAATGTTTCAAAATCTTCACTGCTGTAGAGTTAAAGCCTTGGCTGTGCCCTCTGTTACTTGGCAGGTGTAATGCCAAGGAGTGAGAACCCACAGAGCTTCAGTGGAATTTGTGGCTCCATATATTCATAAAACCTCTAGACAGAGGAGCGAATAATAGGACCAAGTTTACTGATGATATTAAGCTATTTAGGTAAATAAAAACAGCAGTTGACTAAGTGGACAAATATTATAAAAAGCTGCTAAACTTTACAGGGCACTTAGTCTATCTGGTTAAGAAAAATTAAATTATGCATGTGTAGAAAATCCCTACCCTAATTCCAAGATTATGGGTTCCAAACTGACCATTAACCATCAGAAACACAATCTGTAACTCCAGGATTGCCTACCCTGAAGAAAACCAAATATCAGCCCAAACCAAACCATACCACTATGCTGTTATACAAACCCAGAGAGGATCTATCCTCAGCAGAGTGTACCTCTGCTCCTCTCCAGCTCCACAGGCATGGAGCAGAACTGGAAAAACAACAAAGAAAAACACAGATGAGCAAGGGACATAAAAATATTTTCTTCTGCAGAACCACTGTGCTGTAACTCTGGCCTGGAAGACAGATGACTGGAAAGGTCAGGGTAGGCACAGAGGAGACAGTGAAATAATTGCTCACCACCTTTTCTCACACAAGAACAAGGGGGAATCATGAGGCAGACTCAAAGCAAACCAAAAGGACACATTTCCCCCACAAAACACATAATTTAGCTGAAGAACTGGAGATCCTCTGGATGGTCAAGGAGTACATCAAAATCTTGGACAGAAAAATCATGAACTGATAAAGACAAAGATACATCCTCGGGGTTATGTAAATTCCAAAGCCACATATTGCTCAAGAGAAGGAAAACCTTCAGAGATGGATACGTGCCTGTACTGTCCTCACAGGTATTTGCTCTCAACCGTGTTACTGCCAGGTCATACAGGGTTTTCTAACTGGAAAGAGCGAGCAGGGATACCCAAGCAATGTCTCTTCTGTGCCCAGCAGACATGCAGTTCCTGCAGCCACATGAGATGCACTTACAGACCTTGATCTGACTCACTGCAGCTGTCCTGGTATTTGAGACTTAAACACTACCTCCATCGCAAATAAGACAGAAGAGACACTTTATGCTACAAGAAAAACACACCACAATATTCTGTATTATGAGAGGACAAAAGGCAATCTATTTGCCTGCTTCTGTCAGCCATGAAGAGCTAAATTAATTCACAAGCTCAAGTAAAAGAGCCAACACCCTATAGCATGTCCCATCATTTTACAGCCACTTGAAATGGAACACAAAATCACATTCACTGAAACAGAGTCGTATTTCCCCTTTTTTTTTTTTTTTCCTTCTCTAAGAGTATCAAGAACATGGCTCTGGAACCAGCTGAACTCCAAATCAACAGCCAAACAGCTGGTGATCAGGGCTTCTTGATTTCCTTAATTTTGAGACGATGATCACAAAAACGATTAAATTGTCTGAAGGTACCATTTTACAGAGGGTACCACAAATAGCAGAGCTGAGATGGAGAGAACAGAACCTTCCCCCACTGTGCATAAATACAAAAAAGGAAACTAAAGAATGTGGTTTCCTTTTCCCCCAAGATTAGAAAGAAAAGACAAGAGTTTTAGGTAGATTTTATCTAAGTCTTCCAAACTGGGATTACATTACAATAGCTCTGCAGTTAACTACACAAAAAAGCAGGTCAATATTGTGCTTTTAAGAAAAAAAAAAATCAAATTATAAAGAACCAGAAATTTTCAAGTTCTTGCACAAAACCCAGATGGCTCATTATTAACTGCTCAAACATGCTGTTATATTACTTATATGGCAATTAAAAAGACTCATACTGGGCACTAGTTACTGGAAGGAGCTACAAACAACTCTATCCAAGCTGATGGCTGGGACAGAATGACCATCCTTGTTTAACAGGGACTAAGAACTGCTGTGGTAGAGCAGGGTGCTGGCAGTGTTCTGGCTGCCAAGCCTCCAACGGTTTGTACCACTAAAGAATTCGTTATTAACTCACAAAGCCATAAGACAGGGCAATTGCTACCAAGTATAAACCAGAACATGCAGGAAAATGAGAGGACTAATTGTGGTGAGAATGACCACACAGCACAAAACAAGGAGCTTCATGAACCTGGGACAGAAAAGAAGAAAGCAGCTTCTTTCAGGCAAAAAGCTGGTGCAGAATTAGTTTCAGTAAGAACAAGGAAGGAACACTCTTCATGGAGCTCTCTTGATGGACCTGCCCAGAGATCAAAGCGCTTTCTTCAGACACTAATCGGATTTCAGCAATGTCTTGTGACCCAGTGTACTTCTGCACTAGGGAAAAATCCAGGGAACTGAACTAAACCATGCCCTGGGGATTCCACTGAATGAAACAGCTTACAAAGAGTTTTGCTTGGAAGGCAAGTACTTTTTCTGGAGAAGCAGCTGTTAATAAAATAACCTGAAATATATACCTGTGTCAGTAGCTCATAACCTCACCGACAGGAAGTTATCCAGAATTCTTGGAGGAAAAAATAAGAGGAAAAAAGCAAAGCAACCGCCACTGCTGACACCTTACACTCTCCCTTCTGCATTCCAAGCCCTCCACAGTGTTTCTAAGGAATTTATCAGCTATAAACATGCAATTTATCACAGAATCACAGACTGGTTTGGACTGGAGGGGACCAGAAAGCCCACCCCATTTCGCTCCCTGCCACAGACAGGGAGACCATCCACGAGACCAGGCAGCTCCAAGCCCCATTCAGCCTGGTCATGGACACTTCCAGGGATCCAAGGGAAACCACATCTTCTCAAGACCTCAACACCATTAAAGAAATTAATTTCTCCCTAATACCTAATCTAAATCTACCTTACTTCAGTTTAAGGTCATTCCTCCATTTTAATTTATTTGCTCACGGGGAAAAAAATGGTTTTTTTTTCATTTTAAGACACTCATTTGAAGTTATGAATATGTTCATAATCAATTCAATTAACATTTTTATAAGAACAAACAGTTCAGGGTATTCTGCAGCTCAAGTTAAAATAACCCAGAGTGGGGGGACACAAAGCTTTGTCCACACCGAGAGGGCAAGAAGTAGGTTGGGAATAAGTTCACAAGAACAGGGTGTGGAATAAACTCTCCCTGCTCAAGGCCATACCTCTAAGAGGTGTGAAAACCATTGCACACTCTGTCTGGCCCAACACTTATCTGAATCCTTGAATCCTAGAATGGCCTGTGTTGGAAAGGACCTTATAAATCTTCTAGTTTCAACCCTCTTCCATGGACAGAGATAAAACAATTGAAAAAATGTAAACAGTGCATCTCAGCAGGCCTTAAACCAATGTCAACAAGTCAACTTTAAATATTATTTTATAATATTTACAAAAAGTACATTAAAATACTATTTTAAAGACTTCTAACACAATACTAATAGTGAGAGACAGGACTACAAGTTAAGTGCAAGTGGATTGCTCTTCACTGCTCTGATTCCACTTCAGTTGCAGTGAAAAGGCTCCCAGCTGCTCCTTTTTTAGGGATGAGGATTTAGGGATGACAGTTTTCTGCTGTCTCACAGCAGAAAACACGCATTAGAGCATCATACAGATCTAAGTCTTCCCTCCAGTTTTCTCCTGTCTTTAGACTCAGCTAGAACACAAGCAAAAATCTAGGAGTACTGCTAAGAGCTGGCTTAAAAATATCATACACACAAAGTATTCCTTACAAACAGTCAGTGCCAAGCCACTGGAATAAGCAGGATGGTTTATTTCCTACATTCATGGGCAAATATACAAGTATGGACACAGACTTACAGGATTTAAACACCCTGGAAATAAACTGAAACCATGTGCATTGCTGAACAGCACAGAGGAAATTGTCTTGGTGCATCAATCAATTAATTTCACTATGGCCAGGATTTGGAGCAGAAAACAGCAAATAGCCCTGGAATCACCAAGTGACAGGAACAAGTGTTCCCTTGCTGTCACAGAGAACAGTTGGCTTTGTCTAGATACAGAATATCCAGGAATTGAATCTTCTAGTCATAAATACTGTCCTGTGGAATATGGTAAAGCCAAAGCAAATGCAGCATTCTCCAGGACAACTCCAAGAGCAGGAGGAAAGAGTCCACGCTATAGGGAATAGTCTCTCTCCTCCCATCTGAGATTACAAATAGGAAAGAAAAAAAGAGCTTTGTAAAATCCATCAGAAAGCATTCATGTATTCCAGTGACTGTGAAACAGCCCACCCATTTCAATCAGACTCATACAACACCTCTCAGTTTTCCCTTAAATCACATGTTCCAAGGAGACAGTGACACTTGCCACTATTAATACTCCTTTAACCAGCAGACAGCATCAGCTGAGGCACAAAGCAGCATAGTTCCAAAAAAACCAGATCAAATCTGGCCAATCCCACCTTTGTGCTTTGAGGTTGATCTTCAGCATGACAAACCCCACCAAAGCCCTCCCCATCCTGCACATCTCAGCCTGACTCAACACTCAAAGTCTCAGCACAAAGTGTCTCTTCTCAGTTGCAAACCTGACCACTAAGCACCCTACACAGGACTGGTGTTTATGAAATAGCCTTCCTAAAGGCTGGAGATAATGGGTTATGAGATAACCCTTCCTAAAATCCCTGGAACCCATGAATAGCTAAATATCTCAAGCTCAAGCAGGCAGAAAGAACCAAAATAAACTTCCCTTAGAGTTTCCACTGATCGTGTTTCCACAAAACACAAGATGTCAACCTTTCACACCAAGCAGATCATTATGGGAGATCTTTACACCAAGATCACTGCAAAATTCCTAGAAATCCAACGGCATCACCATAGGGCAGGAATTTGTGTTGTTCTTTTGGTTGTTTAAAGCAAAGATAAAATAATTCTTACATGGAAGAAGTCAGTGACAAGCTCTACTATAAAAGCACCTTTTCTGGGTTTTAAGACTGCTCCGGGCAGGATTGCACGGTGAGTCAACTTCACCTTTTTGGGTCAGGAGAATATTGAAACATTTTTAAAAAACTAGATTAGTAGAGCAAAGCAACACATGGAAAAGAAATGGGGATTAGCGAAAGAGGAACAGAATGGGCACAGGCAACAGGAAAGGAGAGGATCATTTCAGTGCTTTCAACACTGAACTAAACTACTTACCCCTCTCCCTTCACTGGACAATGGAAACAGCATAAACACTACATATTTTTTCATATCATTTCTTAGACCTACTTTAGAGATTCTGAAGAAATTACTAACAGTAAGAAGTAAAAAAAAATATTAAAGAGTTCCCAGACTTTCACAAGAGATCATCCATCTGCTCAGGCAGCAAACAGGAATCAAACTGCAAATGAGACAAAGATTTGGGCAAGTTGAAGCCAAGTGAAACAATTTCAGTTTGGGAGAAGTTTGAAACAAGTCAAACCTTGAAACATTGAAGCTTCAAGGAACACAACTGCAGAGCATCAACATCTCACACTGCCGGAAATATAAAAGAGCTGGGAGCAATGAGATTTCCCCAGTACAAAGCAGCGCAAAAAGCGAGCTGTTGCCAGAGCTGTGTTTTAATTTTCTTCTTTTTCTTCAGAGTGCTTCGACTCTGGTTCCTCATATTTTTTTTAAATTCAGGTGATTACTTGAGATGCTTCAAGCAGACAGAGCATGGTTTGGGCTTTTTGGCACCTCTAGTCTCATGGTAGGAATCACTCCAAAAAAAAAGAAAACCCTCCTTCAGCAAAAATAACTGGTCCTCAATGAAACCATGAAAGAGAAGTTACAGAAACCTTAACCACATTCCAGGCTGTCTCAGTGAGTGACTGAGGAGGTCAAACTCTTGTCACCTCCACCGTGCCGATGTTACAGGTGCTCAGAGCATAAGACACAAGGTGAGTAAACAGCAAAGAGTGAACACCAACTGTGTTTACACAACTCCCTTCTCCTCTGAATTCAAAAGACCTATGACTAAGTTCCTTTGCAGAGAAAGGGTGCTTTCCTAATCAACTGCTGCTGCATGCACTAGAACATGGTTCAGAAAGGCAGCACTGGCACTGAGACTGTTGCTGCTGCTTTCAATTCTCCATACCAGCGTGTCTCAAGAAGCAAGAAAGGGGAGGAGACCTCAAAATGCAACTTTGATGAATAAAGATGAATAAAGGGAAGATGAATAAAGATGGCTTACAGCTTTATGAAAACTGCTAAGCCTCCAGTAAATTTCTGATTTTCAGACTTTACACAGCAGACACAGCAGCTTTGCAGAATAAGAGGCTATCATTCTGTCTGCTTTTCCCAAAGCTTTCTCCTCTGTTTTCCTCATCCTTCTGCTTATCCGTACTTAGTATTATCCATCCATCCATCCATCCATCCATCCATCCATCCATCCATCCATCCATCCATCCATCCATCCATCCATCCATCCATCCATCCATCCATCCCCTGTCCTTAAGGAGCATTTTGCCCCTTCCCCTGCATTCTCTCACTGTGCCAAGGTCACACTCTCTAACAATGCTAACTGTTGTTCTCTGAAGTCAGGTCTGGAGGATCTCAGAATCCCATGATTTAGGTTGGAAAGCACCTTACAGATGATCCTGATCCACCCCCTGCCTTGTGCAGGGACACCTTCCACTAACTGAGGTTGCACCAAGCCCCATCCAACCTGACCTTGAACACTTCCACAGATGGGGCAGCCAGAGCTTCTCTGGGCCAACTTGTGCCAAAGCTTCACCACCCTCACAGGGAAGATAAAGGCTGGATAACAACTGAAACAATTCTAGGAGGTGAAATCACAAACAAATCAGGTCCTCACAAATACCAGTTTACACCTTCACACCTTGCCATTTATTATTCCTTCCTAAAAGACTTTCTCCAAGCACTGCAAGTGACCACCTTTGTACTTAAGTGTTATTATTTATATGATATTCCATTTAAAAAATATATAAAACAATTTAAAACTTCATTCACTGTCACAGTGAGCAGCTGCAGTTCCTGAGTCTGTTCTTCAAGTCTTGGGTGAAAAATTGCTAATTGCTCAAACTACAGAGATCATCAGGAAACTTGGCAAACTCCCAGCCAGCTGTGTTAATGCTAATTTTGATCATTATAATTTTGATCAAACATAAGCCAGACCTACATTGAGAGGAAGGGCAACCCCAGGTGATTTCACTACAGCTGAACCCAAGTAAGATTCAAAGCCCACTGGGTTCCTGAATTTGGGGTAGGATTTTCAATTAATGCATTGAAAGGAGTAGTTGATGACAGGAGGATTTGAAAGCAGCTGCAAGGCAAGTTGTGAGCTCAGCTCATGTGCCATACTGCTGGGAGTGCCATGCAGGTTACAGCCCACTGTGACCCCAAAGAGAGCAACGAGGAACACAATGATCATGTCCACAGGACAAGCAGTCACAGACTTCAATCACTGTGAGGGAGATTTAGGTTGGGCATTAAACAAAGCCTCCTTAGAGAAAGGATATTTAAGGAGAGGGATAGATTGGCTGGGGAGAGACAGGAACTGCTGTTCCTGGAGGTTTTACAAGTGGAGAGAAACATCTGTCATGCTGATCCCACTGTGTCCAGGGGGTGGATTAGCAGCCATTCTAAGACCTGGCTCTGGTTTCTAACAACATCCCAAATGCCCTGCTGGTCTTCAGCTTCAAACTGTTCTGATTCTGGAACTGATAATGGCACAGAAATAAATTTTGTTTACATCACAGCACTCGGTGAAGGCTGAGATTCAGCATAACCAATATGCAATCGCAGGCGGAGCCTGGGCAAGGCTCCTCACCCTGCTCTGACAAGTGCTGGCACCCATTTCATAGAATCATGGAATGGTCTGGATTCGAAGGGATGTTAAAGATCATCTAATTCAAACTCCTTGCCATGGGCAGGGGCACCTTCCATGATCCCAGGGTGCTCAAAGCCCTGTCCAGCCTGGCCTTGGACACTTCCAGGGATGGGGCAACCAGAGCTTCTCTGGGCACCCTGTGCCAGGGCCTCCCCATCCTCAAAGGGAACAATTTTCTCCTAATATCCAACTGGAACCTATTCTTTCAATTTAAAGCCATTCCCCCTTGTCCTGTCTCTGCAGACCCTTGTAAATAGTCTCTCCCCATCTTTCCTGTGGACTCCTGTCAGGCACTAAAAGGTCACAATTAGGTCACCCCAAAACCTTCTCTTCTCCCAGCTGAACAATCCCAATTCTCTCAGCTTTTCCTCGCAGGAGAGGTGCTCCATCCCTCTAATCACTTTGGTGGCTCCTCTGGACATACTCCACCCCAAAGAGAGGCAACTATTTGGGCATGGATTCCAGGTACAAGGAAGTAGATAGCCAAAACGCAGGCTAATGCCCACAAGTCCACCCCTTCACACCCCAGAGCTTGTCCAGTGCAAGGCAGCCCCCTGCACCTCTTGCCCCACAAATTTCAGACAAGACACACAAACATATTACCTTTTTAACATTTTCTTCCTCCTCCTGACGTTTCTCGTAGTGTGAGAAGTCATCAAAGATGGAGGTGGTGTGCTTGTAGGTGGCAATGATTTTCAACACTTGCTTAGCCTTTTCCAGAGGCACCTCTTGAGTGTCCCTGGAGTTGGTCACTGGTTTATTCTCATTGTTCTCTAGGCGGATGTGTCGCAACTGGCTGTTGGGAACGTCCTTCACAAAAATCCACCTGATATCAAAACGTCCCTTCCATTTGTCCTGGGACCACACACCTGCACAAGTGTTATAGTCCACAGCAGATTTCATTTCTGCTACGCCGCAGAAGTGACCACTACCATTGACACTG
This sequence comes from Regulus satrapa, assembly GCA_013396955.1. Lineage (NCBI taxonomy): Eukaryota > Metazoa > Chordata > Aves > Passeriformes > Regulidae > Regulus > Regulus satrapa. Next base: position 594,630 of record VWZN01014089.1, on the reverse strand, counting down.
AACAGTAAGTACACAGGGCCCTTCCCATTCATGGAGCGATAGGCTGCATCCAGTCTCTTGTTGCCATGCTCCGTACTGCACCAGATGTTGTATTTAATGGAACGGTGGATATCATCCTCAGAGTAACTCTTAATGATGAAAACTCGCCCATGCTTTGGGTTCCAGTCAAAATCCTTGGGGTTGTAGTTGTTGACAGATCTCAACTTCTCCAAGACCGGGTGTGGCTCTGAAGGAGAACTAGAAGTGGCCTGAGCCTGTCCCACTCCATTACCATCCACTCCATTCTGGCCAAAGCCGTTGCCACGATTCCGAGGGGCAACCCAGCGAGTAGACGGTGCTGGTGGCACAGGCAGTGGGGCTGGTGGTGGCAGTGCCTGTGGCTGCTGCCCACCTGGAGCTTGGGTCACTGTTGGGCTACTATTGATCTGCTGGCCCATGGGCTGCGGAGACACCTGCGCTGGCTGCTGAGCAAGATTCTGGACCAAGGCCTGTGACGGGGCTTTTGCCACTGGCCCTTTGTTATCCCAAGTTCCGATATCCATGTTATGTTTTATGGGAGGCGGCGGAAGACTTGACCCTGCAATGCCATTCTTGGTCTTCAGCTTGGGCTGCTGCTTGGCGGGTTTGCTGGCAATATCGGCCCATGAAGTCGGCTTTGGTGGTGCAATCGTTGCTGGAGGCAAACTGTTTGACGGCACGATATTACTGGTGATAGATCCGCTCCCCACAGCTGAGCCGATGACTTTTGGGACACTGCTTGCCACATCCGTGCTGCCCAGCTTGAGGGCTGCCATGCCCTGGTCAATGGTGTTCATACCAGGAGCCTTGTTCAGGGTCTCATTAGCAAAGGCTGACTGCCCATCAATCATGGCCCCTCCCAGTGAGCTGGGAGCATAGGCATAGTTGCTGCTGTAGCCAGAGCTTTGAGTAGATTGTCCCTGAGAACTGTTATTCCCCCAAGCTGAAAAGTCAATACCACTTGGAAAGAAGTTAAAGCCATGCTGCCCGAGGAACGGAGTGCTGCCAAGGGCCCCTGGCTGCCCGAACATGGCGTCGGGGAGGAAGTGAGGCTCCCCGTTGCTCAGCTGTCCATACGAGGTCAGGTAGGGCATGGGGGGATCTCCCCCTGTGGACCAGGCAGCTTCACCTAAGGAGTAGGAGAATCCAATGGAAGGACTGAAGTAGCTTGGTAAGTAGGAATCAGACATTGCAGTGTATGCATTATTCTGGAAGAAAACCACAAAAACATAAGCACTGAATTGTTAGAAGGGGTTGAACCAATTTTAAGGGACCAGGAATAAAGGCAACTTAAGACTTTGCATGCCCCACTCCTCCCTACCTTAGGGCTGTGCAAATAAACCAGCCCAGCCTTGAACACCTCCTTTGTTACAAGGGCTGTAAAATCTGTTCCATTGCCAGAAGGGTTAAAGACAAAGCTTCCCATGCCAGAAGGGGAGTGTGTTGTGTTCCTGACATATGGTGTGGGATTGGACACTGGGAAGAGCTCCTGCTCAGGCTTTAAAATCCAGCATCCAAATATCTTCTGCTAGTAGCTACTCCCAACAAGGGTTTTTTTTCCTGCCTGTGTAACATACTTAACCCTTATTAGAGTGTTCCAGGGAGGATTTGGAGAAAGAATGCGGAGAGAAGGGGAATAAGAAAGAAAAAGATCCAATGGAAACACACTGCAAAAATCACGAGTTTCTCTGATTGCTTTCCTTAAACTTACTAGCCATGAAAACAGCTTTATTCCTACAATTTAAAGTTCCACACTTCACAATATTCCAAGAAATTGCAAACGAGCAGGGATTTAAGCCTATTCCTCAAAACACAAATTTCTTCAGTGCTGTTGGCACACACTGAAAATAATTTGAAAAATGGGAAGTAATCAATAGAAGCCTTTTACAGCACAGTGACAGCACCAGCACAAGCAGCTTACAAATCCAGAGAGGAAAAAAAAAAAACAAACCCAGCTTCATACCTTGATGTACCTTTAAACATCCAAGGAGCCTTTAGGTTACAAAAAACAAATGCCTAATTTGACAGTTAGGGAAGACTCAGACATCCCCAAGATTTGCTTACATGAAAAACATCTGTCATTTCCCATTCAAAGCCAGGTGCCCTCCAGGGAGTGGTTTCAGCCTGCTAATGGACATTATCCTGAGTAATTTGACTTGTGAGCAACAGTCTCATGCTGCCCAGCCCCTAACACACCAGCCCAGTGCAGATGAGATCAAGAGACACATTTAATTCCCAACTAAAAGCTTAACTTGCAGCAGGCTCTGCTCCATTTTTTGTTGAATCATGTATTCACGTGCCAAGCGCATCTCCCAGAGGACTTTATGCCACAGAGAAATCCAGGGAGTCTCTCAAGATGGCTCTGGCACCCTCCAGAAATAGCTCGTTTCCCACTCTTCTACTTATAGAAGGGCAACAGGTTTGGGGCTAGCGAAGCCCCAGCTTTACAGGAATTACTTAACACCATGTGTTCAGAGACAAGATTTCTGTGATACTGCCTTAAAACTCAAGAGATGCTCTCTTCAACCTTTGCTTTCACAAAGGTCTTCCAAAAGCAAACAAGTAGAAAGACTCACTCTCATCCAGGGTTCTACTAAGGAACTCAATCCTGCTAGACCCAGGACTCAGTATGCCCAAAAGCACCAACACTGACACTAATTTGTAAGACAAATGAAAGAACTTAAAACTTCTTATTACTATTTTGAGCCAGCAAAGTCACTTTATAAGTCAATCATCTCAATGATAAGAGTAACATTTTCTCTCCTGAACTCAGCTTTAAAGAAACAGGAAAATGCCTGCCCATCCCTAAACCCGAGGAAGAGCCATCTCCTCTCCACAGGAGCACTCGAAGCACATCACTATCAGATAAAAATCTTCCTCTTGTCACCACAAAATATTTTCCCACTTGTCAATTATGTTCAACTTTGAAATATCTAAAACAGGTTGTATTAAACTATGACCTGTGGAGTATTAAGCAGCTACATAAGGAGGGAGCAGAGCAATTCAGGAGTTGTGCACAGGCAGCTCAGAGAAGATTTGGGACACAGTCACTGTGTTCTTCACCTGAAGATCTCCAACACTGCTTTGTTATCAAACACAGCACCTTGCTCTGCTCCCCTGCCCTCACACAGCTGACACACTTGCTGATTACCATGCAAATAAAACTCCACCAGATTCTCATTTTCTCCATGACTAAGACTCTTTGCACAGTTATTTTCTCAAGTTCACTGTTCCTCTTCACCTCAAGCCAGAACCAGGGTTCTGAGCCTCACTGTTGAGCTTTTGGTTTTTAAAGGGTTGAAAAATCATTTACTGTGTATCTGAGCTTTAAAATACACAGTAACCTCGTGGGAACTAACAAGTAACAGTCCTACCTCAAAGAATAGGTGAGGAATAAGGAGCAGTGAAACTTTACAACATGGTTACTTCATGAGTGTGAGGAGAGAGAGCTCAAGAAGCAACCCCCAAAACACACTTAATTGAATTATTCAGAGCAGTTTCTCTAAGTTCCTTTCCCATCTCCAACAAAGAGGTGCACCCTTGGATGCCTGTGTATTTTTGCCTCTCTCCAGACTGAGCTTTGGAGGTTTTTAACTCTATTTTATAGAATATAAACTAGCAACACAGCACAATGAGGAACTGAGATTCTCTCAAAAGTTCCACTCCAAGTTAACTTGGTGGTTTCACCTTGCTCTGGCTCAGTTTCTGCCTCCTGGAACACATGCAATCACTTATTTATTTTTTAAATGAATTTTTACCAGCCTGAGACACACTAAAAGAAACTAAAGATCCAGAAATACTACATCAAAACATGTAAAATAGTGTAAAATACTGCTTTGCTTGAAAATTATAGTAATCCTCATTGTCTAGGAAACTTAAGTAAACCTGCAGTTTGTAGGAATTACATCCATATTCAGAAACAAGCTGGGAATTAGGGATGCTGAAAGCTAAGACAGAAAAAGCACATTAAATGACAGTTATTAGGAAGTACCTGCTTTTATTTAAGACTTGACAAAGCAATAATGTGCTCTTACCCTACTGAAGGCTGAATTTAGGCTTGTAACTTTTCAGGGGGCTGAATGCAGTGAGTTGCCTAGATGGACAGGCCAAATTCTTAAGATAATGAACAGCTGACAGACAAAGAATACTTACTCTCAGATTTCAGCACAAACTAGGAAAATAGTTGTTGAAAATTTAACTGAGAGAGAAACCTGCTCCTGTTCCAATAAAACATGCATCACATTTACATGAGAAAAATAATGTACTATCTAGTAAAAATATGCAAAAATAGAGCAAGAGGAAACTAGAACAGCTTATTTTTACTGATCACAACTAGAAGAAGAAACCAAGAGAATGAATTGACTGCTCCAGTGCTGTTACAAATGTTTATCTACAGTACTCAATTGTACATCTAATCCATCTGTTCTGTGTCACTCCCCTGCAGCTCATTAAGAAAAACAAACACCAGTTAACAGTGGTGTTACTCTAACAGAAAGCGAAGAGGAAAATTAGCTGCAAGTTTGACTTGCCAGGGTCTTGTCACAAAACTCCAAAACTCTCTGGCTGAACTTGTCACCAAAGTTCTCAGGAAGTCTCAACACTTGTATCACATGTGAGCTCTGAGTTTGTTCTTCTTTTTGTTAAGAACAGAGAAAACACCCTGACAGGAATCATCAGTTGACTTGCTGCAAAGGTAAGAAGGTTGATCTGATCCTCCAAAAGTAGGCAGCAGCCTCATGTGAAGCAACGTCACAACCCAACTCAGTACATATCTCTAGTGTAAAGAACCAGAAACCAACACAGGCACTATACTAAAACTGGAAGAACAGAAATGGTGACTTTGAGAAAATCACGCTGAAAAAAAGGAGCTAGACACCAACTCTAGGAAGTTCTCACAGCCTCAAAGAATTGCTAAAAACCTTCCTACCTCACCCACCACAATCTAAGGGTACTAAATGATCTCTATGGTAAAAATGCAGATGTAGGATAGGATATAAGTTAAGGCAGCCGGCAAACATCAAAATGCAATCAGTGGAGATGGGGAACATAGAAGGCAGCCAAACTCCCCTCCCTTGGAGCAGCAGGAAACCTTGGTGCTCCTGCCTGCAGTAGGTACTCACCGGGCGGGCCTGGGGACTCAAGTAAGGCTCAAAGTCATCATCATTCAACCCATCCTTCTGGTGCACAGAGCCATTTTGCACTGAGAAGAGATGTGTAATGTTAGAAAAACCTGGGTAATGAGCTCCCATTATTATCAGCTTTAAGTATTTAAAGCCAAAAGCCTAGACTATAAAGAACTTCTGCCAACTCTAACACACCACACTCAGCCCACGGCACACAGACACGTTCCCACCACAGTCATCACCTGCAAACTATCCCCAGCCAGCAGCCAGGCCTGGTCGCCGGGTTTATTTTCCCCCCAGCAGGTTTTAGGGAGACCCTCTCCCGGCGGCGGGAATCTCCCGCTCCCAGCCGGGCCCGCCCGGCCCCCTGCGATCTCACCTTTGTTGCCTTGGCCCTTGGGTCTCTGGCGCGACAGCGGCGACGTGGGGAGAGAAAGAAGGGAGAGCGGTGAGTCAGAGGGACAGACCCGGCCCGGTGAGGGGAAGAGAGAGCCGGTGTGGGTAACACAGACCCGTCGCAGCGGGGAAAGCCACGGCCCAGCAGGGACAGGCCCGGCCCGGGGAGAAATCCAGCCCGGCGGGGTCGAGCCCTGCGGGGACAGGCCANATAGGCGGGGGGACGCCTACCTGCTCCAGGAGGCTGCTAGCCGACATGGCTCCGCGGCGGGGCTGCAGGCAGGGCGGGGCCGGGCCGGAGGCGGCGACGCTTTGTCCGGTCCAGGCGGGCTCGGGGTAGTCCTGGCGGACTCGGGGCGGCCGCCGGCGGAGCGG
>VWZN01014089.1:576799-588688 GCA_013396955.1 Regulus satrapa | reverse complement strand
GACCCGCTGAGGTTTTAAGGCAAAAATTGGCAAATTCGGGACCCGGCTGCGGGCTCAGCCCAGCCTCGTTCGGTCGCGCCACGACATTTTAGCTTCCCCCGACCCTAGTCCAGTACTTCAGGGTGCGGAGGACACCCTGCAGGGGACATCACAGTCCTGTGGGACCTCCACCCAGCTCAAGGGGGCTACCTGGGTGTTGGGTGGGCATAGAGCAACCAGGGAGCCCAGATTCACCCCCCTTCCCGGCCAAGAGATAGCAACAGCTCCAGCAGGGACCTGACAGAATCTGCTGTATGCCTGGATTGGGGGGGGGTTCCTCAGAAGGTCCCTATTGCCCTTCAATCAAGGTGCTGCCTGCAAGAAGCAAGCCAGAAGAGAATGGGGGAAAAGTGGCTGGGATATGGAAGGAGGTGGATCCAAAACTACAGAATCCCAGACTGGTTTGGTTTGGAAGAAACCTGAAAGCTCATCTTGTTCTACTTCCTGCCATGGGCAGGGACACCTTCCACAATCCCAGGATGCTCAAAAGCCCTGTCCAGCCTGGCCTTGAATCCTTCCAGGGATGGGGCAGCTACAGCTTCTCTGGACACTCTGTGCCAGGGCCTCCCCATCCTCACAGGGAAGAATTCTTTCCTGTAACTCCATCTAACCTTACTCTCTGGCAGTGGGAAGCCATTCCGCCTGGTCCTGTCCCTCCAGGCAAAGTTCCTCTCCACCTCTCTTGGAGCTCCTTTAGGCATTGGAAAGGCCCCTGAGTTCTTGCTGGAGCCTTCTCCAGGCTGAGCATGGGATCTGCCTCCCACAGCTGTTCCCACCTCCACCCTAAGCCACAAAAGACTTCCCAGAGGCCAAGAGCAGCAGCGACCAGCCCTCACAAATTGGGGTTCAAGAATCCCTGCCGATCCCCAAGGCGACGGAGGCACTGCCTTTCACCTCTCCAATGAAAAAATCTGTTGGAGCTTAATTCCATGTTTTCATTTTAATGCAAAAAAATAACCAAACATTTTCCTGCCCTCCCCCCACCCTCCCCAGGTGTGTTTCCTTTGCTGTTGTTTTGCTTAATATTTCCAGCCAAGCAGCTCCCACCCTCCCAGCCCTCCCCAAACCTCTGCAGCTCTAAAGCCACCCGGTGCTTCCTCCCTTCCATTTTCCCAGTGTGGCAAAGCCCATAAGGATCTCCAACCACTGAAAAAAAGAAGGAAAGAGGGAAAACAGCGGGGTGCACAGTATTTCAGCAATGTGCCAGTTCTAACCCTGACAAGAAAGAGGAAAAGAAAAAAAACAAAAATAAAACCACCAAACAAGTAGCAACAAGCACGGAGCAGCCTCAGCACACAATGTAAACAGAAGCTGTCCCGATCCGAAATCCAGCTCTCCTGGAAAGCAACAGCACAACATGCTTTGTATACCCCAAAAGGTCCCTGCGGCGCTGAGCAGCCAAGGGGGAGGATCTGGGTTTGAGCTTGAGTTGGTATTTTTTGCCTTATACAAAAGGCTGAAGTGATCTTGGAGTCTTCAAGTCTTGGCAGCACCAAGCCTTGCCAGGCAGGGAAAGGGATGGGGGAAAAGTGCCATAGGAAGAGGAGGGATTGGTATACAGGGACCCCGAGAAAAGGTCCCAAGGCTTTGCAGCTGGGAAATCTGGACAAGGGAAGGGAGAGGGCAAACAAATGCAAAAAAATAGAGATATAAAAACAATTTGTGTGGAGGAGGAGAACATGGACAGTAAAATCATTGTACTGTCAGCCTCCCCAAAGCAAGAAAAATAATTTAAAAAATCCCATTTGAGGTGACAGTGAAGGGTCTGACAGAATTCCCTTCTCTGGGGAAAATAAAAATACAAATGAGGTACCTGTTCCACCCCAAATCTGTCACCCCTTCTCACAGCCACGTCCACACTCAAGCATTGTTGTCTTTCAAATAAAGTCTCTAGACCAGGGCAGCCCTGAAGCAGAAGAACCGAGGCATGGCTAGTTCCTCCTGGTTGGATTGTCCAGCAGAGATCTAGTCTCTCCTTGACTCTGCCACAGATGGTATTGTTCAGTGCTGCATGGAGACAGAGCCTTATCCACATCTCACATATTTCTCCAGCTTTGTTTTAAAAAAACNATATATATATAAAATATACAGTACATTTAAAATGGGTGGCTGGAAAATATGCTTAACGAAAAAGCCTGAAATAAAACAAATCCCAACTCTTCCCCTAATTGATGCTTGCTTTCCCCACTAGTCTTCCAAGACCACAATCTCCACATTATGGACCTGGTGCTGATGGTCTTCCACATCCCCCACCACTTTCTCCTCAGTCCTCAGCTCTGTCTCCAGGATCACAGCTTTGCCCTCTGATTCATCTGTGTCCACCTCAGGATCTGGCGCCGGGTCGATTTCTATGATGGTCTGCCCATCATCTGAGGTGCCTTCCACAGCTTGGATGGTGGAAGTGATGCCAGACTCCATGGCCACGAGTTCCACAGGGTTGACCACAGCTGCCACATTGGCCAGGGCCCCACTGTCCTGCATGGCTGCTGAGCTCAGCAGTGCCAGGCTGGAGGACGGGTGCAGGGTGACGGTGTCTGAGGAGCTGGTCTTGGAGGATGAAACCACGGTGGCATATCGAAAGAGCTGGGAGCCAGACGGCAAGGTATGAACAGTCACTGGGCTGGAGCCTTGGCTGAGGGTTGCCACTGGGATGTTGCCCACAGAAAACTGTTGTCCAACAGGCGCGATGGCAATGGGGGAGATGACAGTGAACTGAGGCTGCTGGATGGGAGTAGAGGGGCTGAGGATGGTGGCAGAGGCTGGGCGCTGCAGACGGGGTCTCTTGGGGGGTTTGGGAGCACTCATGGGCATCAGTACCACATTCTGAATTGTTTGGGACTTGGCCTTCTGGTCCCTGGCAAGTTTCTTCTGTTCTTCCAGCTGCCGCTCCAGGTCTGCAAAGGGAATGGTTGAGCAACACATCATGCCAGGGTAAGTAGGAGCTCCTGGGGATCCAGAACCAACTCTCAATCCCAGGTTTGTGACAGGAGGTCACCCAACCACCCAGTGAGCCTGAGATTGGCTTCTCCCTTGAGATTAAATGGCACTCCAAGAAAAGGGTAGGTTCTCCTGCCACCCACATAGACCTGTCAATGTTCTGGCTGCCAGTGCCTGGGTAAGACACTGGTATCATTCCATACTTGTTGGCTACTCCTACTGACAAGGAGATGGACATTTCTGCTCCCCATAAGCTAAACCTACCTGCAAAGGAGAGTAGATAAACCCCCCCCAGACAGATGGAATTGCTTCCTGAGCTTGGCTGGGTCACCTCCCCATGAGCCAAGCACCTGCACTGGGGACAGCCAGCAGGATGCCTGGGTCAGTGAAACATCTCCCTCAATCCTTCTCAGTGAGAATACTGGGATCCAGAAGTAGCACATGTGACCTAATTTATCCAGGGCAGTAGGGGACTAGGACATCTCAGATAACAACAGATCCTATAGAACAAGGTGAGGAGGGAGGTGCTCATATCCAGTGAGCTGTTCTGGGGATCCCAGGTGGTCAATCAGTAGCTTCAGCTCAGGGGGAGATGAGCAGGACATCCAATAGCACCAGAAGACAAGAAGATAGCCCTGACAGCCAAGACAAACAGAAGCTCAGCACCCCATACTCAGAGAGGCTTATTAGCTTGGGTACAGCACAACACTGTCCATAGCTCAGGTGACCATAGCACAGCACTGAGCTGGTAAGTCCTGAGGTAACTGGACCCATGCCCACAGCATCCCAACTGCAGCAAAGGGCATGGACTTCGGGCTGTCCAACATTCCAAGCAACTGCTCTCGACGAGACAGGGGAGAGAGAAAATTCCATTCAAGCCCTAGGACAGAAAAGGATTTGGACGCACTTGTTTTGGGACAGCCTGTATTGAACATTAACCCTAATTCATTGGGGTTTTGTGGAAGGAAAGTCATGTCTGTTCCCAAGACTAGCAGCAGGATATGAACCCTTATTAGGCATTTTACCTGCCAGTGTGTAAAGAAACTGCTCCTCTCCTTGCTCTGTCTGGTTTTTCCTGTTGTCCAGTACCTTCTTGACTGTGTCCATTAAGCCAAATGTATGGGCAACATTGTTCAGGACTGCAGCATCTCCAAGGAAAGGGCACAGAGATGTTAAGACTTGGGCACTCACCTATTACACAAAAAATTTTCTACTGCATTTTAAAACTCTCTTATTTCACAAGGGCTAGCTGAAAATGGAAAACCCAACTCCCTCATCCTTATGACATCCCAGGATTAAATAATCCCATTCACATGATAAAGCAAATTGGACAGAGCTATGTCACTCAGGCAGCTCCTAAGTGCTGCAAATGAAAGTGTAATTTGCAATCACAGAGATACAAATGAGCTGTCCACCTACAAATCATCACCCCATGCTGCTGACAGTGTCATTAACATGCCAAGCTTCACTGAAAGCTGTGCAAAATGTCTATTATAATCCACTGGCTTCAATCACTCACAGTTCCCAAAAACTGACACCTACCAGACACAAAGACGCGCCAGCCCGAAGTTAAATTAATTTATTTTTTAAAAGGCTATCCTGGGTAAACTTAAGTTTGTGGCTACATGGATGTTCTCTAAAGAAGAGCATCGACAAGAGGTGTACACAGGGGCATGTGCCAAACCAGATTAGGGAGCCTAAGCCAAGTTAAAAATAACCCTAAAAAGGGGAGGGGAGTTATTTCTAACCTAGATAATTTCCCTCATCTGGTTCAGCCCCCAAAACAGATTTTCTGGCACCAGTGAAAGCAGAACAAGAAGTGAGGGGGCAGAATCTGTTTAAGCCTGCAGTGTAGCAAAGAAGTGTTTGAGTAACTCCAGTCCAAGTGACTCTGGGAAAGCTCCCATGAGGGTTGGGAATTGTGGACAGTCATCTAATGGTCCCAGAAAGCTGGCAGGGTCACTTTGCTCAGGGAACAGGATAGAATGGTGTGTCCTTATGCTTTGAAGCAAAGGCACTTTACAGCTGGGCAAGCTGAGAACACAGACTGTGCTCCCACAGCTCAGCTAATGAGTAGGAACTCACTCCCCGTCCTGACTCACCAGCTTCCCATGGTGGAATGGAACTCTAGCACTGGGGTTTTTTTGCCTGCAACTTGCCCTTTTGAGGCTTCTTCCTCACAACCTACCTGTCATCTGGAAGGGAGACTGACCCAACCGCTGCTGCACACCTCTTAGGACTTCTTCTATCTCTTTCTGGATGTTGCACACCACCTCTTCCATCAGCCCTACATCAGCTATTCCTTTCCAGAACATAAGCGTGTCCTCTGGCACAAAAGAGGAGGAAAAGAGGTAAACATGTACAAGCATTTGGCATTTTTCCCACAGAGTCACCTTAAACCTCTCAGGCAAATCTATCTATTCAAGGTGACTAGCTTTGCAAGGTAGTTTGGCTGTTGGGGTGGACAGGATGTGAAAAAAATAACCCCAAACCAAGCAAAATAGACTCAGGCAGAAAATCAGGAATGGGTTTTTAAGCAAGGCCATGACTTCCAAGGCAACATTTCAAATTTTTGCAAGGTGCAGAGCTTAAAAACCATAATTTGAGGAAATCCTAGCTAAGCTTCCATACTGATACAAGGAATGCAAGGCCAGAGAGACACAAAACAGAGCTGACCGAGAACAAACATGACTCTACTCTTTGTTGGTTCCAGCCTGGCTCCACGCTGGCAGATTTGTTTCACATCCTTGGAATAAATCAGAAAAGCCTCTCACTGTAACCAGTAACATCTGATCTGAGGGATCATCCATCAGCCATGAGGCCAGGGCCAATGTCCTACAGTGGTGAAGAGCTCCATTGGCAGAAAGCCTGGGTAATGCTGGAGATACAAGGGGCTGGGGGACAGCTTTGTCATTGCCCAAACTTTACTTATTTGCAAGACTTAGGTTTCCAAAATGTAACAGGGGAGGAGAGGGGAAGAAAACATCCAACAAGCAGCCTGAACTTACCTGAGATCTCATCCGTGTCCTTTTTCATGCCTTCTTCAGTGGCCATGGTGACAGCAGCTGTCAGAGCTGAGTTCCACTCAATCCCCTCCTCCATACTCTCCTCCGACAGTGCGATCTGGGTGATGCTCCCTGACAGAAAACCCCCATCAGCTCCCTCTGACAGCCTGAATTCCTGCTTTGCTTCCCAACCCCCCAGCCCTTTCCAGGCTCTCTTTCACCCTTTGGGTCAGATTCATGCTTGGCTTCTTTCAACCATACCAGTTAAAAGCAAATATTGCTGCTTTTCATTGGAACTGTGACTGTGAAAAGCTCTGAGGCTTTTGGAGGGAAAACCCTGTGCCTTGCAACTGGAATCCCAGCTCAAGGGAACAGAAAGGGATCAGAATATAGGGAACAAATGAGACTCAGCCCAGTCACCCTTCTCCCCTTGCACCATTCACTGGAAACTGTGCACCCCTAATCTCTCATGAAATGGAACTGGGGTCCCAGCTGGTTTATAGAAAGGAAATGGATCTGACTCAATTCTAAGTTTCTGGATCAAATTTGGGACTAAGCCAACGTGCAGCCACTGTAAGTTTGCTATGGTGCTTTCCAAGAGATTCTCCATAGCCTATGGACAACTCTGCCATGTCACCCACCCAGGAGCTCAGAGAAATGTAACCCAGCTAGTTTAACGATGTGACACAGTTGGGAACTTCTCCCTTAACCTCAGCAAAGAGATCCATTTCTGAGAGATGCTGCCAAGACTTCTCCAAACAGACATGATAAGCATTTTCCTTCCCAGAAACCAGAGCAATCTCCTTGTGAGACTGCCCTGATGTGCCCAGGGAGAAGGTGTAAAGTGTGTGTAGGAGAGAGAGGAGCATCAGAGGGAAGTTCCCTTGGCATTGGTAACTGGTTTCCTACCATCAGCTGAGGTTGGAGTCTGCACCACACTCTGCTGCCCTGGCACTGGTGCTCTGGCACTGCTGATCAGGAGATCAAACTTGGTGCTTCGACAGGTGTTGGTGCAAACTTTGTCATGTTGGTAGAAGTCAATCTGCCCCGAATCCATCATCTTCCTGTGCAGGGGATAGAATCAGACTCAGCTAAAATCTCAGCCTAGAGACAAAAGGGAGTATTCCACCTGGGAATGCTATGGCCATGGGATGGAAAAAGAAAGTGAGATCCCAGGGCCACTCTGCATTCTCCTGCAAGGCTTTCAAATAGCAAATACAAGAAACCCCTAGCTTCAGATAAAGGGTTTCAATCCTGGTCCATCCCAGGTTCCCTCACCGATGCCACTTCTGTCCATAGTGAGGGATCCTGACCCTCACATCATGGGGCTAGGATCTCTGCAGGTTGCTGGCCAGGTACTATAGGCCTCCAAGAGGCTTCTTGGGGACTGAAAAGCAGACAAAACGCCTGCTGGGGGTCCTGCAGCTGCAGGGGTGGAGCCCTGAAGCTGAACAGGGTCAAATACCTTAGCATGATTCCTCCAAGGCGAATGGCTCTCTTCCAGTCCTTCAGGGTAGACTTCCCAGCCAGGTGAACAAAGTGCTTTGGGCTAATCAGTTGGTCATTGAACTGGCAACAAGACAAGCAAAGGCTCAGCAAACAGGGTAATACCACTTGGGAGGAGTGGGACACCCAACACAGCTCATCTGAGCCTCCACTTCCACCCAGAGAGAGGAGCTGCTTCTCAGATACCTCCAGCTTCGATTCCCTGAGCATAGCAATGCTCACAGCTCCAGGAAGCATGTCTGTAGGGATGACCTGCCAAGCATGGGCATTCACAGCCTTAACAGAGAAAAGCCCTGGAGGCTTTATATGAACCAATCTCCTATGAACATGAACGGTCATTCTGGAGATCATTACAGGCAGTTTCTGTTATCATCCAATGGCCCAGCAGCATCCAGCTGACACACAAGGTATTCCCTTCAGCATCTGTTCTACCCTGCTCCAGTGACTCAAGTAGTTCCCGTTGAGGGGCAGGACCACAAGGGGCTTGGCTGTCACAGTGCCATGCTCTCAGGCAGGAAAAGCTAACATCAAGATTTCCCTTCTCAATGCAACCTGCTCACCAAGGAAGTTTCAGGAGTGGAGTACCAGGACACCAAGGAAAAGGGAGGAGGCAAAGCTCTGGCAGAGTTCATCACACATCTCCTTCAGTCCCTCCTCAAGGGCTAATAAAACTGAACTATGAAGTGGTTGATAACCTTCCCTCCTTAATCCACCCTTTCCATTTTTCTCCTCATCAAAAAACCACTTTAGCACCAACAGTCCAAGGACTCAGTTAGGATGAAACACAAAAACTAAGGAGTTCCTGTGGAAGCCAACCAGCACACCTGAAGAATAGAGAAGGAATCCACTAGGAGTTTCTCCCTTACCTTTACACACTTGACATTAATTCCTGGACAGACAAACTTCTTCCAGAGAAGGATAGCTTTGCTTTCCCCACAGGTAATGGGATAGGCGATCTCAATTTCCTCACTCGTTTCAAGGGTGCTGGGTTCTGAAGGAGGAATGGCTCAAAATGAAACTTTCTACTCAAGAGGCTCCAATCCCACAACGTGGGAGCTGGAAGCTCATAGGTTGTGAGACCTGCTCTTGGGAAGCAAAAAAAAAGGGCAGTTCCCAGTTCAGGATCAGTCCTCTCTCCATCTTCTCAGAGTTAGTTCAGATTAACTCTAAGAGCAACTGGCATCTGCTTTTTGGAATAAAAATGCTCCAACTGAAGCTCATCTATAAGGAGACATGAAATCAGAAATCCAACACATCTGTAAGGGGGGAGATGTCAATGAGAACAATCTTAATGGCAACAAAATGGTTTAAAATTTGAATCACAGATATCTCTCCAATTCTTGCAGCTCTGGTATCTCTTTAGCAACAATATCAGATATTTTCTGATAATGCATTCTCTTCATGTGCAGAGTTTCTGCTAATCCTGCCAAAAGACCCATACCCACACAGGAAGCATAGCTCTAGTCAAGATCTAGTGACAGCACCATGACAGGAGCCTTTTCCCACACACCGCTCAGGATGGCAGAGAGCACTTGGAGCCAGCCTGCTCAGCTCTTATGAACATCCAATCCAAACTGTCAGATGGTTGGTTCAGCAAAGGCCCCACAATCAGAGCCTGACACTTCAGCCACCATGTCCTCATCCCTATCATTACTGCTGCCAGTGTCTGCACATGAGGACTAGGGTGACATCCCGGCTCCCCTGGACCCCATGGGAGCCCTTACCATTCATTGCAGGAGAGCCAGGATCTCACTTCCAGGACTTTGAGACCAAGCAGTAACAGCAGACTCTTTTTCCAGAGTATGCCCAGCCCCTGTACCCACATCCATGCCTGGGAATCAGCATCTGCAGGGGCAGAGCCAGAAGGAAGCCCAGCGAACTGGCGACACCAGCCCTACACAGGAGGGGATTCATCCACATCAAGTGGGAACTCACCAATCCCTTCTTCCAGCTTGTGGATGGTGTGGGTTTCCACGGCCACCACAGCAGCACTGGCCTCCGAGCCCTCTTGGTAAATCCTGTGGTGAAAGTGGCCATCCATAAACAAACTATATAAATCATGGAAAATTAGAATTCACAGCACAGTGTTTAAAAAATCAGTACATTTCTTTTTGCCTGTCCTTGAAGTACACTAATTGTCTTATACAGTTTCAGTAACCAGATTTTTTTTGTGAACACTGATAAAACAAAACACTAGTAATCCCAAGGGCTGACATGTGCAGAAGCATTCCCAGTGCTGTCATCCCACCCTCCACTCTGCCAGCACCAATGAGGAATCTCTGCAGGCTTCCCTGTGCTTTTTCCTCCACTTTCTGTCACCCTCAACAGCAGGAAGCAAAGCCCAGTGTTCCAGGATTTTTCTTTCACACCTGTGTGACACTGTCAGGCTCACAGCCTCCCTCCCCTACAAATGTTATCAAACTAGAGCTAGGTTTTTTCCATCCTGATTGATCCAGTGTGAAGATGAAGCCACTCTCTGCAACAGCTGCCAGGGAGCTACAAAATTCCCTCCACATCTCAACCCCACTTTATTTTAGAAGCAGATTATTTTATGGGAGAGCTGGCACAGAGGCCCATGAAGGTCTGAACACACAGATCACCGCATCCAGCAGCTGCAGTGTGACAAAAACCAACCCTGGGACTGAAGAAGGAATAGAGAGTCTGGGACAGCACTGCTTCCATGATTTGGAAGCACTGCACCAACAGAGCCTCACAGGACAATTTCAGCCCTCGGAGGCCCCCATGACAACTGCACACACAAAAGATTTAATCTGTTTTATTTTCTCTCTCCCCTGCATGGCACAAAACTGTCACAGACCTGGAAAACATAGTGATGCTCTGTTCCCACACCACAAAAACCCACAGGGCTTCCCCCATCCCACCTTCCACCTCCCAGTCACACCAGTACCATCCTACTCACCCTTGCTGCACCGGCTGGAGCTGCAAGATCACTTGGGTTTTGGTATCCTCCGGGTTCTCCCCTTCATTCCCGTCACTTGGTACAACCACCACATCACCCACAGGGATGCTCACTTCAGCATTCGCCATCTCTCACATGAACCCAGTGAGGTTTTCTCCTCCCTGTGGATCATGAGAGCTGGGAACAGATCCCAGAAGCAGATCCCCCCAGTGGCATCCCACTCATAACTTCCCAAGCCAGCAGCTCTCTCCAGGTCTGAACCCCCCAGCCTGGCACCAAGGAACAAACCCACATGGGTGGGTTTTAGCAAGAGTGTGTTTCCAACATGAAGCTTCTCCCACTGGCCCTGGCCAGCAGTGCTTCCAGCCACCCCTGGCATGCTCTGGTCCCTCACTACCAGAAACATGCCTGTGGATGATCCTTCCCAGTAGAAGCCAATGTCAAGGTGTGGTACTACCACAGGAGGACCTGACAGGGGGTCCCAGAGAAGCTGCACTCTCAGGAAATGTGCCTATCGTTTTGCAGGAGGCACAGAGATGTTTTTGCTACAGTGTGTGACTGGAAGTCAACCTGGCAAGCCCGGGGTCTACAAGCTGCTGCGTAAGCCCGTCTCACTCTCAATCGTGGAATGGTTTGGGTGAGAAGGAACCTGAAAGCTCATCTCATCCCACTCCCTGCCATGGGCAGGGACACCTTCCACTTGATCAGGCAGTTCCAAGCCACATCAAGCCTGGTCTTGGATGCCTCCAGGGATGGGGCAGCCACAGCTTCTCTAGGCAACCTGTGCCAGGACCTCACTACCCTCACAGAGAAGGTTTTATTGTAAACATCCCATCTACATCTCAGAGATTTCAGGTCAGGATGTCCTGGAGGATGACGGGGGGAGGCTCGATATCCCTGGTTGGGATACACTAGGACAAACCCAGAGAGTCGTCAGCTCCAGGGGCCAGGCGGCCACCCGGCTCCAGGCGTGAGACTCCCGCGGGTCCCCACACCTCATCCCGCTCCGGGGAACAGACAGACCACAGCCCGGAGGCCCCTGAGAGACGGCGCGGCTTCCCCAGGATATCTGGCCCGGGGGGCGCAAGGACACGGACAAATCGCGGCGGCGATCGCGCCAAGACTTTAAGTAAGGAGGAGAGGGCTACAGAGGGGAATCCCACAGCCCCGCGGGGTCTCCGCGCTGTGGTTCAGGGCCCGCTGCCTCCCCCTCGCTGGGGTCGAGAGGTCACGTGACAGGAGACCTGCGGGGCCACCCGCGGCGCGCACGGCGGCGAAGGGGCGTGGCCTGCACGGGGAGAGGGCGTGGCCTCGGCCCCCCTCNGCGCAGTGCCCGCCGCGGCCTCGGCCGCCAGCACTTCCGGCCGCCGCCTGCCTTAAAGGGGCCGAGCGGTGAAGCACGCGGCGTTGCGCTGCTCCCTAGCGGCCGCCGGTAGTACAGCCTTCGCGGCGTCACCGCCAGCTCAGGACACGAGTTGCCAG
>VWZN01014089.1:536269-559331 GCA_013396955.1 Regulus satrapa | reverse complement strand
AAAGAGAAACAAAAGACTCGGCCGGGCCGGGCCGGGCCCAGCCCCCACCGGCCATGCGGCGGGAGCTGGCCCGGCCCGGGTGCGCCCGAGCTGTTACCTCAGTCTTCGCCGGAAAGAAAGAGAGCTCCTTTTCCGGGTTCTCGATTTTTAAAATGTGTATGCACAGAGGCGTATACTTTTCTGATTGGTCAATTACTTCTGTGGGCTAGGTTCTAACTGAGACCAGCACACCATAAATGACTTCCAGAGCCTCCTGACCTGTTTGTGCAGAGGGTTGAGGTTGCTATGTCTCCTCAGCTATGTTGGCTTTGCCCAAAGAGAAGCAGCAGCCCTTGATGCTGAGGAGCTTGGGAGGGTTAAAAACCAACTGGGAGCTGCAGACAGGCACTTCTTAGCTGCCCCTGGCAGCTCCATCTCTGTGCAAAGGGACTGAAAACATCCTGAATTTTGCTTTAAAACAGCATTGGCCATTGCTTTTTAAGCCACTGTCAGGGACTAGAAGGAGCTGCCCTGCTCCTTCACGGTTCATGGCTGATGCTGCAGCTCCCACTGAGCAGAGAGGATCTTGGAGTCTTGAGATGGGCTTTGATTCCACTGCCCCAGGGTGCCAAGTGGAGCACCACAGACACTTCCTTCTCCTCTGGCTTCAGCCTGGAGCCACATTAAGATTCAAACAGACTTGAAAGACCTGTGTAGAAACAAGTCAGGCAGCGTCCTGGGAGCACCTGGAATGCCTTGTTCCTGCTCCAGATGGTTGTGCAATCACCTGCTCTGAGCTACTCAGCTTCCCATGGTTTTCCCTCTCTTGTTGCAGAGAATGGCACTGATCCGCAAAACCACCAAGAAATAGCCCTTGGGCAGAGCCAGAGACACCACCAGTGCAGTTTGGGATACCTGCCTCTCCACTGAAGCCTCCACGATGTCACCTGTGGGATATTTTTTTAATGCTTTACAGAGAAGCATCTATTTTTTATCTCTGGTGCAGCAATATCTTGACTTGATGAAGAGACCTGCCAAAAACATTCTACAACCTGTTCCTCTTTCCTCCTCAGAGTGTGACATATCTCAGAGACTTTTATTTGTGACTTGAAAGTGGTTTATCGTACAAGTGATTATCCAAGGGACAGAGCATTTGATTGCATTGTGTGCAGGACAGTATTAGAAGCATCTGTAGAGGTTTTTGTTTCCTCCTTCCTGCCCCTACCCGCTCCAGTACTTTGTAATGTCAGTGTTTATATAAATACTTGCATTTGTTTTACATGAATAAAGAAATTATTCTGAGCTGCTGGCACAGTCTTGTGCTCTTCAGGCAGCATTGCAGAGGGGTGGCAGGGGTAAGATCCCTGTCACCTCTGTTCTGTGTACACACTGTGTTTTGTAGGAGATCTCCTGAGAGTTTACAGGGAGCAGAATCGTGGAATATCCTGAGCTGGAAAAGATCCCCAAATATTACTGAGTCCAGCTCCTGGCCTGCCCAGGACACCCCACCAATCCCACCCTATGCCTAAGAGCATTGTCCAATGCTCTCTGGAGCTGTGGCAGCCTTGGGGCCTGCCTATTCCCTGGGGAGCCTGTTCATTGCCTGAGCCCCTTGAAGGGGGAGAACTGTCTCCCCTAATACGCAGTCTATCCCTCTCTGATGCCGCTTCAGGTGTTTCCCTCAGGTCCTGTCCCTGGTCACAGGGGCATTTCCTCCAAATGGTATGTGGCTATTTTTGCTTGGCACCCAGCTAGGCATGTACTCAGCCAGAGTGGCAGATACATCATCTCGGTTCCATGATAAATTTGTCACTTTTAATTCTATTTGGGAAGACTTAAAGAATTTAGGGCTTTATGACTGGGATCCCAGTCAGTGCAAGAGAGAATAGGAGAAGAGGTGACACTGACCTCTGCAGGCCTGCGAAGCCCCCCATGGGGACTTCACCCTTCCAACATGCTTCCTCTTTCCCAGAAAAACACAGGCAGGCAGAGGGTGACCAGAGGTATTTAATGCGGCCATGCCATTCCTGCCTGTGCCTGGCTGCTCCATATCCATTTCCCCTCCTACACCCAGCATTCCCCTGCCTTGCTAATGCCCCCAGCTCTAGCAGGAACATCTCTTCTGCTTCTCCTCCTTTGCCGGTGCCTGAGCCTTAGGCAGCACTGGCAGTGGGATGCTGCTCTTCACCCCATCCCATGCCTCGGTGGCCACCAACCGCCCTGTCTGCAGCGCTTGGTAAATGGCCACGGTCAGCATCTGGAAGGCCTGGACCACATTGGAAGCATCTTTGGCTGAGGTCTCCACATACTGGACACCCAGTGAAGCCGCCAACTTCTCTGCCTCCCTCTGGCCCACTCGGCGCTGCCCAACCAGGTCACTCTTATGCCCCACCAGCAGGAAGACCATGCGGAAGGGCTGGATCGTGTCAGTCACCTCCCGGTGCCATCGCCGGATGCTCTCAAAGGATGCGCGGTTGGTGAGGTCGAAGAGCAGCATCCCTCCAGCCGAGTTGCGGTAGTAGGAGCGAGTCACGGACCTGGGGTGCCAAGAGCAGGGGGGTGAGTGGCTCCCAGGATTCCCTGTGCCACTTCGGGCAGCATGTTCTGTGCCTGCAGAGCAGCCCTGGCTAGGACCTGCTCCTGCAAAAGCAGCATACTGTGTTCAAAGCACTGTGAGAGGAATGTTAATCAGCCTTTTGCTGTGTCAATAAGAGTTCCAGGCGCAGCTCTGTTGCTGTTCAGCCACCAAAGCTCATCTGTCTCCTGCAGCCACAGCCCCCAAGTGCCCCTGTGTCTGCAGCCATGTCCCCAGGGCTCCACCATCCTTGTGTCATAGTCCTGGAATGCTTCTGTCCATGTTGCCATGTCCCCAGTACATTCTCATCTCTGCTGCAAAGGTCCTGGAACTCTCCCATTCCTGCAAACCCAGATCTGCCACTCTCCCATCCCCTGCAGCTGCATCTCCCAAGCTTTTCTGCCCCCAGGAGCTGCCTGGCTGGTGGAGACAGTCCCACAATGAGGTGTGAAGGCTCCTAGCAGCTGAGCTGAGGGAGATGTTTTGCCCAACACCCAGTGGGCTCCCAGCTGTTCCCTAGCCCCTCTGCAGCAGGTGTAGCAAGCGGGTTCTTGGGCGAGTACTGTACCCCCCCTTTAGAGCTGGAGCAAGGGCTCCTTTCCCTTGGCTTAGACTTTTGGCAGGGTGGTTCCTCACCCAAAGGGACAAATTGGAACAGCCACATCAAGGACCTCCCTGGGCTTGGAATCACAACACTCCACCCCACATCTGGAGGGGGACACCCATCTCCACCACCTCTCCCCACCCCACGGACCCACCTGAACCTCTCCTGCCCAGCTGTGTCCCAGAACTGCAGCTTCACTTGCAGCCCTGGCTCCAGCTCCACAAATTGGACGTAGAAGTCCACCCCCACCGTCTGGTTGACAGCATCCAGGAAGACGCCCTCAGTGTAGCGCCGTAGCAGCGAGGATTTCCCCACTGTTGAGTCCCCCAGCATGATCACCCGGAACTGGTACTGCCACTGTGGCTCCATCGGTGCCTCTGCCGGCTGCCACCCCCACACCAGGAGCATGTGCAGGCAGGCAGGGAGATCCTCCACCCAGAAGGCGTTCCCAGCACCATCGGTATTCTGTGGCCCCTTTGTTCCCTTTATTTTGGCTCCATCCCACTGGAAGCAGCTAGGGGTTCCTGCTCCCATTTTCCCATGGACAGGACACCCTGAAAAGTGTCCAAGGGGAGCTGTTGCCCCACCAGCAATGTCCCCCAAAGCAAAGGATCCCTCATGCCCTGTGTTGAGTGCTACGCCCCTGCCTGGGATGCAGTACTTGGCAAAGTTTTTACTTAGTGTGGAAAAGCCTTAGGTTTATTAAAAGCACTCCTAACCCTTTTCAGAGACCCCAAATAAAGGTTTGAAATAAACCCAAGCCCAGGTGGCAAACCCAACCCCATAATCACCCGAGGGCTGCAGGGGCCGGGTGGAGAGAGAAGTATCTCCACCTGTTGGGGTCCCACATTCCCCTATCCACATCAGCATTGGCAGCATTCCCAGGGCTCCTTCCCTACTCAGAGCTGGCGACAACTCTGGTTGGGGATGACCTGATGCCTTCACATCCCTGGTGTGGGACAAGGATTCCCCAGTCCAGTGCCTGCTGAATACTCCCTGCCAGGGTTTGGAAGGCCAACTCGATGTTGAGGTTGCTGTGGGCAGAGGTCTCCACAAAGGCCGTGCCCAGGTAGCGGCAAGGCGTCAAGCTCCCTCTTCTGACACGGCTTGCTCGGCCACGAGATCATACTTGTGTCCCACCAGAACAAAGGCAGGCAGCTGGTCCCCTGCAGCCTCTTGATACCACTCTGGGATGTGCTCAAAAGATGCCCGGTTGGTAAGGTCAAACGCCAGCAGCACCCCTGCTGCACTGCAGTAGAAGGACCTGGTGATGGATCTGGGCATACCCAGCAGGGTTTCAAAGGATACTGGGAAGCTCTCACACCAACAGTCCTAAAATGGGGCTTGGGAGACTTTGGGGTGACAGATTGGACCTTGGGAGTGGGAAAAGAGACCCATCTTGGCCATTTACAGCCCCATTTTTTGTTCAGCATCCCTCTCTCCAGACTGGTAGGGCTCCAGAGGAGATCTGTGGGGTTTCCAGGGACTCTGGTACTGTTATCCCCCCAACAGCCCTGGGTGCATTGGGAATGGTGCAGCTCTGGACAGAAACAGGGCACCACCAGGATCAACCCTAGGGTCCCCAAAAGGTTCCTAGGGATGGGGAGGTCCTCAGAGTCCAGTTCCAGCCATAGCACATTGCTCTTCAGCCCTTCATGCCCCATTTGAGCCTTTCTCATAGTCTCAGGTGCTCTTGGATCCAGCCTGATGCAATCAGGAAAGAAACCACCTAGCCCCAGCCCACAAGCACACTGCAACCAGCACCTGGCCCTGCCCCCTTTGGCTGCTCCCCCCCCCCATGCCAAACAGCTCCAGTGTTTCTACATGCTCAGCACAAGGTCTCATTGTCCCCTAAAACATCATTGTCCCAGCTGCCTGTCCCTGCACTCCCAGCTGGCAATTGAGGATGACTCAGTGGGGTGCTGGGTTCCACATACCCACCTCACCTGAATTGCTCCTGGCCAGCTGTGTCCCAGAGCTGCAGCTTAGNGGGTCCCCAAAAGGTTCCTAGGGATGGGGAGGTCCTCAGAGTCCAGTTCCAGCCATAGCACATTGCTCTTCAGCCCTTCATGCCCCATTTGAGCCTTTCTCATAGTCTCAGGTGCTCTTGGATCCAGCCTGATGCAATCAGGAAAGAAACCCCCTAGCCCCAGCCCACAAGCACACTGCAACCAGCACCTGGCCCTGCCCCCTTTGGCTGCTCCCCCCCCCCCATGCCAAACAGCTCCAGTGTTTCTACATGCTCAGCACAAGGTCTCATTGTCCCCTAAAACATCATTGTCCCAGCTGCCTGTCCCTGCACTCCCAGCTGGCAATTGAGGATGACTCAGTGGGGTGCTGGGTTCCACATACCCACCTCACCTGAATTGCTCCTGGCCAGCTGTGTCCCAGAGCTGCAGCTTGGCCTTGCTGGTGGGTGGCATCAGGATAGTCTGGTTGTAGAACTTGACACCAACAGTGGGGCTGGGGGTGGCTGCCCCACCAGGACCCCCACCTGGCCTGTCAGTGAAGCAGCATAGCAGTGGCGACTTGCCCACTGTCGAATTCCCCAGCACGATGACACAGAACTGGAAGTGTCCCTTGGGGTTGGGATCCTGGGGAGAATCTGTCACTGTGTCCATAGCTAAGCTGGCAGGATCCCAACCCAGCCCGTTCCTGCTGTGCTAGCAGTGACATGACACCCTTATATATTGGTTTCCACCCTTACTCCCCCACCTGGGCAGACAAACTGTCCCAGGGAAGGAGCAGCTGCCCTCACCCTTACCAGTAACACTGATGAAAGTTAAGTCTTCTCCCCAGGTGTACATCCAAAAATGGTTTGGAGCTGTTGCATAGTTCGTTTAACCACTTAGGAAAATCACTGAATTAAGTTACTTGCTTTTTTAATTCCCCTGTTTCTAAAACTCTTTTTTTCCCATTTGCCTGCTTCTCAACCACCACACTCCAAAACACAAATCCCAGCAAGAACCCAACATTTCAAACTTCAGCAGCAATACAGGTTCAGCTCTCATCACCGCCATTTAGTCGTCTGTTGTCACCACTATGTTGTTTAGTGTTGCCACAGGCCAGCTGTCTCCACTGCGTGGCTTTGGTAACAACAGGGACAGCCAGGCAGGCAGTGGCTGCACAGACTCACTGGTGTTCCCCAGAAGCCATGATTTTCAGAGAGCTGGGAGACACTCCACAGAGCAGGGACTCTCAAGACCTGTGGGTAGGACAGCAGAGGTGTCAGGCATCAGCTCAATATTCCAGGACACAGTTCTCTGGGCAGCAAGTTTACCTCAGGTACAGGGACTTTGCCACAGCCCAGCCATAGAGGGACAGAAGAGTGGCTCCAACGCACAGGCTGCAGCTCCCCCTAGCCCATTTTTCTCCCTGGTGAAAAAACAGGCAGCCAGAATCACCAAGTCTCCAGATGAGGGTGTTGGAGCACCCCAAGGTTGCAGGAGCTGCCCTGGCATCTCCATGAAGGCCTAGGTGTGCTTCTGCATTCCACAGACCCCTGCTGAGGGCTGTGGATGACAACCCCACTGGCAGGCACTGGAGCAAGCACAGGAACTTGCCTCTGAGCACTGGTGAACTCCACTGGAAGGGGATGCTCAGGCTCCCTGGCTCAGAGCCAGCCTAGCCTCACCCCATCCCAATGCAACTCAAACACAGGAGACAAGGATTTGAAGTAATTGCATTTATTCAAACTCGCATCACACACACGGAATACTCCATGTTAGGAGGAACCCACAGGGACTGTTAAAAGTGAATGGCCCATACAGGGATCAAATTCACCACCTTGGCATTACTGACTCCCTGCTCTAACCAAGTATTTGATATTCAGACCCCTTCCTGAGAAAATGCCATGGAACAGACTCCTTCCACGTGGAAGATCCCAATGGGAGCTTGAGCAACACCTGGACCCAAACCAGTTCCATTTTCCTCCACTGCAGGTGAATGGAGCCCAGAAGTGGCTAATCCCACTTGGTGGAGCTCATAGCTTGGGAAGGAGCCAGGATCTGACCCTGCAGGGCTCCCACTTCTGGGAGAGAGGTGGGAAAGAACAGCCTGGCACTGCAGCACCAAGTCCCTCAAGGTTGGCTCACCCTCTGCTTACACCTGAAAAAAGGGATAAAAAATAATCCAGCTGTGTGATGAGCAGCCAGGCTCAGCATTGTATCAGATTCCATCCACATCCCAGCACTCCTGGATGTTCCCTCCCCATTCTGTGTTTTTGGATAGCTTATGCCTGGCCTCAGCCCCATATCCGCAGGACTCATCCAACTGTCTCCAGACTCGGGAATCATCATGGACCAGGCTGCACTGCCACAGATCTCACCCACACCCTGCACCACTGATCACAACTCTGGCCAATTAAAAGCCTCTGAAACGAGGTTGATCATTCCCATCTGTAGAATCCAGGTTAAAAACTGGTCACTTCCAGCACACGCACAGTCAGCTTGAACTGTACCTTCCTCCAGACCCCACTCCATTTCATGCAATCCCAGAATGGTTTGGGTTAGAAGGCACCCTAAGAGCTCACCCTGTTCCACACCCTGCCATGGGCAGGGACACCTTCCACCAGACCAAAATGCCCTAAGCCCCATCCAGCCTGGCCCTGGACACACTTCATTGGGGACAAGGCAGCTTCTGTGGGCAACCAGGGCCTCCTCACCCTCACGGACAGGAATTTCCTCCCAGAATCTAGTTTAAACTTACTGTCCATCCCAACACCAGGAGCTCTCCAGAGGACACTCACATGCTCCACAGTGCAGCTTCCCCACAACTCAGGTCTTGTAAGAGGTAAGCTGAACCCCTTGGGATAGGGCTTACAGGTTCTCACCCTTGTCCAGAGTAATTGCTGAAAAAAGAGCCAGAGTTTACTGCCTGAAGCCAATGGATCACTGTAAATCCATGTCTAGGGGACTCCCAACAAATCCCAGCCCTCCAACCCTTATGGCACCTCTGGCCCCCGTGCCCAGTGTTTATCCCTTCTCCTGACCAGGAGTCTTCCCAAAACAGTGAGGCCAGAATAGCCTGTCTTCCTAGTGGCCCCTCTCAACACAGAACACACCTGCAGAGAGCCCAAGACCAGCATGAATTTTACTCTTCCTCCTTTTTCGACCACAAGATCGGTATTCAGATCTGATGGGAAAGGGATTTGGAGGGATGTGCAGTGGAAATCCAAAAAGGGTACTACCTTCTCACCTGGATTTATCCATCAGATGGGGGAACTCTGGAACACCCAGGACCCCTGGAACACATCACAACATACCCCCAGTATCAGCAGTGGGCTGCAGACTGTTGTGGACACACCTTTGATTCATTCCACCCTAAAACCACGAGCAAGGAACAACCCAATTCCCAAAAATGTATTGGAGGGGTGAGTGACAGTCACGGGCAGAACAGGCCCAGCAGTCAAAGACCTTCCCATTGTTCTGGCATGTTGTTGGAGACCTGCAGCTACTGCGTGGAGCCACAGCTCTTGGATAAACATGCAGGTAAACACGGAGTTTATCTGGTAAAGCCTGAAACAGAGCAATCGACTGACTCTGGATCAGGGCTAGTTCCCAGTTCTGCCTCTAGTGAGCCTCAGAGAGAGGAACTGCCCTTATCTCACCCATACATGATCTGGATGGAGCAAGAACAAAGGGCGTTTGCAGGGCCTAGCCCCAAGGACAAGCCCAAGGGAGGATGCAGAGCCTAGGAAGAGCAGGCGCTGGCACCGCCTGATAGCAGAAGGGCAGGAAACACTGCTTGTTTCTACTCTGGCCCAGGGAGGCCATAAAAACAACCAAATTCTCAGGACTGCAAAACCTGGATTGCACATCTCACCTGCCTGAAGGTGAGGCTGTCACCAGCCATCTCATGCCCTGGAATCACTTCATGCCAGGATGCTGTTGGGGAAGAAGAGAGTTATTGAGTTTTAAGTAAATTACAAGAGAAGAGAATTAAAAATATACTACAGAAAGGTGAGATACACCACTCCCGCCCCGGTGCATCAATCTGAACCCCAGGCACAGGGATTTGCGGCAGCCCCCTGCTTCCTGCAGCAGTAACCCCGCTAGCCCATGGCGGGCAGTGTACTTTCCCGAAATGTTGCCGGACAGTTACGAAAGCTCCAACTGAACGACGACCGTCGAGGAAAATTCCTTTGCTCTCGGCTCCTTTTTGACTGCATCTACCACAGCATCGACAGACGCAGCTTCGATAGGGCCGGGCGGCTCTTCGGCCCGCGATCGCCTGTCCCAGGACAGGGGACTGGTTCAATCTCGGGGGTCCCTCACTCACCCGGGGCCGGCCCCGGCCGGAGGAGGAGGGCGGGGGCAAGGCCGCGCTGCCATTCGCAGCCTTCGGAGCGCACCGAAGCGCCGCCGCCGCGCTCGATGCCCACAGGACGCCGATGCGGCGGAGCCGAACGGCAGGAGAGCCCCAGCGACAAAGGATGGCGGTGGATGGTCCTCGATGGTCGCCGCACGACCGCGCCGAGCCGCCGCCATGTCCGAGAGGGGCGGGCCCGCCCCGCGGTCCTGCTTTATGGCGGAGCAGCGCGGACTGCGATTGGTCGCTGGTACCGGGCACTCCCGCAGAGGCTGCTGGGAGGTGCCGGTTGCGCCGCCTGCAGTTCCCGCCGTCGTGCCTGCCTTTCGCCCGCCGGCCTCCCGCTCCACCCCTCCCGGAGGATAAACAAGTCCCCTGAACAACCTCCTCCAGTGGCTGGTGTTCCTGCCCATGGCAGCGGGTGGAACGAAGTGAGCTTTCAGTCCCCTTCCAACCCAAACTATTTCATGATCCCATGATTCACATCGCCCACTAGCACGGGGAGCAGATGCACACCCCCATCCCACCTAAATTACTTTCCAGTCCGTGTCGGACGAGTACAGTTTCTCTCTTCTTCCATGCAAGGTCCACATGAAGGCAGCAGCTGCATTTTCACTACTCTTTCCTCCCTTTTGGAATGGGGGGAACACTCGGGGAATGGAAGGAAAGGTTCTTGGAAGCAGAAGTCTGTTTGCCAACACAATACCTCTGTAAGACTCCTGGCTCATGATTCATAATCCGTGGAAAGGATTTAAAATAGGAGCACGTACCAACAGGCTGGAAGGGGGTCCTGGAACAGCTGCTGGTGCTGATGCTGAAGGCACAGCTATCATGGGAAATCAGCCAGAAAATCCTGAGACTGCTTCCTGCCCAAGCCCTGGAGAAAGGGCAAAAAGGATACTCAGGGTTTAGTCTGTTTTGAGTAAATAAACAGATGAAAAACTTGCCAGTGTTCAGTAACGGTCTTTTGAGCTAATAATTCCCTCCAAACATGGTAGATCAGCAACAAAATAAACTCTCAGCCATTTAAGGCCAACTCTGGGAGCGAGCCCCAAACTTTGTGTGGCCAAACCCTCTCCAAGACAGCCCTTGCCAAAGCTGTCAGGGACTAGGTACAAGCAGCTGCTCCTGTTCTTCTCCATGACCTGCCAAGTCACGAGGCAATCCTTGGAGTCTCCTTGGCACAGCCACTCATACAACATGAGCCTAGAAATCATGTCCAATCCTAGGGCAGGGTAGAACCTGGGACATTACTGCAGGAAAAACATCAGCCTTCCCTAAAAATTCAAACCTTGGCAAACATTGCTTGGGAAGAGACTCTTACAAATGCTGATCTGGGAGAATCCCCAAAGAGAAGCAATGAAAAGCACAGGATGCCTAGCAGACCTCAGCCTGCCATGACAAAATGGATGGAGATCCAAGAGGGGCAGAAAAAAATCCCACTGCATTTTCATGGTCAAGGAAGCCCTGAAAATGAAAATCTCTTGGGAATCTCTCATCAGCCTCTTCCACAGCACAGGACAGGCAGCACATGCTGGAAGAGGCTGCAGTTCCCAGCACCTGGCAGATGGGAGCAGACAATGCACAGGGATGTGAAAACTATCAGTAAGGAAAACCAGGTGTGCTTTTCCTAGCAGGCTCCGTGGGACACAAGAAGGCGACAAGGCAAGTCCTGGCCATGGTCAGCTCTCAATCTCTATCAACTGTGATATCCACCATCGCTTTTTCCCTGGAAATTTTACATCAGAGGCAGCATGGTCTTTGAATTATAGAATCATGTGACATCCTGATTTGGAAGGGACCCACAAGGATCAAGTCCAACAGTCCTGCACAGGTCACCCCAAGAATCCCACCATGTGCCTGGGAAAAATGAGTGTGTGCTGAGCAGGACCTCAAACCCCTTCTTTAAAAACTGACCACACTTGGAAAAAACATGCTTACTTGGAATAACTGCTAAAGAAAAAAGACATGAGATATTTTCTGAAGAGATGCTCTAACCAGATAAAAAGGGAAAGTGACCTCTGTTAGTGATATTTCCTGAAGCAGTAGCAGTTTGTGCTACTGCATTTTAAATTCATACATCATCCTGCTACTGAATTAGTTTCATGATTAAGCAAATCCCAAGTTAAATCTAGAAATGAGAGTATCCAGTATGCTTCACAAGATCACTGGAAGATAGCAAAGCTGGAAGGTAAAACTTCCTCTCAGCTCTTGTTTAGCAAAAGCTGAAGATTAACAAGCCAGTAAGAAACCCAGTATAGGAAGATTAGAGTCAAGTATCTTTGTTCCTCAAAAGGGATTCAGTAAAATTCCTAAGGGTGTTGTCTATATCTCAGTGTGTGGGACATGAACCCATCTCCAGAAACTGATCCAAGTAACAGGAATTTTCTCTAGTCAGACTCACATGGAGAAAAAAAATCACCGCCAACCCCTTTCAGCACTCTTCTCCATACATCTGCTAAAGAAATGCTTCCAGACTCCTCATCTCTTTGGAAGTGGGTCAGGATTGCTCCCATACCATCCCAATGTGCATTGTCAAGCTTTTATTTAAACATAGGCTAATAGCAACAGGTCACCCCGCAGCCTCAGAGCTCAGCCTTTGGAAATCACCACTTTGTGCCTGAAAACACCCATGTGCCTCCAGCTCTGATGAACATTCCCAGTTTGTGTAACTCAAATGGGAATTGGAATCCCTACAATTTCATCTAAATTGGATGATCGCATCTTCATTAAAGAACACAATAAGAATGTTTGACTTGTTTTTGGAATTGCTATAAACTCAGCCTGCTGAAAGGCAAAGTGCTTAATGATCTCCGTTGCCGATATGGATACAATTTTCAGGAATTACATAATCCCAGGGTGATAATATCATCTGCCTTGGATTTCTTGCCTTTAGCACAGAGATAAAAGCAGAATTTACCTTCCTAGATGGAGTCCCTGTCCTTCATCCTGTGTGACACTAAATGGTAATTAATCTGGACTTTTCCTGTAGCCACCCAGGAGAAACAAAATCCCACATTCTATTTATATTTGGGATTCTAAAAGGCAAACCCTAAAAATCCCAGGAGGTAGTTGTTTTGTAGCTCCATATAAAAGTCTCTCCTGTGCTTTAGACACTGCAATAATGTCTGGGAGCTGAAAATTAACATTAAAATAAGTAATTGATATTTAAAAAATCCCAAACAATGCAGAGATTTAACAGAACTTTGGCTGAGGTCCTACCAAACAACCCCAAAAGCCTGGCTCGTATCTCCAGGGAATGAGGCCCAAAGCCTCGCATCAACCTCTCTCCTGAAATGAAAGCTGGAGCTATTTTAAGCTCTGCAGCACCAGCAAACAGGAGTCAGCAGGTCATCTCTGCTGGTCTCTGCACTCCCAAATTATTCCTCATAAGGGTCTGTACATGCTCAGCTCTCCCAGGAATTAGGGGTTAGAATGGGTTGGATTAATATTTACCATTTTTCTTTCCACTAGAAAACAAAACCAAAGAGCAAAACGATTTTCTCACAAGGTTGCTGTCTGATCCCTGATAACATGCTCCTCTCTCCTCTGGAGACAGTTTATCCAGACATTAGGGAATACTCCACAGGCAGCAATGCTGGGCAGATGAGAACAGCAGAATAAATTTGTATTGACAAATAAATGTGGCTTCACCCACTGGAGCAAACCAGGATGGCCATGTTGTAAAAGCTAAAATTTGTGGGGGTAAGAAAAGGCAACTCCAAAAAAAAGTAAAAAGGCACAAAGGGCAGCACAGTAACAGAATGGTCTAGAAAGTGTTTTAAATGCCCTTCTTTACATCACTTCTGCAATGCCACTCTACTGAACTTTCCAAGAATAGGGGGTGTCCTGAGCTGAGCAGCCACATCATAGGATATAAAGCTCTGCTCTCTTCCAGTTCTGCTGCTTCTGAAACTCCTAGCATGCACATGGAACATTCTTTTCC
The DNA here is from genome assembly GCA_013396955.1 of Regulus satrapa. NCBI lineage: Eukaryota > Metazoa > Chordata > Aves > Passeriformes > Regulidae > Regulus > Regulus satrapa. The sequence goes on along the minus strand of VWZN01014089.1, from coordinate 545,918 downwards.
TTACATTCAGAGCAGCTGAAGATGACAACATGAGGAAAATTCACAGCAGATGAGAATGCAGGAGTCCAGCAGTCCTCTAGCTTCACTTGTTAGGAATAATCTAACTACAGTCACATCACCATTCTCCTCACATCCCACTTCCAGTTGATATAAAAAACCACAAACTGGCAAATAGGTCATAATTAGGAAGAAAACAAAGGTGTAGTAGAAGTAGCTTTATCAAAGTATTTAAATTTTGTGGCAAATCTCTGCATCAACATGGGCAGGAAGACAATGAAATGCTCTGCAGTAGCAATTTCAGTGACCAAACTATTCCTTGGATAGACATTTATTACAGGTAGTTTCTCTGTTTCTATTTCTCCAAGAGTTTAAGGCACAAAAGCCTGAAAAAGGGCTAATATGTATATAAGTGCTATTATTTTCACTTCCACCTCTAATGCAACGTATCAGTTTAAATATATTGCTTGTCCATCCAGTGTATACAACATCCAGTAGAAAACTGCTTTTCAGGTTAACAGCCATTTGTTGCACAATGTATCAATGCAGTTGCTCTGACCCGATTTTGCTGCAAGATCTTCAGTTTCACTCTGACTGGACAGTGGAAGACATTGCAAAATCTCAACATCTCGATGAGACCATCAAGGTGTGTCCACAATAAAAAGAAATAAAGGCATGATACACAAAATAACATTTAAATATGGTTGCTGGAAAAGGTGTTTTAAGCTGCTGGTTGATGGGGAATTACTTCCTCATAGGTGGAGAAGCAGGCCAGGTGTGCAAGAGATCACCAGGTAAAAGACATCAATCTGTAGCTTTATAACACTCCTTTCTGTCTTTGCTCTCCAAAGTGCTCTTGGGTTGATCGGTTAAGAACATCAAACTTGCAAGCTCAAGATCACAGCTTAAGTTAACCACAACAAAAGTTTTTATCCCCTGCTTAAGTTACAGCAACCTTACCCAGTCACTGGAAAGATTTTGAGACATTTTAGTCATGTTCAACAATGATCTTTTTTGAAATAACACATTCATGAGCATTGGATCAAATGACTTAAGACAGTTGAATGGGCAGCAAAACAGAAAGATGGGCAGGAACCAAAATGCAAAAGGTAATTTTACTTAAAAGACCAACTTTTTTATTGTACGATGGAGTAGAGACTCTCCCCTGTGCCATCTTGTTTATAAATTACAATTCCCAGTAAGTATTAAGAGTTCATTTCAAGACAAAAGGAATAAAACTGTCGCAGTTCTAATTTTCACCATGAATGAAGATTACCGTGATGCTCCTACAATACTTGTTTTCTACAGCAAAGGCCACCTGTACTCCGAGTACCAGACCTGGGTGGGGAAAGGGCCACCCCTCACTACTGCAGGATCCAGGGGCAGTGTAACAGTCCGGAGCGACTGGCAGGATGTCTGACAGACACAATGCCTCAGCAACGAGGCTATAACACAGCTGGGATCTCTGATGAGACAGTGTCCAAAGGCTGCCAATGACAGTCCATCAAGGCATCGTAGAGCTCTTCACTCTGTTCCATAAACTGCTTGTTTGCTTCATGGACATCTAACTGAGGCGTGGGATCTATAGGAGGAAAGACAGACAAATAGGTCACACATCACAGGTGTTCAGAAAAAACCCACCCTGTAAACAAGTTGGTATATTAACACAAACATGGGGGGAATCTCAGTATCTCCAGGGCAGGTGTCAGAAGATAGTGTTACTCTGTTTGCTGGTGCCCACTGACAGGACAAGGAGCAACCACCTCAACATCAACAATAAGTTATTTTCATGGAGTGTGGCAGAGCACTGGAACAGCTGCCCAGGGAGGGTGTGGAGCCTCCCTCTCTGAAGACATTCCAAACCCACCTGGATATGTTCCTCTGTCCCATGCTCTAGGTAAGCCTGCATTAGCAGGGAATTGGACTGGACTCCAGAGGTCCTCCTGACCCCAAGTATTCTGCAATTCCGTGAGTCACCAAACATTCCCAGCACTTGCCCAATCACATACCTGACCAGAACAGCCCTACTCAATCTGCAATGGGATGAGGAATAACTAGATCCAAACATGTCCCTTTATACAGTGGTGATTTACCCACAGGAGAGCCAGTGGAGGGAACACACACCTGCACCTCACAGCCCAGTGCAGCCACCTGCACTGCCAGAAGGGGTTTGCCATGATGGAAAGGCAGTTTCTCTCCTCTTCCATGCAAGGTCCCTTGCTCCCCATTCCCTTCTGCTCCCTTCACTGTGAGATCACAAATGAAGGATGGACAGATGGATAGGAGTATCCTGTGCTGCTGCAAGCAGTCACCACAGCTCGTCTGCCAAAGCCTCTAGCAGCTCAAAGCTGGAGTCACAGGAACAAAGGGAGTGCCAGTGGCACCAAAGCATTACGTATGAGCATAGCCCAATTTTACATATGGAAGAAATGTTTGGAATGCATTTTGGAGCTGGACAACAAGCCAGCAGGTTGAATCCTGCTGCTCCAAATGCACAGTGATGGACTCCCCAAACCCCTGTAGGGTGCAAAGCTCACCTGACAACACCAGCAACCAAAAGCTCAGGTTATCAGAGCAGCACAATCAAACAGGTCAATGTGAACTGTTCAATCAAACAGTCAACATGTGACTTCCCTGTGAGGAAGGTGAGGCCCTGGCACAGGTTGCCCAGGAAAACTGTGGCTGCCTCATTTCTGAAAGTGTCCAAGGCCAGGTGGGAAAGGGCTTGGAGCAACCTGGTCTAGTGGAAGGTGTCTCTACACATGGCAGCAGGTGGATAAAGTCAGCTTTTGAAGTACCTTCCCACCCAAGTTATTCCAGGATTCTATGTTTGCTTTTAGCTACATCATGTTGTAACACATCACAGGAGAAGAGATTTAAGGAAAAGGAATGATACATTAGCGATACATTAATTCAGTTTCCTACAAATGTAGGAACCTTTCATTTCATCAACCAGAAAAAGAAATAACCAGAGATATCCCAAGTCTAGTCCTGGTATGTTTGGTTTAGCAAAAGGAAAGCTCTCCTGCAATGCTTTTAAGAGCCATTAAGGGCTTCCACACACATCACCACTCATACCTGTGGATCCTGTAGATCTGTTACCATGTAATTTTAATTATTTTACAGAGAAGAGTAAGACACGCTGCATAGTGCATATTCCACTCAAGACAGAAATCTGGAACAGCTGGCATGAAATTCTAGTTTCTTGCATTAATAAATGAAAGGTACTTGTACAGGTATCTAAAACCCCAAACTAGTTTAGTGACCCATTTTAAGCAACAACTGCCTGAAATATTTTATCTGTGGGGTAACTGATCATTTTACTTTTAAACTAAAAGCACAATGAAGTAGTCTAGGCTCTAAATGTCAAGATTTTAAGGAAAACCAGAGTATTTACTTTTTTCTTGGTAGCGTATCAGAAAAAAAAAAAAAAAGTTTAAAAAATATAAAAATTTCAGTACTACAGGAGATGAAAATCTCAGTGCTGGGGAAGCCAAACAGTTTCAGTCCTCAGCAGGTTCAGACTAGGAGCAGTAACAGTAAAACCAGGATGCAACTGTTCTAGATGATAGTGACCCACAAATTTTCTCAGATTTACTTGAAGATAAAGGTATATTATAAATTGGAATTAGGGCCAGTTTGAAAAGTCTATCTCTAAGCAGTGCAGAACATACAGACAACTTCAATACAGAATTTGAGAAACATACCTTCCAATGCATCCTCACCAACTTCTTCATATGTCTGCAAGGAAAAACAAACCTCTTAGGACAGTGGATAATTATATTTTCTTTTGCAAGCATCACTTGTTGATTAGTACTGACAGAGACTGACTTTTATACTGGGGTTATTATTATAACAGAATTCTTCATACATAAGCCTGTGTTCCATTCCAAACACTCCATGGGCAAGATCTACATTAAACCTCTAACAGAGGCAGTTCTTGAAATTCCAGGGTTGAAGTGGGGGTGACTGTTCTGATATGCTCTATCCTTTATAACAAAGTTTATGAAGGATCCCAAAGGCCTGTACCAAGAAAACTCTTTTACCCAGACAACTCTATTAAAATGAGACCCTTTGTGTCCTCCAGACCTTTTCTTACCTCAGCAATATACTCTGCATAAGACAACCAGGGGCTAAAACCACTAAATAGTAGCTACATTAAGACTTCATTATTAAGAGGTCTGTACTAATGTCTCTTGGTGTGTTCAGTCTGCAGCAGAGCAGACCTAGAGCAGAGCTCATTAGGGTCTGCAGCTCCTCCTGAGGGACAGCTCCAATCTTTGCTTTCTATGACCAGGGACAGCACCCAAAGGAAAGGCTGGAGTTGGGTCAGGAGAGAGTCAGGCTGGATATCAGGAAAAAATACTTTCCCCAGAGGGTGTTTGGGCACTGAACAGGCTCCTCAGGCAACGGTCACAGCCCCAAGGCTTACTCAGCTCCTGAAGCATTTGAACAATGCTCTCAGGCCCAGAGTGGGATTGTTGGGGTGTCCTGGGCAGGGCCAGGACAATGATTCCTGTGGGTCCCTTCCAGTTCACAACATTCTATGATTCTCAGAGCTTAAGACAGATGTTCCCATCCCACCTTTCAAGCTCTGTGGTGTTTCTGTGCTGCCCTACCTGCATGGTGCTCTGTGTGTAGCCATACTGGGGGTAGCTGTAGCTGTAACTGCCCGTGTTCTGGTCGTACCCCCACTGAGCATAGTAGTTGTGATACTGTTGGTAATACTGGTTGTAATTATAGTTGTACATCTGATTGTACTCCATTGGTTTCACACGATTACTTCAAAAAATAAAGCAGGAATAAGTTGCAATAAAACAGAGCAGAACAAGTATGAAAAAAGCAGTGAAATAGCTTAAGATATAATGTGGTAAAGAGACGAGGCTTAGTCTAACATGCAAATTTCAATCTTTAAAATATATTCACTATTTACTGAAGCACTATTTATCATTTGTATACATTTGCATAAAGAAATAAGTGGTTTAAATTTAATACCCTTTTCTGTATTCATATTCCTCTTCATTAATAAACATTGCTTTCATTCTTTATGAGCTAATTGGGTATCACTTCCTGGCTTTGGGAAGGGAAGAGTTTGGGACTATGAGCTTCAGTTTACAACAATCCAGATTGTGAACCACAATCCAGATACCGGAGTCCCTTTTTCCTTTTGATAAAGAGGATGAAGTAAAGTGATCTGCAGCTTTCTGAGTGATCTGTACCTTTCAGAGAAGGTACTGAGTCTTGAGTTGCATTAAGAGTTAAAGACTTAAAGCCTTGCAAAAAACCTTGAGTTTTCTTTTGTAAGAATGGGAAAAACTCTGCCTTCTGCCACTGTCATACAAAAACCTAAATAAGGATTCATCCCCCTTCTCTCTGAACTGGGTGGTCTTCAATGAACAGACTTGAAAAACTTAATGAAATAAGAAGTACTAGCAATCAAAAAATAAACTTAAATATCCTGAGAACTGACTAAACTTGCCATAAAGTGGCAGCAGTCCCAAGGAATTAGGATTCCACCTATCAACATTTGAAATAATGAGATGACAAATATTGTTTGAAAATGAGAATATGTCACACATAAAGCTATTTCTACTAATGATGAAATTAGTGAGAAGTAGGAGGAAGGAAACATCAATCTTCTCACCATGATAAACCCATTTTTTCTGCTTTTCTCTTTCCCCCCAAGACTTATGAAGTCACTGAAAATCTAAATATTATTTAAATAGGGAGCAATTACTATGATTGGTATTACCCTAGTGCTACGAGCCCCAAGTCAGACCAGGATCTCATTGTATCAGGTTCTGAACAAACACAGAAAAAAAAGTTAATCCCTGCCCCAAAAGTCTTATATGTAGTAGACATCATAACAGAATTAGCAAGGTAGTTTAGCTTTGCTATCCAGACATCAATAAGCAGATTTAAACTATTTCCATTTAATTCAAAGGAACATACACTTTAAGAACAATCATATTTAACTACAGTGTGTGTGCATGTGTATGGATTTAATAATGTATACAATTCAAAACAGTGTAAAATGCTTAGTCTTGGGCTAATGTTATCATTTCTTTGAACTCCTGGGCATTCTGATACTCCCCATATTAATGGGTATTCTTTAATTTTGTGATAGGGACATCCAGGACATGTACCAAAAGCACTAAAAGGCATTTAAAACCAGATGTGATTTTTCACATAAATGTCCAGCTGTTCTACTCACGCTTTTGGTATAGCCACACTCAAGCGTACAGGTTTAGAGCCCAACCCCACAGCTCCCTGACACTCTGTCAGTGCTCTCTTCTGTTCCAGTTCATCTGTGAATTTCACGAACCCATAACCTCTGCAGAAACACAGATTAAAACACATAAAACCAATTCCAAAGAGCCAAGCCACATTATAAAAATTAGTTACAGTGAAGTTTGAACTGGTTTGGGAAACATGGTGAACGAAAATGTTCATTAGGGTTGTTGTCCCTGCTTTTGGGAGAGATGAAATTATTCTGCCTTCCAGTTGCTTTTCCAGAATGCCTGAAGCCACATGCCCAAGCTCTGGCAGTACTTTCAAGACGTTGTCAATGTAAAGTAGTTCTTGTGCCAGTGGATTCCGTGGAACTAAAAGTGAGCTGCCACAAGCCATGTTGAAATGTGTGAACTGACACGTGGTAAAGCCCCAAATCTCTGCTGGGAGGATACTGATAATCTCAAGAGTTGCAAGTCAGCACAGGATTGACAAAACAGACTTTGCTTTTATCCAAAACTGCTCCACTGTGAAGAAAAACACTACTTTTCCCTAGAGTCAATGAGCTATGCTTTCCCATAAATTCACTTTTCAACAGGAATATATTCAAATAGGCTTTCTGCCACTCCAAACAGCATTTCCAACAGTGGGGCTGAAAATAAGCTGTTAACTTCAAGTAGCTAAAATCTGCTCTGAGAGCACAGCTGGAACACATAGACAGCACACCCAGAGCCCCTGGACCCTGCAAAAACCCTTCACTGCGGTGTGCCAGCACTGCATGTCAGCCAGATAGAAAACTCCCTCCAACCCAAACAGTCCTGTGCGTGGGATTTTGATGCTGTAGTGAGTCAGAAGCAATGCAACAGCATCCAAGAGGACAGTGCCAGGATCCCATCATGGGATGGGCTGCCTCACACAGCAGAAAGATCAAAGACTTAGGTGTGGGAGGGTAAGAGGAACCCATCTAAGCAAAAGAAGAAGTTTGGGAGGGAAGGGCTTGCCTACCTAAGGAAAAGAACAAGCCGTAAGCAAGGGTGTAAATTTACAGTGCATTATCTAATCTGTGGGAACTGCTCAACATCAAGTAATGTGCTATTTTGAAAGCAGAGTCACCTGCTACTCATGGGAGGTCCCCACTGGCAGCTATTTCAGAGCAGTTCATGCCCCAGAAAATGCAGTACCTTGCACAGCAAGCTCTACACACAAATCCCTATATCTTGTTTTTACACAGGTATGGATGTATCCTCCTCACAAAAAGGCCAGATCAAAGCTTAGGCTTATCTACATACGAACTAGATTATTAAGCACAAACAAAACTCTACACAGACCCACGTTCATTTAACTTGTCCTCTGCCAAAGGACTATGGCAAATTAATCCAGTGCAAGTCAACTTCTAGTTGAATTCTAGGGTGACTTCTAGTCACTTTAAGGCGTTCACACACAAACCCAACTAAGTTTCTAAGATGCTGAAAGACTCCTGCAGATTTTCAGATGGGACCAGGAGTGTGTAAGAGAAACTGGGAAGACTGGCAATTCCAAAATAGAGACAGATAGAGATGGATGCAGTGTACAGGAATAGATGCTGGGTGCCACAAGGAAGACAGTGATTCTTCCAAGTCTTGCAGACACTGATTCTTCCAAATCTTTCAGACATTTACTTTTTTCCACACCATTGACTAAACCACTGGTGTGGAAAGAAATAATTTCTTCCTGACCAGGACCTCCCTTCAGACCTTCTGTCCTGCTCCTGAAGTTTGGAAAAGCCTCAGCATCTGCACCCTCAGCAGAAAGCAGCAAAGTAGGCAGAGCACCCCACTCCAATCTTCTCTCCTGTCTGGACAAGAGGTGCAGGGAGGAGGCCTTCCTGATCCACCAGTCCTGGCTGGAAGGGCCAGGGCTTCACTGGGCATGTCCACTGGGCAAGCCCCAAGCTCCTCTCTCACATCATACTGACACCTGCAGTTGCTTCAGCTTTGAGCAATTGCACAAGTCCCAACAAAGCCCCTGGCACCAACACTCTGGCACTGCCAGGGGAGACAGCTTTGCTCTTCCCCAAAACAGGACCCTAAGTCCATGCTCCTTCCCCTCTTACCAAGCTACTAACAGATTCCCTTTCCTTGAGGTCTGCACCTATGCACAGTTCCCAAAACCCAACTAATAGTCCAACCTGCAGCCCTAACACCTATTGTATATACAGAGACTGAAGCAGGTGCAACACAACAGGAACTCTGGGGTTTACACCAAGGAGGAGCTGAAGGCAAGCAGAGCCCAACCCAACAGTGTCAGTCCCAGGTGAGGTGGCAATGACAGCATGAGGATCCAACAGCCAGAAAGACTGAGTAGCTCTTCAAGAGGTTCAGGTTGCACATGAAGAGAAACTTCATGATTGGGGAAGAGTATAGCTCTGAAACAGGTTACCCAGACAGACTGAATTATCTCCATCCTGGGAGGTTTTCCAGGCCAGCCAATTAATAGATGATACAATCTAGTGCTGGCTGGAGTCCTGCTAGGAGCTGGACCAGAGACCTTCAGAAATTCCTTTAAACCAGCCTGTCTAAGACTGAGAAAACGCATATGAGAAGGCCGGGGTACCAGATATAGTCATAGCCTATATCTTATCCCAACATTCTCACAGGTATTATATCAGAAAATTGTACTTCACTGAAATCATGCTCTGCTTTGAAAACAAGGAGGCTCACCAACTGTTCCTTCCTCTGGAAAATACAGTGCTATTTAGAAATTTTGTGCTATTTATAAAATGTTTTACTTACATGAAGAAATTCAAATTTGATACCTGTTTTGGGCAAGACACTTTCAGGAAAGACAAACAAGACAGCTACTGAAAACCTGAAAGTGAATCACAGCTTTGTGTGCCCTACCCTGTTTGAAAAAAAACTTGTACAGCTCTCACAGGAATATACACACACAATAGCATAAAGTTTGTAAAGCATGATTCCACCCGCGAGTCCAGGAAGGGAGTATTTCAAGATTACTTAAGCCATTTTTCAGCATCTTAAGAAGTGCAATAATACACAAACCGACAGAAGAGTGACAATACCCATGGTGACTATCAAAACTCAAGCAAACTGCAGACAGAATGGCCAAGAACACTATATTTTAAGATTACTACAATCTAAGCCAAAATAAAGGTTTTTTTCCCCTTTGCTGCATTATATCTTTTCTGTTGCCACATGTGAAGTGAAAAAAAAAAAAGTGAATAAAAGACAACTTACTTGGATACTCCTGCCTGGTCCAAAACAACTTTTCCACCTCTACACGATGGATAAACTTTAACAAAAAATTCATATAACATCCCATCATCTACATCAGGAGTCAGGTCTCCCACAAAAAGGGAATATTCTGGACTAAAAAAGCCAAAAGAAAATGTCTTAAATACAATCATACAAAAAAAAAAAAAAAG